>CM060684.1:74984499-75409499 GCA_030686995.1 Artemisia argyi | reverse complement strand
TAATGAATTTTTTTTAGAAAAAAAGCTAATATGATATTAATGATTTTGAAAAAAAAACGGGATATTTACGATCATGCCACAAAGCCTTTTTCAGATGGTTGACTAGATGAAGGGCTGAGATTCGTCCGTACATCCGCACTAAAATCAAAAAATGTACCTGATCCATTCCATATATATATATATATATATATATATATATATATATATATATATATATATATATATATATATATATATATATATATATATATATATATATATATATATATATATATATGTTGTGAGGGTTACGTAGGTTAAATCAGTCGACCCACCAATTTGTTTAGATAAACATCTTAAATGGGTTTAATAGGTCAAACCGCACCGTTTAGCAAGTTACATTTAGATAAAATGGGTTTATACATGTAGTGTTATAGTTATATGCAAACGGGCTAGATGGACAAGGCTAACGTGATTATTTTAACATGGTGTGTTTGGCTTGAGGTACTCTGACCGGAACCCGACCCAGATTGCCACCCATAGGTTAAATGCGTCGACCCGCTTAACTTGTTTAACCCGTGTAACATGGTAATTCTTTTGGACATGTGATAAAATGGGTTCAACATGTTTACGCACTAAATATAACGTGTTCCAGTTATATATAAATGGGTTAGGTTTGACAGGGTCTGACTCAATTGCTTAAATAGACAATGTTTGTGTTTGTTAGGGAAAAGTTGATTCCCGTTTATATAGCTTTGATGATGGCTTGTCACTTGAGTATTAAACATATTTTCAATACTATAAGTAAGTTTAGAGTAGCCTAAACTCTACATGATAAGCAAGAAGAGTTTCTTACTTAAAATATTACTAAAAGATGTTTCAGTGTAGGGATGTAATCTAGTCAATCCGAGCTCGAGCTAGACAGGGCTTGAGCTCGACTCAAAATATATAACGTAAGCTTGACCTTGGTTTGATAGCTTGACGAGCTTTAATCATCCAGGCTTGAGCTCGGCTTTAAAAGCTTGAATTTATATATAAACATTAAATTCGATTGCCAAGCTCATCAATAAAATCAAGAAAAAACGTGATGAACTTAAGAGTAAAGATCTTATACAAAACATTTGGGAGAATCAGTGTTTAAATGGTAGTTCTATAAATATTTAATTATTATACCAATATTCACGTTAGCTTTTAGGTTGTTTATAATATGTATAATAAAAAATATATGTTCTTGAAGGTTCGAATAGCTCGATGAAAGCTTAAGCTCGAGCTATTAAAAGCTCGAGCTCGCCTCTTTATGTTTTTCGAGTTGGTTTATTGGGCTCGGACTCAGAGCTCGATAAAAGCTCGACTCGATCGATTCAAGCTCAAGTAACTTGACAAAAACTTGGCTTGTTTGCAGCCCTAGTTCACACTAAAGAAATCCTCACTTAAAAAAAAAAAAAAAAAAAAAAAAAATGTAATTACAAACTTTCAATTTGAGACTTAACTTGAAAAAACAAAAACCAAAAGGACCAAAAGTACCAACAACAAAATCCTAAAATGTAAAAGACTTGGAACATAAGCTGAAAGAAATGGGTACTTCTTAAAAACAAGGGTTTCAAACTCTTCCAATAAGCCGACAATTTCCTTCCTACGTTCAAAAAACATAAACCCAAAATTTCTTCCTTGTCAAGAAACAATTCCCGTTGATTAATTTCACTTTTCATTTGATCATTTTTACACTCATTTAATCATAAAAAGTTTGTAAAAAAAAAAAGATGGCAGGAAGAATTGGGTTGAGATATATGAAAGAATGTTTGACACAAAAGCTGCAATCAATGGGGAGTCCAGTTGCTAAATCTCGACATTTATCTTCTGCTGCGAGTTCGGGTTCGAGTTCGAGTTCTTCGGCTTCTGCTGCTGCTGTTAAACCCAAATTTCCTCATTCTTCAAGAAAGGTAAAATTTTTGTTTCCTTTTTTATTAAAAAGAATGTACTTTTTACTGTGTTTTTAGAGGGTGTTTAGGATTGCTTATTTGTTCTGCTTTTAAATAAGCACTTATAGGATGCCAAAAAAAAAGGAACCTTTCAGAAGATACCCATTTTACTTTTGACCCTGTTTTTAGAGGGTTTTAGGGATTGCTTATTATAATCAGCACTTACAAATGCTGCTTAAAAGTAAGTATTTCTGGGGAATAGTGGTTGGGTTTTGCTTATTTTGTGAGAAAGTGCAATAAGACTAGGAAAAAAAGGTACTTTTTAAGTATTTATGAGGATGTCGAGTTTGCTTATTTTGTAAGAAAGTGCAATAAAACTAGGAAAAAAAGGTACTTTTTAAGTATTTATGAGGAATAGTGGTTGGGTTTGCTTATTTTGTAAGAAAATGCAATAAGACGAGGAAAAAAGGTACTTTTTTAGAAAGTATTTTAGTTTATTTATAATGGGCTTTAAGTTAGATATGATGAAAGATTATTTCTACTTAAATAAGCACTTTGAAATAAGCATGTTGCAATCTGTGTACTGGAAACTGCTTATTTTACCCCAACAATGAATGGATAAAAAGGTGAACAGTGTAGTTTATGTTTGAATTTGAGAGGGGTTATGTTCAATTATAAAAAATTGAAGGTGGGCTAAGGAAATGGTGTTTGGATTTGCATATATTGTTAAAAACGGCAATGAGACTAATAAAAATTTGTATACTTTTTAGAAAAAAATATGAGTCTTTCCATAGTGGGCTTTTGGTAAATTCTTCTCTGATAAGAACTATGAAATATGCATATCCAGTCTGCTTATTGAAACTGCTTATTTTACCCCAAAGTAGTGGATGGATAGGTAAACTATATTGAACAATGTGCTTGTATTTTCACATATAAGATAAAAGGTAAACATTATGTTCTAAGCTTGAACTAAAGTGGGTTTAGTTTGGAATATTCAAAGTTAAAAAGTGTACTAACTACTAACGTTTTGTTTCTTATCTATAGTTTTCAAGTTTGATTCTGAACATGGTTATGTTAATTTGTAGGGAAGATTACTAACAGGAGCAACCATTGGTCTGCTTATAGGTGGAGGAGCTTATGCCAGCACTGTCGATGAAGCAACATTCGGGTACTTATTTTAACTTTGGAGTGTGCATCACACTATCACAAGTATGATGTATAGTTTTAAGCCTAGGCTATGTTTGGCGCGGAGCTTTTTTGGAGCTTTTTGGGGTAATGAGCGGTGAGAATGAGCTTTTTTATTTTTGATGTTTGTTTGGCATGAGAGCTGTGGGCTTTGCTATTTTTTAGGAAAGCTCATTTTCCTAATGCTTCTTTATGAAGCTGTGAGCTTTTTTGGCTACTGCTCACAGCTCACAGCTACTGCTCACTGCTACTGCTCAATGCTACTGCTCACAGCTACTTTTGCCAAACATAGCCCTAGTATAGCTGGAAAGAGAGGACAACAGTAGTTTTTTTACATATTCATGTACAAGAGAAATAGATACATAAAAAGTGAAATCTCACATGTTATTCATAGGTACTGTCATTGCTGAAATGGTGAAAGGTTGGACTCAGCATTTGAGTTCAAATGTGAAATTTACTTGCTTTCTTTGCCACTTTAGTTTAGTAATAGAAAGTTTAATCAAGCATTTGTCTTTAAGATTGGCGTTTTCACATTATTGTAGACCACTAAGTAGGATCATGCTTGATTTATCAACAGGATACTCATAATAATGTAGAGTCCTTCAAGAAAGTTACCCTGTCATTGCATAGCTGAGATTGTTAAGCGGCTAGTTTTATTGGATCCAGTAATTGATCAGACTCGGTTATTGGTCAAATGGCTAAGTGAAAATATTGATTGTATTTTATGGTCCATTGATGTTGTTTGGAATAGGTTGACTCATGACCCATATTCTTCTTTCCTAACTTATCTACATTTCTATACAACTTTCCTCCTTAGCTTATTGCAAATGTATAGCATACATGAAATTCAAAATTATAAACGAAAATCAAATTACCGTGTAATGTTTAAGTTCTTTCAAACCTTTTTGATAAGAACACTTGAGAACTAACGTAAATTTTGAATGAAGAAAGTTGCAAAAAAATTGTGTGTTTAATTCGGTGAAGGCATATCTGTGATTAGGGCTGAGCAAACGACCCGAATGGACCGGACCGACCGAGACCGGACCGACCACATTCGGTCCGGTCCTCGGTCTTGGCTTTTTGGCTAATTCGGTCCTCAGTCTGGTCGGTCCGGTCCGGTCCGGACCGGTCCGGACCACAAACCGATTATTTGGCCTTGTTGACTGGACCGACCGACGGACTGACCGAGACCGGACAGGACCGACCACATCAGTCCGGTCCTCGATCTTGGCTTTTTGGCTAATTCGGTCCTCGGTCCGGTCCTGGACCAATGCTCACCGCAATCTGTGATGCTATAATCATGTTTATGTACCCGATAAGATAGGTGATTACTGTATTGCAACATGTTTACAACAAGGATTGCAATTTAGTCACCATCATTTTAATTCATTTATGTATGAGGTTAGAGATGATAAATAACTTGGTATGTCTTTGGCTGTTCCTCTGACAGTGAAGTTAGATTGGTAGTTTTACTAGGTAGACATGCTTACGTTACATCTATGGAAAACATATGGCTGTTCCTCTGACAGTGGAGTTAGATTGGTAGTTTTACTAGGTAAACATGCTTACGTTACATATATGGAAAATATAAGGATTAAACCTTGAATAAGTGCAACACAAACTAGTATAAAAACCTTGTGTTTTAGAAGTATTAAATGATAGGAGTTAGCGTGGTTTAGCTTTTACCATTTTAGGCTTTGGGATCAAATTGATTCATTTAGGTTTTCTGAAATAGACATTGCCAACCTTCTGAAACCCAGAGGATTTAACGATAAGCAGTTTAGTGGTTTTAGTTTTTGACTGTTTGAAAATTTTGGTCTTGTAGATTTGGCATTACGAATAATCTGATATAGTTTGATTAATCTTGGACACAATGGAAAACGAAGAATCGACTTGAACCCAAAATTTGAAAGAATATTTAGTTGATAGATCGTATTATAAAATAGCAATACAGGATTGAATTGCTTCAAATGGTTTTATCATCTCTTACATGTACCATTGGATGCACCTAACATAATTAAAGACTTTAATCAAGGGTAGAGTGGCAGTTTTATGGGGAGGAGCAACTTAGGCATGCAAATTATTGAAGCGAGATGGGTATGATACAATATACCAACAGAGTTGATGGCCTTTATGGGCTTATGCTTAGCCAGCTTGTTTGGATTCAACTACATTTTTTTTTTTTTTTTTTTTAATTCTTAATGGCATCAATAATAGTGTGAGAACCATCTTTTGCAATTCAACTTGTATTCATGACATCTTTGAAGATGTACAGTTGGTTGTCTCAACACAAGGATGTTATGATTCAATATCATAAGTATTAATGGTAGCCTCTTCGAGTGACGTATGAATTTCATAGATCAACTTACAGACCAGTTCCGTTTGGGATAAAGCTGCAAAATTTATAAAGAAACTAGTCTCGTTTGGGTTTAAGTCTTTGAAACAGTTGGTCAACTGCATTGGTACAAATGTCGTGTATGTGCTGATTTTTTTTTTTTATTTAAATTAATTGGCTCTGGCATAGGGTATAGGGTTATTTTCGGAGGGATGATTAGGCTAATGCAAATGATATAAACACAATTAAAAAAACAGAGACCATGAAGAACAACTAATGTGGGACTTTACTCATCATACCACTGTGGATTCAACTACAATACATGCTGCTCTACATGAGAAGATTTTGGTGTAAGTTGGACTTTTGCACAACGTACTATTCCCTAAAACGACCCAAACAAATAGTAGAATGTAGGTATGGATGATAAACACCTTAAATTATTGTTGTTAGACCTTGGGGTTGAATTAATTTGTTACCACTATGCTATATTAACAAGAACTAGAAATAAGTTCGAACAGAGGAATGAAATATGTTTGAGAAATTGTACCACTCCTAGACTAATCACCAAGAGGATCCATTAGACATTCATATCATGTAGTGTAATTCTTTAACTGATGGTTCTCACACGTACCTTATCTGCTAAAGATATTAGAATTATTAGACGGATTATTTGGAGATTCATCATATGATAAGTTGATAACATTGTAATGGTGATATGAAGAACTTGTATTTTATTGGAGATTCATACACATAAAAGTGTTCCTACAATACAATGGGAATTGAATGTTCCAAAGTCCAAACACGAACACAATGTAATTTGGCTCACGAATACTTCTGGTTTATCTAGTTTTCGTTTTGTGACATCACTTGCTTACCTGCCCATTTATTTCATGATGATACATAATGAAGATTTTTGGTACATGTAGCAATGGAGATGCTGGCATGTAACAGGGTTATTAAATCTTGTAAACATTTGGTCACCTGTTAATCTGTTGTCAAGATTCAGGATTAATTTGTTTTTAGAATCAAAGGTGAACCTTTAAGGGAATGCATGATCTTTGAGTATACATTACTCTCTTGTATGTGGTATTCATCCCTAGTCCTTTGATTTTGATGGTTATAAGACCTGTTCTGAAGCTATCTGTCTAGAAAAATGTGAAGTTCGTGAAACCTGTCAAAAAGTATATATGGTTTATACTGACCATACTTTATGCTTGCTTAGTCCTCATTTTTACTAGCACTGATTATCATACTTATTGAAGGATCATATATATGTTGAACATATTTTTGCAGTGGTTGGCTATTTAACGCAACAAAAGTTGTAAATCCGTTCTTTGCATTGCTGGATCCGGAGGTTGCTCATCGTCTAGCTGTAACAGCTGCATCTCGCGGGTGGGTCCCTAGGGAAAGAAAGCCGGATCCGCAAATACTAGGACTTGAGGTTTGGGGAAGGAGGTTTTCTAATCCAATAGGGCTCTCTGCTGGTTTTGATAAAAATGCAGAGGCTGTTGAAGGTTTACTTGCATTAGGATTTGGTTTTGTAGAAGTTGGATCAGTAACTCCTATTCCACAAGAAGGCAATCCAAAACCTCGTATATTCAGATTACGGGAAGAAGGGTAAGTATCAAATATCTCTTATTGATATTTACAGATCCAATTAATAACTTTTTTGTTTGTTTGTTTGTGGGCAGTGCCTTAATAAACAGGTGTGGATTTAATAGTGAAGGAATAGTTGCGGTTGCAAAAAGGTTGGGGGCACAACATGGTAAACGAAAGTTAGCTGAAACATCAAGTACCTCAACTTCTTCTAATGATGAAGTCAAGCAAGGAGGGAAAGCTGGTCCAGGAATTCTTGGAGTTAATATTGGAAAGAATAAAAGCAGTGAAGACGCTGCTGCTGATTATGTACAAGGGGTACATACATTATCCCAGTATGCTGACTACTTGGTAACTTTCCCCCCTTTTTTTTTACTGTTTTTCTTTTATTTCTTCACTGTTTCTTTTATTAGTCATATACTTATTATAATTGCACATACAGCCGTAAAATGTGACATTGGTAGATACTATTGCTTGTTGTAGGTAATTAATATATCATCACCAAATACCCCTGGACTACGACAGCTTCAAGGAAGAAAACAGTTGAAGGACCTTGTCAAGAAGGTTTGAAATGTGGTCAATAACCTCTGGTTTATAAACTGATTGTCTGTAAATTGGGATATACAGGGCTACAGGAAATTAATCCATAATATTATTTTCTCTCATTGAAGGTTCAAGCAGCTCGTGATGAAATGCAATGGGCTGAAGAGGGCCCTCCTCCATTGCTTGTCAAAATTGCTCCAGATTTGTCTAAGCAAGATCTTGAAGATATTGCAGCGGTATTTTTAGTATCCACACTATACATATTTTTTTTTAATGAAAAAGTAGGCTTCTTATATGTTCCATTTTGATTCTGTAGGTTGCTCTTGCTCTTCGGTTGGATGGTTTGGTAAGTTTTTTGTTTAACCGTACTTGGGATTCAGACAGAAATATATCATGGATCTTGAAAGTGTCTACTTTGCATGTTTTGTAGATTATATCTAATACAACTATTTCAAGGCCAGAAGAAATACAGAACAATCCTGTGTCGAAGGAATCTGGTGGACTTAGTGGGAAGCCTCTTTTCGGTTTGTCAACAAACATCCTTAAGGACATGTATATTTTAACAAAGGTAGAAATTTCTTGCTAATAAACTGCATCTTTGCTTTTTCTTGTGATTTATTGCCCTCATAGTTGAATAGTGAATACATTACATCTGTATTATGAACTCATTCCTAGTTCTCAGTTGTCATTAGTAAAGTTATCTGCAGCATGATAATTAGAAAATTCTTGTTTAGATTTTTATTTTTCGACTCTGAATTTGAATGATGATCATGCCTGTTTTAGATTGACACTAGAAGCCTAGTCTGCATTTATATTGTTTCCAGAAGGATCTCGTATCTGTTTAGTTTCGTAGGAACTTGCGCGTATTGATTCTTTAGTGAATTGTATTCCTAATTTATCTAAGAATATATTTTTCTTTTCTTTTAGGGTAAAATTCCTTTGATCGGCTGTGGTGGTGTGAGCAGGTTCGTGTCTGGTTTAAGTTTTGTTCTCTGTCAATGAGTACTAGTTATGGTTATAAAATTACTAGATGAATAACTCTACCCAATGTGTGCTTGATTTAGTGGCGAGGATGCTTACAAAAAGATAAGAGCAGGAGCAACTCTTGTGCAGCTTTATACAGCTTTTGCTTATGGTGGACCGGCCCTTATACCTCAGATAAAGGTATGATTGATTGATTGTGTCTATTTGGCTGCATTTTTCCTCCTAAACCAGAAAATAGCTCAAGCTGTTTTTATACTATGTTTTGGTATACTTAATGGCTGCATTAATATATTGATTTTGATGGATCAAAAGCCATAACCCACCACCTAGACATCCGCATGGAACATGGTTATGGTTCATTCATGATAACCTCTAATATGCTTTTACAAATAATCCAGCCAAAGTAATAGGAATTAGACCCAACACTATTCCAAATAGAATACTTCAATCATTTTAATTTGCTACTCATATAAGCAAAAAATCTCAAATACCGGTGGTCATGAGACATAATTATCACTAACTAATATAATAATATTATTCATAATGTTTATAATGTTTTCTTGAAACAGCAGGTACTTTTTTAAGCAATGATATATGATGCAAGAAATGTAAATTTTTTCCTTTACAGGCTGAACTAGCTCAGTGCTTAGAAAGGGACGGTTTCAAGTCCATATATGAAGCAATTGGGGCAGATTGCAGATAACTGTGGCCGTTCACCTTAATAATTTTGATGGTTTGTAAAGATAAGTAACTGAGGATGGGTCTTCATACTCATATTTACACCTTTGTCTTGGAACTGTTATTTCAAGACTCGGATCTTTTTTTTTTTTTTTTTTTTTTTTTTTTTTTTTTTTTTTTTTTTTTTTTTTTTTCATTGTTTTATTTTTTATAAGCATTGATGCTGGTGTTTGAGAGTTGGTAGTTGAAAGAAGCTCAAAATTTTGATGATTGACTAAGCCCGGAAATTGTTGCTAATAACACTATTACACTGCCTTGTAGAAACAAGGGAGAATGATATATTGCATTCTAAACATTTCTCGAGAATTTTTGTTGCTAATAACATTAGTACATCTCTTGAGAATTTACTTTAATCATGAGCAGTATTTACAGTTTTCTATTTCAGACGGTTTTTCTATCGTTATGTAGAAAAACGCTAAACTTGTTTATACATATTCCATGATTGACAAACACTATGCTTTGAACTTGAGATGCGCTAGTCGGATGGACAACATGAAGTTCAACACTGTTGGGCGGGTGCAATTTTCTTAGAACCTTTGCAAATAACATTTAGACATGTTTATTGAAAATGGCTCACTTTTTCTGAGGACAACCTTCCTCCATAAGCTTCAATAGGATGAACATACTTTTCGAATTAAAAGGTTTCTAAATGGGTAAACCTCAAAAGGACAACCTAGCGGTAAGAGCTCCGTAAGCTACAACAAGATGAAT
Organism: Artemisia argyi; assembly: GCA_030686995.1. Lineage (NCBI taxonomy): Eukaryota > Viridiplantae > Streptophyta > Magnoliopsida > Asterales > Asteraceae > Artemisia > Artemisia argyi. Next base: position 75,399,509 of record CM060684.1, on the reverse strand, counting down.
TCTATGTTCGTACTTTGTAACTTCCTATGCTTCAACTTCTTAGGGTCACCCGCCCTAGCCATGTAATCCAAAATCGTAGAGAGCTAATGATTTACCATGCTTCCTGCATGGATTTTGCGAGTGAGGTTTCTAAAAATAGGCTTCAACTCCTATTTTTAATGGGTTGATGATGATAGGAGCATAGTTCATGTGACGCAGTGATGCGGGTTTTCATTTTTCGCTTAATGTTAGTGATAATTATTGTTATTATAAATGTTAATGTTTAACATTAATGATGTATGATTTAAACTTTAAAAAGGCACAAGAAAACACTCCGGCGGGATTTGGTTTTGTTTTTTGTTGTTGCTAAATTTATCAGTATGACCATCTATTTGTTCATGGATAGTGTGCATTCGTTGACTGAACTACCTAAATCATTAAATGGCAAGTCCTAATTGACGCCTTACTTATTATTAGATATAGAGGCACAACTACATGCCACACTATATGTTGTTTGATTAACTAATTGACTAGTCTGTAATATAGGACATAGTACTCTTTGGTTTACATGCGCGACGAAATAATTCACATTTACATATTTAAAGAGGGGCAGAACGGGGCATTGAACCAATTCGTATTTTGATGTACACACATTGGACTGTTAGCTTAAACCAATCCAAAAGTAAATTACAAGTTAAACGAAACCAATTAACTTTTAGTCTATTGTAACATAATGCATCGATTAGCAAAGGGTCTTTGGCCTAGCAGTATGAGTTGCTTAACAACTTAAATGTTGTTGATTCAAGTCATTTACGAGGTACTTTGTGGATATCTGCATTTATATAAAAGAAAAAGATAATATATCCGTTGTTGAGTAATGAAGCACTAGAGGAAAGATGTTGAATAGACTCAGTGGTTGGGGCATGGAACACATCAATGTGTCATCGGTATCAAATAAGTGTTGATTTTATATTTCAATAAGTGAGAAGAGAGTTAAGTAGATAGAGTCATAGAGATGATATTTTATTGATAAAATAAAGTAAAGTAGTAAGATTGTTTAGAATTTGTACAAGTAAACACTTATTTTGAGATTGATGAGTATCAATTAGAAAACTTATGTTTCAAGTGGGTGGTTTAGAAATAAGGGAATGTCTAATCAATGCCCTAAATGCATTGGTTAACATTTGTCTTATTGTAGTTTTTAATTTTTATTCATGTGGGTCATTCCCTAGAAATAAAATAAAAAATATTCGAATTAAATTGTACCTGACTGCAGACCTTTAGTAAATCTAATTATCTTATAATGGAGAAAGGCCTACTATTAATAGAAATACTTAAAATTAAGCAATACAACTTCTAAAGCTATAAGTACAACAACCAATGCAACTTATAGAAATTCATCTCATATTTAATTCTAACATACAATTAATACTAACATTAAATATAATAAATAAATTATTATGTACATTAAATACAATTAATTAATTGGTCAATAAATACAATTAATGCACTTATTAAAACACTCCTTACATAAGAAATACAAATTATCAAACATATTGTACAACCAACTTAAACATAATTCCTGCATTAAATGTCACTAATACAAATAATAAAACATATATACAAATATTCAAGCCCGAACGGGAAATGAGCCAAATGGGCTCGAGCCCGAACGGGCACGGATCAAACAGGCTCGAGCCCGAACGGACACGAGCTAAACGAAATTTTTGATATCCGTAAAATTTATTGTAAAAAAGAACATAATAAACTAAAATATGTTCACATATTGTACAAACCAAACAAACTACTAAACAAAAAAATAAAATAAATAATAAATAAAATAATACAAACAAAGCAAAATTTCATCAAACTTTTACCATAAAAAACTAATCAGTAAAGCTATTGACAAAAAACGTACAAATAAAATAAATTATTAGACAAAAAAATTAAATTACATGATGCCCGCAGCTGCATCGCGCGAGGACCCTGCTAGTTTATTATATAGGGCACATGCTTATTTTTGAATTCCTAAATTTCTTAAAACTTAAAATTAATTAACCTTAACTAATTATCATATAAACACCTCTTACCATATATTGATCTAATATAACAATTTATATTCAAACTACCTAAATATATTCATTACTCGAATACAATAATCACAATATCATAAACGTTAATATTTCCCATGTGAAAATTAACTTTTTTTTCGTTAGTGAATGTGTTCAAAATTTTCGAGTAATGCACCGTACTTGTAGTTATGGCACAACACCTCCGAAATCAATGAAACGGCCCTGATCAAAGGTCACATCAGAACCATAAGTTTACAAATATAATTATTTGCCAATATATCATCGTTTTACGCAGGTATTCGTCCGGTCTTTATTAAGTTTATATCTCTATTAATTTTCAAGTTGTCATTATTATTGAGATAGTGTAAATACACTCGAGATAAGTAGCCTTGGGATGTTAAAAAAAAGTAGCCTTAGACTCTTTATGGTTGGCCAAGTGACGAAATTGAACTATTGAACCATTTTATGAACTTTATTCGGGGGGGCCATAACGTTAGTTATTACTGTAATTTTCATGGAGGACCGGACTCTACAAAACAAAAATCTTTTTCATCACTAATTCATCAAACAAATAATATTAGGGACAAAAATGTTTGGAGGGGCCATGATTTTCCCTCACCCTCGATCAAGAAGTTTCATCTCTTTAAGTTCAATCTTCTTTTTACTTTTTCTATTTTTATGAAGACACCAAAATATACAACTTTTTTGTTAAGAAGGCTGCCTATTCAAAAAAAATAAAAATAAATAAGCAACAATATATAAAAGATCCTACAAAATTGGGGAAACAAAATACAATACGACACATCCCTTTTTTCATTTAAACAAGCTAATTTAAAAGAGAAAAAGACCCAAAGAAAAATACAAAGATGAACTAAATAACACAACTACCATATACCATGACAAAGAACAAGCTCACAAGCCGACCATATAACTTTGACACACATTCAACTGGAGTGAATTTGCAACCAAACCCACATAAAATAAAAGGAATCCTATATTGACCTGGACCACAAAAGCACACAACCATCCATTACTTTGAAATTATAATTTAGGTGTTACAATTATAAAAGCATACGGACTAAATCCACGGTAACTTTTGAGTTAAATATCTTGAACAATTTTATCAGTACTTGAAACTTTATTAATGAAGACCCGAGAATTTCTTTTTTTCCAAATAAAGTACCCCGGATGTCCAAATAACCGCTTGCCAAACACGAGATATATATGTGGGAGTTAGATGAAAAGAATTCATCAATCGAAAAAACATTAACATTCCCCAACTTTCACCAATTAAAGATCTTTTCCCACACACTCATAGCTAAATCATAAGTGATCAAGCTATAAGCACAAGTTTCCACGCTATTGTTGCAACTTGGACAAAGAACCGAATCCAAGTCAATACCTTTTCTATCTAGCTCCACACGTACCAGAAGTCTTCCTTTTATAGCCCTCCACACGAACACTTTAACTTTCTTAGGCACCAACTTTTCCAAATGGTTTAATGTCCTCCACTTTCTGCTTGAAGAATATTTTCTTCCACCTTCCTGGCTAGCTCTTTGACCGTGAACTCACCCTCCTTCACTATGCGACCATCTCCATTTATCCCTAAATTTATTATGAACAACAACATTTTGCAAAACACCAAAAATATCCTCAAATTCCTTACTCACTCTATCCCTAATACTTTTAGCCCAATCCCATTCCCAACACACACATCATTAACCCACGGCCCCTTATCCATCACACTACTCTCCTTCCTCTTATCTAAGTGATATAACCTAGGAAATCTATCACAAAACCATCGATTATCTACCCAAAAACTAACATCCCTTCCATCCCCCACAACTCCAACCCAAGACGAAGTGAACTCTAACCCCACTCCATCAATCTCCTCACCAATTCTCACAATGTCACGCCATACACCACCCCTCATCGCCCTCCTCCCAATGCCCCAACCCCCCGCTATTACCATGAATGCTCTTAATTACCCTAACTCATAAATTCCCACCCTCCCTTTTAAACCTCCACCACCACTTTCTTAATAACGCCAAATTTTCCCCTTAAAAACCCAATGTTTAACCCCCCCTCCCCCCCTTACCCGAATGAAGCAAGAACCGTATCCCATTTGACCCATGAAAGTTTTTTTACCCTCCCCTACCCTACCCAAAAGAAATTTTCCCAATTCTCTCAATAATTTTTATAACACTCAAAGGCACGCGAAACATTGAAAGATAATACAATGCAAGCTACAAAGAACCGATTTTACCAATGTTAGACGACCCCCAAATGAAATCATTTTTGCTTTCCAATCCGTTAACCTATTTTTGAATTTCTCTACCACTAGGTCCCAAGCATTTACTTGCCTCATGTTTTCACCAATAGGAAGTCCCAAGTAAGTAAACGTAAATTCCCCAATTCCACATCCCATCCATCTCGCCATATCCAACATGTCCCCCTCGTTGACTCCTTTAACATATAACTTACTTTTATTATAATTTACCTTTAACCCGGACACCTCTTCGAAACATTAAAGAATGCACATGAGCGATTTAGCATTCTCTTTATTCCATTCTCCAATAAATAAAGTATCGTCCGCATATTGTTGGTAATCCAAAGACAAACGAACAAACAAATACAAACAGACGAACGTGGAAGTTTTATTCAAAACAAACGAATCCAATACAAAACCAAATTCAAATGTACCAACACAAAACTAATTCAAAAGGTACCAAACTATTATTCAAAAGGTACCAAACACAAATTCAAAAGGTACAAAGAAAACTAATGTTATCAATCTCTATTTATAGGCAAAATTAACCATCATAAATTAGTTTTCAAATTTCAAACAAACTTGTAGAATAAATCACACAAATTAACAAATTTACTAAATAGCCCCTAAACTTTAAGTCATTTTTCTAACAATCTAACCGTGACTTGAACTCCTTCACCTACTTTAAATCAAATTCAAAGTTCCAAACGCCAGTGATACTAGCCAAATTCAAATCAAACGATCAATTCCCAAAAGTAATCCAAAACAAAGTCGATCCAAAGCAAATGCCAATAACTTCAAAATGAACAATCAAACGTTAACCGAAAAATTCAAACTCGGTCAACGAAACAAACAAATCCGCTCAAACGATCTTCAACAAAAACAATCAAATTCAAGCAACAAACTTCAAAAGCCAGACAAACGAAGATCCAAATTTCCAAACTGAAAAATTCCCAATGATCGAGCAAAATCCAAATGACCCTATTATAACCAAGTTCTCAAACACAAAATCGATTTTACGATCCAAACTTCAAACTTATTATCCAAGTATCAAACAAATTCAAGTTAATACATAACTTGACAAATGGACTCTTATAATTCAAACGCCCCAAATATGATACAAATAATAATTCTAATTACCCACTTATATAATAAGGATTACAGTCCAAATTCAAAACAAACAAATACGAAGATCGCCAAAACAATAAATACTAGTTTGTTGATCAAATAACAAATTCTAATAATTCAAATATCAAATAGTAATTGCTAAAGCCAAAACTAAATATCCAAACGCAATACAGTAGCTAAACCAAAAGTTCATATTAAATTATACCAAAATCACAAACTTCGAACAAAAGATATCTGATACAAAACATAAATCGAACACCATTAGGACCATGAAACCACGAACCTGAAAAATCCTTTTTCTTTTTTTTTTTCTTCTTCTTCTTTTTCTTCGTCATGGCTAAACGAACATAGCTCTGATACCACTTGTTTGTAATTCAAAGACGAACAAACAAACAAATTCAAACAAATAAACGCGGAAGTTTTATTCAAAACAAATAAATCAAATACAAAATCAAATTCAAATGTACCAACACAAAACTAATTCAAAAGGTACCAAACTATTATTCAAAGGTACCCAACACAAATTCAAAAGGTACAAAGAAAACTAATGTTATCAATCTCTATTTATAGGCAAACTAACCATCGTAGATTAGTTTTCAAATTCCAAACAAACTTGCAGGATAAGTCATTCAAATTACCAAATTACCAAATTTACCAAATAACCCCTAAAGTTTAAGTAATTTTTCTAACACATATTGTAAATGAGATACTGTGACATTATTTGCACAGAAAACAACTCCTCTAAAAATACCTTTCTCCACCGCTTCGGAAACAATCACGTTTAACCCCTCCGCCACCAAAATAAATAAAAAAGTCGATAAAGAGTCGCCTTGTCTAACGCCCCTACCTAGTCCAAATTCCACCATTGGAGAGCCGTTCACAAGGATGGACATCGAAGATTAGTATAAACAAAAACAAACATGCGACTAGGTTGTCTATGGGTTGATTTTAATAAATATTTGACTTAAAAGTATAATGCTTAATAGTTGAACGACATCATTATACATAGTCATTTAAGAAAGAAAGTCTTTCAAATACTTTTGTGGCAACACCAAGTATTGGTAAATATAAAAAGTTACATTATTCATATGTGTGTTTGAAAAAGTAGGTTATTTATCCCATGCTTTCACCCAATAATTAGTTCCTTTAGTTTATTCAATTTTTGGGCCAATTCGTCCTTCGAAAAAAACAGAAGAGGTTTCTCTTGTTTAGGTTAATTACTCGATGAGGGCGAGTCTTTCACCTAAACGTACATAGCCTAACCAAAGTATCCCGTGACTGTTTGTGAGATTTGAACCTATACATTCTACAAAGACATTAGGTCTCTCAACACTAGTACACCTTGGTAGTGGTTTGTGGTCAAGCAAATAATGATTACACATCAATGAGGTGTAGCCCCTCATATTGCTTTTCAAAGCACGACGAGTTAAGCAATTCAAGAAAATTAAAAACGAATCTCTTTCACTATAAATATTTAGACTTAAAAAGCTGAACACTAAATGTGTTCAATTCTACAGTAGTATTAAGTATTTAATATTTGAATAGAATCACTATGATACACATTTAAGCATGTTCATATGCATGTGTTGTGGATCTGTAAACATATAGTAAAGAATCTATTGTTGTTAGTGCAACAATGGAAGCACAAGCTCTTCTCCTGGCCACACCTTTGTCCATGTCCCCGCTACGCAAGAAATGTTCACCCATTACTGTGAAATTACCAGCATGCACCACCTACAAGCGCAACAATGTATTAGCTTCAAATGCCATTGTCACAGCCCCAAAGCGGGAAAAAGATCCAAAAAAACGTGTCGTTATCACAGGTATGGGTATTGTTTCCGTTTATGGAAATGACGTCGATAAGTACTACAATAAACTATTAGCCGGGGAGAATGCTATTACCTTGATAGATAAGTTTAATACTTCAGATTGCCCGGTGAGGTTTGGTGGTCAGATTCATGGTTTCAAGTCAGATGGGTATATTGACGAAAAGAATGACAAGAGACTTGATGATTGTCTACGGTATTGCATTGTTGCAGGAAAAAAAGCACTTGAAGATGCTTCTCTTGGTATCCTCGAACGTTCCAAGGTTTGTAAATCATTCTCTTTTTGTTTCTTTCTAAATATTGTTCTTTGGATTTGTAATGGATCTTTGACTCTTTGTTGTGGCAAGCAGATCAATAAGGAGCGTGCGGGTGTAATTGTTGGATCAGGAATGGGAAGCATGTCTGTATTCTCTACAGCTGTGGAATCTCTCTTAACACATGGCTTTAGAAAAGACACATCTTTTGTGGCACCTTATAGCATGCTAAACTCGCCCACCGCCTTGCTAGCTATTGATATTGGTTTTATGGGGCCAACCTACTCCATTGCAACTGCTTGTGCCACATCAAATTACTGCTTATGTGCTGCTGCTAATCATATCCGTGAAGGGGAGGCTGATTTGATGATTGCTGGTGGTGTCGAATCTTCCTTTGTTAATGTTGCAGTGGGAGCACTTGCTGCTAGTACAGCAACATCGACAAGAAATAATGATCCCCAGACTGCTTCACGACCATGGGACAAAGATAGAGACGGCTTCGTAATTGGGGAAGGTGCTGGTGTTCTGGTAACCATACCACCCTTGTTTGACTCTTCTTTAGTAGGACCATAGCTTAGTGAACAAATATATATTCCTAACCAGTGGCTAACCCTAAACTTAATGGGCACACGCCCACAATTATGCTTGGGCCAATTTACCTAGTCAGATAATTTATTTATTTATGTTTTCCCTCTTTTGAATTGGTATATTTATTCATTTCTGATTGAACTCAGTGATGAGATATATCTCATATGTGAACCTTGTTCTATTTTCAGGTGATGGAGAGCTTAGAACACGCTATGAAACGAGATGCGCCAATAATAGCCGAATATTTGGGAGGTTCTGTAAACTGTGACGCGTATCATATAACTAGTCCACGACCTGATGGTTTTGGTGTTTCATCTTGCATTAAGCAAAGCCTTATCAATGCTGGTGTGTCGACAGAGGAGGTAGTTCAATTTTTTCCCTTATGATAAATCAGTAGCAGTATGTTTTTGTAATAAGGCAATCTAATTAGAGCATCTCCAATACTAAGACTATTTTGCAATGAGTGCATATAGAAAAACGTCTGTATTTTTGCTTGCACCGAAACCTTTTTCTCAAATGCGTACACTAAGCCGTTTTTAGTTTATTGGGCTAACGGCTTGTAAATGTATTCAAGTTGACACTTTTTATTGTTCTGTGTAGTTTTTATTTTTATTTTATTTATTTATTTATTTTTTTAACACAATCCTTTCAAATTTCGTCTATTGTGTGTATTTTGTGACTATTCAGCTATGTAAAATGACCATTTTACCCTTCTAAATTTGGAAAAAGTAAGGGTAAAATGGTCACAAAATACATGAAATAAACGAAATTTGAAAAGATTGTGTTTTAATAAGAAAAGAAAAAAGTTGGCTACGTAGAATAACAAAAAGTGTTAACTTGGATACATTTACAAGCCATTAGCCCTAGTTTATTTAAGAAACGTATGGTATGTTTGGCAAAATGGGCTAAAGCTGGGGCTGGGGCTGAGGCTAGAGCTGGGGCTGGGGCTGGGGCTTATATTATAAGCCGAAATTAAAATTTGTATTTTTATAAACATGTTTGGCAAATGGGCTGGGGCTGGGGCTTATTATTGCAAAATTATTAAAAAGGACATAATTAAATGAGTTTTTGTATACTAGTTATAATGCCCTCGCACGCGCGATTTTTTTTAAAAAAAAATTTGAAATAATTATTTAAATTTTTTGTTTTTTTTTAATTTTTTTGAAATAATTATTTAAAAATTTTAATACTATTGTTAATTGCATCTTATCTATATTTTTTGTATTTATCTTCTACTTGTGTTGTGGATAAATATAAAATAAATAATCCTTTTTTTTTAAATATCTTATCTATATTTTTTGTATTTATCTTCTACTTGTGTTATGGATAAATATAAAATATTATCTAATAAGAAAATAATCTTTTTTTTAAATAAAATTATTACTAAATCAGGTATGAATTGATTTTTTTGAAATGCAAAATTCCCAATAGGGGTTTTGTTTTATTATATAAAAGATGTTAGATATTTTTGTGGGTAAATAAGTAATTTATCCTTCAAAAGCCCGGACTTAAGTTTGTAACCTCTTTTATGGGGCTAAAGTTTTTAGCCGGCTTATTTTATAAGCTCTTCCATAAGCCCCATGACAAACGAGACTATAATAATGCAATGGATACCAACTAGTTAAAAAAAAAACATATACTAATATTTGGTTATTTTCATGGTACTAATAAGAATTAAAATTTTTGTTAGACACTGTATCATATATTCAAGTAATGATATAGTGATCTTAAGTTGTCTTGTTAATGTATATTATTGTAATCAGTATGTTCTATGTACATTAGATTTTTGATGCATTACATCAAACTAAATCTCCCTGTTAGGTCAACTATATCAACGCGCATGCAACGTCCACAAGGGCTGGCGATTTGGCTGAAGTAAACGCGCTCAAGGAAATCTTTAAGAAAACTGAAGGGATCAAAGTGAATGCTACCAAGGTGAACTTCATCATATTTGTCATTGCCTCCACACCATCAACTCCATATTGATGCTATCCTATTTTATATATTCCAGTCGATTATTGGACACTGTTTGGCAGCAGCTGGAGGCATGGAAGCCGTTGCTACAATCAAAGCGATTCAAACAGGATGGGTGCATCCAACGATCAACCAATTTGTAAGAAATGCCTACCAATAATCTCCTCGTTTCCCTGCCTCATTTAACTCTAACAAATGTTTTGCAAACTTAGAATCCGGAACCGGCAGCATTAGAATTTGATAGAGTAACAAATTCAAAGCAACAACATGAAATTAACGTTGGTGAGTATATTCCCATTACAACATCATATTTTTCTTGGCAAATGTCACGAATGCCCAAACATATTTTGATTAAATTGCTGAAAAAGCAATTTTAAAATATTTTCAGTTGATTAAGCCGCTCAATTATGTTTTAATTGTTGAAAAACCCCCTTTTTGTGTTGAAATTGATTGATTAAATTAATGTTGCGAACTTAGGCATTTTTAATGATAATGAATTGAAGTTTAGTTAGACAATTACAAATACAAAAATAATGTCAAATGAACTTACAACGTCAATATAAACAATCTGTTTTAGCTTAAGAAATTAAGTCAAAGTTGTTAAAAGGGTTTTGTCAACAATTAAAACATAACTGAATGACTAAATCGACAAAAAAATATTTTGGAATGCCTTTTTCAACAATTTAACTTAAACATGTTGTGACATTTACCCTATTTTTCTATGTTTATGTTCACTTGTTCAATAATAGAATTATTATGCAGCCATTTCAAATTCGTTTGGTTTTGGTGGACATAATTCCGTTGTAGCATTCTCTGCCTTCAAACCCTGATACGACCATGACTTCCTCAATGCGTAATGAATCTCATGACGTTCAAGGAGCATAGACAACTTTTATATTTATAATTATTCGAATTTATATGCCTTTAAAAGATGAGTTTTTTATTTTCTATTTTTGGTTAGCTGTAAGATATATTGATTTTGTTGTTCTATAACTACCACTAGTTTTAATATCGTGAGTACATGAACCAGAGTTGTTGTATGGTTTATTGGCAATCTAACGATCACTTTAAAAATATGATAAAGTACTTTGTCATCAAAGATACGTTATTCTAATCTTTCCGTCGTTGTGGAATTGCGGTCGCTGACATTAAGGCTCTTAACAAGTTTAGTATATCCATAAAGTTAGGGCATTCGGCACCTCCATACGACTACTATTACGGAATACAACACGGTAATTAAACAAGGACGTGACAATTCGACTAATCAATAGGATTTAATTAGGGAGTAATCAGATTCTAAGTAAACACATTCACTTATCATACGAGTTCACCACTTTACTTTTCTGCATAATTAGATTAATTTAGTTTAATTAGTAGTTATAAAACCAATCTCTTCAAACCTCGAGATTTTTACTTGCTTTCTTATAAATATAAAAATACAAAAATAATTCTCCCTCACCTTTAGACCTAAAACGGTATACACTTCAAGCCTTCACAACACTATTCCCCTAGAGAACGATCAACCCCCCGTGTCTTGCCTATACTACACTACAACGGTTAGGTACACTACCTAGAAGCATTGGTTTTGCAAATTCCGCATCAGTAAGTATGTTTTGAGGAAGAGGTTTCATATAACAAAATGTTTTGTCATTTCAAAACATGTTTTATTCCAAACTTTTTGGACTACAACGATGTTCCATAAAATAGAAGCATGAATTTGGTTCAAAAGCTTTATTGGAAAAAGATTTTTCTCCTCTATTTTCTTTCAAAAACAAAACACATCTTTCAAATCACTTGATATTAAAAAAAAATCAAAAGATATGCTATTTTTGAGGAGAAGAAAAAGAGTTTTAAAAAGATAAATGAGTCATTGTTACTTGATCGATTCTCAAAATGACTTTATAATTATTCAAGTAATAATGACTAAAAGCCAAATAACTTAGACTCAAATTATGTTTGAAAACATCTGAGAAAACTCTTTATAGACATGTACCTATACGGATAATACTGTCTAGTTAATTAACAGCATGTCCTTAATTTCAAAGTTGACAAATCCGGTAATTAGCCACGTAACCGTGCCCGTCGAAGTCTTGTCTGTCTAAGGTCTATCACTTAGTATCAAAAGTGCTTATGATTACTTATTTCTGCGTGTGCAAAATATTTGACAACTTATATGCACATGTGTAGGGGGAGTATTTCTGAAAAATGCAAACTTTCAAAGTGTTAAAATGACTTAACTTTTCATATACACTTTGGAGTGTTTTTCAATTGTTTTATGGCTACGATCTCAAATACCAATCCAACTTATTCACGATGACAAATACTAAGGTGATATAAGGTGGTAAGGTTAGGTATTATTCCATGATCAAGCCAAAACTGGAGGGAGCTACCCAGGGACACTCCAATAGATAGAATAGATGTCCATAGGTACTGGAGAAGAATGAGAAAGGCAATAATGTTGTCATTGTCATGAGCTGTCACAGGAACAATCACAACATAGTGATTGTTGACATAAATAATGCATAAAAACGTTATTTATATTTTTTGATATCTCTATGTTTTGACGATCACAAAATGTAAAATCATCAAACGTAAGATTACTACGTAAACAAGTATTAAGCTAGCTTATATCATTATATCCAACTTAATCACTTAAGATATGGATAAACAATTGCCTAATACATCTCATGATCAAATGGGTATTTAATTAATTAATACAAAGTTTATTTAATTATATAAACATATTATATATTTTTGAAAAACACTTTTGGTAATAAAGAAAAATGTTTTAATCATACTAAATATATGAATTCAAATTTTTAACCAAAATTAGTTAGTTTTTCACCAAATAAACTTTCCTCACTAAATGACAAGTTTTCTGGCCGTTACAGCTGGGCGGCCCCCTTAATTATAAGGGGCGGTCCCCTTAAAATTAAGTGGACCAGCCATGATTTAAGGGGACGGCCAGGCTCCTGTGTCAGAATTTGTCAGAATTTTTCTCCTATAAATACCACCTTAAATCTGGAATTTTTTCCCACTTTTTGCACGAAAATTTCAGATCTCAAACTCTCTAAACATCTTCCAAAACCCTTTGATCATTAGAATACTAATCCTTGTTTCAAGTGATTCAATCCCTTCTCATCCATCCTCATCCAAAGTGCAAAAGAAGAATACTCCTTCTACAACTAAGTTCAAGAAGTATTGAAGAGTAGTTGTGTATATTGTGTATATTATTTGTGAAGTTGTGTAGTGCTTGTAATAAGTAGTTTAGGAGAAATAGAAGTTGTGTAGGGAGAAGAAGTTGTTTTGTAGTGAAGTAGTGTAGTTGTGAAGAAGATAGGTGTGAAGTAGATTGGTGTGAAGAAGATAGGTGTGAAATAGATTGGTGTAAAGAAGTTATGTAGAAGTTGTGATTAAGTTGTGACGAAGTTGTGGTGTGTACATTGGTGTGTAAGGTTTTCTCCGCCATAAGGGAGTTTGTTGACATACTGAAGAAAACTCTCGAGTAGGTGACTTGGGGAGTGGAGTAGGAACAAGGAAGGTGACCTTGTAGCCGAACCACTATAATCCTTGTATTGTGGTTTGATCTTTCCAACTCTTTTCATTACTTACTTATTTACTTATACAATATTCGCTTAGTTAGTTAGTTACTATAAAATTGTTCATATAGTGCAAGTATTGAGATCACATAAACTAGAATCGAAGTTTTTAAAAAACAAAATAGTTTTCATAAATTTTAAAACGGACGTAAAACTATTCAACCCCCCTTCTAGTTTTCCACAATTGGTATCAGGAGCCACGTCTTGCAAGATCTTTAAAATATATTGTATTTTAAAACTTGTAACGATCTATGGAATCGGAAAAATATTTAGAAGGGCAATCTATGCAAAGATCACCACTATTTGAAAGTGATGGATTTTTATGTTGGAAAAATGAATTCGAAACTTATGTGAAATCAAAAGATCTAGATCTTTGGCATGTTATAACCAATGGTGATTTTTTACCTATTCAAAATAACCCCGAAATAAAAAAGATGAAATCGTACCTTTTGAAAAACAAAATGATGATTTAAAAAGAAAACTTGCTAAAAATAATGAAGCAAAAATGGTTATTTATAATACGCTACCACGTAAAGAGTACGAAAGGATCTTTATGTGTGAAACCGCAAAAAAAATTTGGAACTCTTTATTAATAACTCACCAAGGTAATAATCAAGTCAAAGATAATAAAATAGATCTACTTGTTCAACAATATGAGCAATTCACGATTCTGGAAGAGGAATCAATTGATAATGCTTTTGCTAGATTTAACACTATCATCACAAGTTTAAAAGCACTTGATGAGAATTTTTCTAGTAAGAATTTTGTTAGAAAGTTTTTTAGAGCTCTTCACCCAAAATGGCGAGCTAAAGTCACGGCTATTGAAGAATCAAAGAATTTATCAACGTTGCAACTTGACGAATTAATTGGAAATTTGAAAGTCTACGAAGCAATTATAAAGAAGGACTCTGAAATGGTCAAAGGAAAACGAGAGCAAAGCAAGTCAATCGCCTTGAAAGCTAGAAAAGAATCCAACAACGAAGATAGCTCATCTTCCGAAAGTGATGACGAAGAATATGCCATGGCCGTAAGAGATTTCAAGAAATTCTTCAAAAGGCAAGGAAGATTCGTTAGACAACCACACGATGAAAGGATAGCATCTCAAAAGAATAAAGATGACAAGTATAGCAAGAAAGTGTTTCAAATGTGGTGATCCGAATCACCTCATTGAAAAATGTCCAATGATGACAAGAGATCAAAATCAAAGAGCATTTGTTGGAGGAGCTTGGAGTGATAACGATGAAGATGAGAAAGAAACGACAATGGAAGAAAAGTGTCTCATGGCTAAGACATCAAGTGAGGTACGTTACGAAACCGAATACTTTAGTGATGAAAATTTATCATTAGATGAAAAGGATTTAGATAGTGAATATAATAGATTATGCAAACTAGGACAACAAGTAATGGCTAAAAACAAATCACTAAAATACATAAACAACCAATTGAAAAATGAAGTACTAGAACTAAAAACTAAAATACATCAACTTGAAAAAGGTAAGGAGATTTTTGAAGAATGTAAATCATGTCAAGAGCTTAAAGGTGAAAACAAAATACTCAAGGAAGAAATTCGCAAACTTGATAAATTTGAAAATAGTAGTCAATAACTTGGTAAAATAATAAGTATTCAAAGAGTATCCGGAGATAAAACCGGTTTAGGATTTAACTCAACCGAAGCTTCAACAAGCGAAATCAAAAATGTCAAATTTGAAAGTGAACTTAATGAACTAACACATCTAAAATCTAGTCCTAGGTATATACTTATTAATGATAGAAAAATACATCTTGCAAACAATGATGAAGTAAAAGATTTTTATAAACCGTCTTTAAAAAACGAAGTAGGATCCTCTAAACCTAAGACAAGATCTAAAACTCCACCACCTAGAAAACCAAATAACTTCCATCCTAGGTCTAAAACACCTCAACCAAGAAGAAACCAAAATAAGCAAAACTACAATAACACTAGTAATCAAATGTGTTATTATCAACAAAGATACAATCCTTGGGGAATACTACCACCCTTCATGCATCCTAGCCAAATGTTAAACATGTTCGGATCAAATAACTTTGGTCAAATGAGACAATGGGGACCAACGTAGAATATTCGCCATTCAAACTTGAAATTCTAGTTGTCACCTCTTGTTCGTACTATTCCTCGAAGACTTTGAAGAAAAACGCATTGAAGACGAAAGGTACACATTTCCTTTTATTTCCTTGTCAAAAAATGCATGCTTAGTTTA
The DNA here is from genome assembly GCA_030686995.1 of Artemisia argyi. Lineage (NCBI taxonomy): Eukaryota > Viridiplantae > Streptophyta > Magnoliopsida > Asterales > Asteraceae > Artemisia > Artemisia argyi. Next base: position 75,383,583 of record CM060684.1, on the reverse strand, counting down.
GTCTTTAATATTTATGTAACTTTATTTGGATTATAGTTTCCTCTAGATTTTTTATCTATACACATATATACTTATCTATCTATATTACACACACACACACACACACACACACACACACACACACACACACACACACACACATATATATATATATATATATATGTGTGTGTGTGTGTGTGTGTGTGTGTGTGTGTGTGTGTGTGTGTGTGTGTGTGTGTGTGTACTTAATTATATTTAGGATCTTATAACCTAGAAAACTCATTTGTTGACTTTTTAGAACTAGAAATTGTTCGTTTACGAACCTTTTCTTTCCATCCATTTGCCTTATTGAACTTCAATGTTCAACGACACTCATGCTGATGTAGAGAGATGAGTCAAAAAATCTATGGATGACACAAACTCCCGTCTTCCGTTGCATACGTCTCCCTCCTATATTCTCATCTTAAAAGCCCATACTGTAACACCCCAACCCGATAAGGGTAGAAGTATTACATTACAGTGACATATCAGAACAAACACAAGCATATGATTCATACATACAAAGAAATTCAGGGTTACAAATGAAAATCTGAAACTACAAGGTTACAAAACAATAAATACTATGTCCAATAAAGTGAAACTTCATCTAATCGTCTCTAGTCCAAAGCATAGTCTTCTAAGTCCAGTCACACTCTCTTCCCATAACCCAGCTTCCTACTAAAACCTGCCGCAGGAAAAGGAAATGCGGCTGAGCTTAAAAAGCCCAGTGAACAGATACATATACAAAGCAATGATAATGAAACAGAACTGAAATATAGTGCATTGGGGAAATAGAATAAGGAATAGATAAAAGAGTAATAGAATAGAAAGAAGAAAGGATAGTCATCTACCACGAGCCCAGAAACATATCATATCATATAAGCCGTCAATACCATAATTCTTCATAATCATATAGAGGGGAGTCCTCTCAGATAATCAGATAATATGAGGGGTGTCCTCATTCTTCAAGTGGGTGGAGTAGCGAACTCCCAGAAATTGTGAAAGGCATGTATAGCACACAGTACCAGTCACCTCAAAGTCAACTCAAAGTCATAGTTAAATCCACTAAGCATACATATCTAGGATTGCAATCCATACGCCCCTTACTCAAAGTCAATCTCAAAGTCATATACTCAAAGTCATAATGGCCATAATAGTAATCATAAAAAGGGACGGCGTGAGAAATCACTCACCCACACATGAGTCATGCCAGTGGTGCATCACAGACATGCCTATGGTACCTCCATAGGTAGGGAAACAGAAATGGCTCGGGTATCAAACTAAGAGTCAGGTCTCAAAGTCATGCAAAAGGTCATATAGCAAAGGTTTATCTCAGAATCATATCAAAGGTTCATAATAGCAGTTCATAACAAAGGGTTCATATCAGAAATAGTATTCAAGGTCCAATCAGAGTTTATCAGGTCAAGGTTCATATTCAAAAATCAATTCATGGTTCAATTCAAAAGTCCGTTTCAAAAGTTTCTATTAAAAGTCCAATTTAAATAATCTTTTAAAACAGTTTTCATAAAATGGTCTTTCAAAATATAGTGTTCATGAAAGTTAAATAACCTTTCTTTTAAAAAGAAATTTAGCATCATTTATAAACATCTTTTCAAATCGGTTCTTCTCAAAACATTTCCATGGTATCATTAAGAAGGTTTTCATAGCATAGGTTCATAACGGAGGACATATCAAGTGGGATCAACAGAGAAGGTTCAAGTAAAGGGGATCATAGCAATGGCATCAATTCGGGAACTAACGGATCAGAATATGAAAGAGATCATGAGAAACCTTTTGAGAAAGGTCAGAATATCTGTACCTTAAACCGCAAGTGCACACATGACAGAAACATAAAGGTCGAAAGCAAAACTCCTTCTTCAGTGAATCTACACGAATTAATGGTCGGCTTGTTATTAATAACTTATTCAATTCAGATTTCTCATTTTAGTCGGCTTTCCAGTTTTAGTAACTTTCCATTTAAAGTGACTTTCCACTTTTAGCAGGTTTCCATAAATAGTAAGTTTCCACTTTTAGAAAGTTTCCATAATTAGAAAGTTGAATCATTATTAATGGAATCAAAGTATCTTTTAACATATTTACATATTTGGTCCTTAGGGTTTCATAACTTTACCTTTTACACCCTTATTTTTCCAAAATTACACTTTAAACCTTTTAGTATTCAAGGTTACACTTTAAACCCTTAACTTATCCATTTTACATAATGATCCCTTATTTTATCATGTTATACGAATATACCTTCAAGTATTCACAATTTACACTTTAAGTCCATCAAGTCATCAAAGTTACATATTTAACCCTTTAATTTACAATTTCAACTTTTAATTATCAATAATTACATATTAAGCCATTAAATTACCAAATTAGCACAAAACCCCCTGAATATATTTTATCACTCAAATCAGTCCCAAGTTTCCAGAAATTACATGTTTAGTCCCTCCACTTTAATTAATTATAAAATCGCATAATACTTAATTAAATAAACATTTTAATCCCTTTAAATACAAAATTTACACATAGCACCCTTAAGTTATATTTTATTCGAATTATATATGATCCAATTTAAGTTCTAAAAATAACCCTTAAGTTTTAAAGTTTACGAAACTCACCCAAATCATTTATACCAAATCGTATAACATTTTTATGCATGATTAAAAACCCTAATCAAACCTAATCCAATTTTAATCATTACTTAATCATTTAAGAGCCATTAATAAAATCAAAACAAGCCCTAGTTCAAAAACCCTAGGTTACACGATTTTATTTTCTTTTTCTCTTTATACGTTTTATACAAAACTCAATAAATCAAAATAAATTCAAAACACATGATTCAAGCCATGATAATTCTTCCAACATTTTTACAGATCACTATACATTATAACAAGTGTAAATAAATTATATTTAGAATTATTATGGATCGCATGGTGTCTTTTACATTTTAAACGTGTTTTTAGGGTTTAATTAGCCAAAATGATGTCGAGCATGCATGGATCGATTAGAGCATTTTAGATGATGTTCATAGGGTGTAAGGGACCTGAGAAAAATACCAAACCAAGACTTGAACGTGTGGAGAGGGCTGTACGATTCATAGTCTACGCGTATAGGCCAAATGATCCAAAAATCACCACAACTTCACCAATGATCTTCCAACCTTGAAACCAATTTTCGTGGGTCTTATATGATGTAAGTATCATAGAAAAAATGAGAAATAATTTTTATAGAGGTCGAATGAGGTGCAAACGAATTACCTTGTTTTTAGGGCTCGACAAAAGAAAACAATTGCTACGATCGTGTAAGGCTTCAACAATTCGAATGGGATTTTTCTTGGCTTCTTAGGATGTTGGTTTATCACAGAAAAATACCCAGGTGTGCTGTGTGAGTCGAATGGGGGCTGTGAGAATTGTTTGTGTGTTTATTGAAATCGGCAATTAGGGTTTTTTTGGAGAAAAGATATGGATTGGCTTTTTAAAATGGAATGCCGTGTGATGAGAGGGTATGGAGGACCAGAAATTTCGTGATTATAGGTGGAAAAATATTTGGTGATAATTATCTTCCATATTTATAAAGATTTACATCATTTTAATTTAATTTAAATCACTTTAAAATCAATTTTATCTCAATCGGCCCTATGAGGGGTATTTTAGTAATTTTGTATCTTGTATAAATGTTAAATGAAGTTGTTAGAATTATTTGGATACTCAACTTGTGCCTTGTTAGAAATTTGGAATTTATTTGATACTTTCTAAGCTTTTAATTAAATTTTAAATATGTAGGGGCATTTTGGTCTTTTCACATGTTCTCAGATTTTAGGTGTTACAACTTCTTCCCCTCTAAAAAGAAAAATTTCGTCCTCGAAATTTGAAGTCGCAAAGTTAGACGAAGTTGTAGCAAACCGCAAAAGTTGTCACAACATTCTCACGCCCGGGGAGGTTCTTCCAAAAGATATTCAGACCAACTGGTTTCTCATGACTCGTAATTATTGTCAAAACAGTTTCAGATTTCTCAGAAGGGCATATCATATTGAATTTGAATCAAAAGGATAATGTACCAAACATAACGGATGATAAACGAATTCTCCAGGAAGAGGTATAAAAATACATAGGATTTTCATCGAATTGATTAGGCGAATCAGATGAGAGTACATTGAATCGTAGCAAACATGGGGTGATATACGGTTTAACCCTTCAGCTTCTCAGATAGTCTCGGCTTTTAGATAACCCTTCAAAGGTATTCTTATAAACAAACAGGTCTCATTTCCTCAAAGTCCACAATCACATATTTTACTCATAGCAGATCATAATGAACAACTTCACAAATGCGAATCGTATACGGACAGAAAGCATATCGTTAGATATCGTTAACAGCAGAAATTTCATAATGGAACCTAAGATTCTTATCAGAAGTTGCAAAGATCAGCAACACACGTGTCGAGAGTCCAAACGTATCGATTCGTATAACAAGGACAGCAGATCAAACGTATAGGTAGAATGAACCTAAAGTCTCACTAAACTCAGATGATCTTGATCAGATGCCAGAATTCTAAAGCTTCTAAGGCACTTCTTAAAATATCATATGCCCACCATAAGTGCACGTTATATGATGTAAGTATTATCACGTTGGCCAGGCGTCATAATACTGGCATCATATACATATGCCCTCATGATGATCATACTTTATCTCAAGTCGTGAACACCCAAACTTATTTAAATCCACCTAGTCCACCTATAGTCTCAGAGGTCACTAAAATCAAACAACATAACTAAGAGAACGAAATTACTCGAAGAGTAACGGAGATCCGAGAATGTCATTCAAAATTAAGGTACGTCATCAGTAACGTCAATTCTTTACAGCATCATCTCGTCTAAACACAATGTCCGCTTTCAAATCCGTCCACTCATTTACAAATTTCAAAATTTCTTCCAAGTTGGAGTAATCTGTTTATTCTTGTCCGTCTTACCTCATGATTAAGAGAATTTAAAATTCGAGTCTGGTTCCTCAAGCCTTCAGCAACTCTTCTTGGTACTGTGGCGTCGTAGCGGCAGTCTCTGACACGATCACTGTGCATCCCTCCATCCGCAGGTCTGCTTCTGCTCTCAATTCATCTTAGTACAACTAAAATGAATAGAGAAACAAGACTGCGTTTCGTCGACAGGTCTTCTAACATAGCTCCAGGTTTTAAGGTACATGATGTTGTTGTCGACTCCAGTTTGTGTGTTGAATGGTTCGTCTTCTTTGGTCTGGTTGTCTTGGTGCCCAAACTGAAATCTTCACATGTTGCATGATGTATGATTGAGCACTATCCCAGTTCCTCTCTTCTTCTTGTATGCTTCTTCCATGATAATGCTTGTCGTAACCATCTTCTACTACTCTTCCACCAGGTTTCAAACTCCGACAACGGTCTTCAATCTTGGTCCCTCTTGTGAAAGCTCTGTCTTTACATTATATGGGGTAGGGTTGTCTATTATGCTTTCTGAACGTCAATCAAATTTCTCTTCCAGGACAAAGGGTCGTCTCACCAATAATCTCTATGTTCTTCTTTCGTTTTAGAACACAACACAATGTCATACTATGACAATTTGTCCAAAACACGCGAAAAACATGATTATTCTAACCAACACCATTGGCATCATTCAAGTTCATAAATGTTATAACGAGTGCAAAGGCAACTTCTGAAATCATCTCAGGGAATTTTCACATCGCCTTCTTTCTTCTTCAGGAACTGAAATACTTCCCAAAGGTTACTCTCCGTTAGTTAACCCCCTTCTTAGAAGTTTTTGTGGTTGCTTCTTCAGTCCTTCAAATTTAAAATGATGCAATCAGACGCGGAGTTTAAAGGAAAAACAATTTAATCATTGATACGCGGAAACAGATAATGATTAGTGATAGTGGTACGTTTAAGTTCACGATAGTCGATACGTCATTGCATACTTCTCTCATTCTTCTTCATAAACAAACAAGAGCATCTAAAGGGAATCACCAAGGTTAAAAATCATTTTCCATCAGCTCCTTCAATCTCTCAACTTCTATGGCACCATGGTTTCTTCACTGATATCAGTTCAATGTCCACTCTACTTCTTAAGCAGGAAGGAGTACCAAAAGGTTCATCAGAGAATACCGGAAAATCTTCGTATGACAAAATATTTCCCAATAGTAGAACTTTCCAAGGGTTGATAATAATGGTTTTCAGGACAACTTGGTAATCACATGAGTTTGGGGTAGGTGTTTCCATAGTGACAGAAATTTTAGCAGATGTAGAGAGTCATCATAATGGAATAGGGTGAAGCAGATTTTTAAGGTCACATTTCAGATATGGTAGTCTATGGTATCTTCACGAATAGCCATTCAGTCCAAAAGACCGTACGATCAGACATCTCAAAGTCAAAGGATTCATAGAGTGAATACAGTCGTCAAATCATACAGATAGTTCATATATCAGAGTCAAGTACATGGTTCAACAAAAATGTTGGGATGGATAAACGAACAGTTCAATGTGTGGGAATTTCGTTTAGCTTCTTAGCATAAGTAGCAGGTAGGATGTGTATCATTGGTAATACGAATATCGTATAATCGTCAATTGTGAGAGGTACAGAATCTCAGTTATCAGCATCATCATGCTTAGTTAACAAATCCATATAGAGATAGTATTTACATCATACCCTTCCAAAGGAAACAGTTGGCAGAACAAGGTTCATCATTCAAAGAGAGGAAACAAAACTTCTCATATTCGTGGTTCATAATTACCAAAATTCTCATAGGAGTAATAATGGATCATACAGAGTTAAGTAGTATCGGATGATACATTCATACCCAGCATAAGTAATGAATTTACAGAATGTGTCGAACACATTGTGGTTGAATGACCTACGATGTGGTCGAAAAGGTGTCAAACAGCTTATCAAACAAATCGGAGGCGGAGATCAAAATTTGAAGGTGAAACTTAAATGTGTAAGGTATCCAGGTAGCCTTCCGAGGTATTCCAAACTTACTTGGTTACTAAGCTTAAGTTGCAAAGCTTCTAACTTCTGAAACAAAGGTCCTTATAAGGCTTATCTAAGAGCAAAGGCATGATCAGAGTGATGCGGAAGCAAATGATACTTACATAAATGTCTTAGTCTACCCATTCCTCACTGGTAATAACTTAGGTACCTATGGGGAATCCTAATGTAAAGTTTCAAAGGTTGTCTTATGAGCGCCTACAGTGGAAACTTAGGGGTCCAAACTTCACAGGTCAAGGGTAAATGTATTACGAATCGCAGCCTGGGCTCTGATACCATAATTGTAACACCCCAACTCGATAAGGGTAGAAGTATTACATTACAGTGACATATCAGAACAAACACAAGCATATGATTCATACATACAAAGAAATTCAGGGTTACAAATGAAAATCTGAAACTACAAGGTTACAAAACAATAAATACTATGTCCAATAAAGTGAAACTTCATCTAATCGTCTCTAGTCCAAAGCATAGTCTTCTAAGTCCAGTCACACTCTCTTCCCATAACCCAGCTTCCTACTAAAACCTGCCGCAGGAAAAGGAAATGCGGCTGAGCTTAAAAAGCCCAGTGAACAGATACATATACAAAGCAATGATAATGAAACAGAACTGAAATATAGTGCATTGGGGAAATAGAATAAGGAATAGATAAAAGAGTAATAGAATAGAAAGAAGAAAGGATAGTCATCTACCACGAGCCCAGAAACATATCATATCATATAAGCCGTCAATACCATAATTCTTCATAATCATATAGAGGGGAGTCCTCTCAGATAATCAGATAATATGAGGGGTGTCCTCATTCTTCAAGTGGGTGGAGTAGCGAACTCCCAGAAATTGTGAAAGGCATGTATAGCACACAGTACCAGTCACCTCAAAGTCAACTCAAAGTCATAGTTAAATCCACTAAGCATACATATCTAGGATTGCAATCCATACGCCCCTTACTCAAAGTCAATCTCAAAGTCATATACTCAAAGTCATAATGGCCATAATAGTAATCATAAAAAGGGACGGCGTGAGAAATCACTCACCCACACATGAGTCATGCCAGTGGTGCAACACAGACATGCCTATGGTACCTCCATAGGTAGGGAAACAGAAATGGCTCGGGTATCAAACTAAGAGTCAGGTCTCAAAGTCATGCAAAAGGTCATATAGCAAAGGTTTATCTCAGAATCATATCAAAGGTTCATAATAGCAGTTCATAACAAAGGGTTCATATCAGAAATAGTATTCAAGGTCCAATCAGAGTTTATCAGGTCAAGGTTCATATTCAAAAATCAATTCATGGTTCAATTCAAAAGTCCGTTTCAAAAGTTTCTATTAAAAGTCCAATTTAAATAATCTTTTAAAACAGTTTTCATAAAATGGTCTTTCAAAATATAGTGTTCATGAAAGTTAAATAACCTTTCTTTTAAAAAGAAATTTAGCATCATTTATAAACATCTTTTCAAATCGGTTCTTCTCAAAACATTTCCATGGTATCATTAAGAAGGTTTTCATAGCATAGGTTCATAACGGAGGTCATATCAAGTGGGATCAACAGAGAAGGTTCAAGTAAAGGGGATCATAGCAATGGCATCAATTCGGGAACTAACGGATCAGAATATGAAAGAGATCATGAGAAACCTTTTGAGAAAAGTCAGAATATCTGTACCTTAAACCGCAAGTGCACACATGACAGAAACATAAAGGTCGAAAGCAAAACTCCTTCTTCAGTGAATCTACACGAATTAATGGTCGGCTTGTTATTAATAACTTATTCAATTCAGATTTCTCATTTTAGTCGGCTTTCCAGTTTTAGTAACTTTCCATTTAAAGTGACTTTCCACTTTTAGCAGGTTTCCATAAATAGTAAGTTTCCACTTTTAGAAAGTTTCCATAATTAGAAAGTTGAGTCATTATTAATGGAATCAAAGTATCTTTTAACATATTTACACATTTGGTCCTTAGGGTTTCATAACTTTACCTTTTACACCCTTATTTTTCCAAAATTACACTTTAAACCTTTTAGTATTCAAGGTTACACTTTAAACCCTTAACTTATCCATTTTACATAATGATCCCTTATTTTATCATGTTATACGAATATACCTTCAAGTATTCACAATTTACACTTTAAGTCCTTCAAGTCATCAAAGTTACATATTTAACCCTTTAATTTACAATTTCAACTTTTAATTATCAATAATTACATATTAAGCCATTAAATTACCAAATTAGCACAAAACCCCCTGAATATATTTTATCACTCAAATCAGTCCCAAGTTTCCAGAAATTACATGTTTAGTCCCTCCACTTTAGTTAATTATAAAATCGCATAATACTTAATTAAATAAACATTTTAATCCCTTTAAATACAAAATTTACACATAGCACCCTTAAGTTATATTTTATTCGAATTATATATGATCCAATTTAAGTTCTAAAAATAACCCTTAAGTTTTAAAGTTTACGAAACTCACCCAAATCATTTATACCAAATCGTATAACATTTTTATGCATGATTAAAAACCCTAATCAAACCTAATCCAATTTTAATCATTACTTAATCATTTAAGAGCCATTAATAAAATCAAAACAAGCCCTAGTTCAAAAACCCTAGGTTACACGATTTTATTTTCTTTTTCTCTTTATACGTTTTATACAAAACTCAATAAATCAAAATAAATTCGAAACACATGATTCAAGCCATGATAATTCTTCCAACATTTTTACAGATCACTATACATTATAACAAGTGTAAATAAATTATATTTAGAATTATTATGGATCGCATGGTGTCTTTTACATTTTAAACGTGTTTTTAGGGTTTAATTAGCCAAAATGATGTCGAGCATGTATGGATCGATTAGAACATTTTAGATGATGTTCATAGGGTGTAAGGGACCTGAGAAAAATACCAAACCAAGACTTGAACGTGTGGAGAGGGCTGTACGATTCATAGTCTACGCGTATAGGCCAAATGATCCAAAAATCACCACGACTTCACCAATGATCTTCCAACCTTGAAACCAATTTTCGTGGGTCTTATATGATGTAAGTATCACAGGAAAAATGAGAAATAATTTTTATAAAGGTCGAATGAGGTGCAAACGAATTACCTTGTTTTTAGGGCTCGACAAAAGAAAACAATTGCTACGATCGTGTAAGGCTTCAACAATTCGAATGGGATTTTTCTTGGCTTCTTAGGATGTTGGTTTATCACAGAAAAATACCCAGGTGTGCTGTGTGAGTCGAATGGAGGCTGTGAGAATTGTTTGTGTGTTTATTGAAATCGGCAATTAGGGTTTTTTTGGAGAAAAGATATGGATTGGCTTTTTAAAATGGAATGCCGTGTGATGAGAGGGTATGGAGGACCAGAAATTTCGTGATTATAGGTGGAAAAATATTTGGTGATAATTATCTTCCATATTTATAAAGATTTACATCATTTTAATTTAATTTAAATCACTTTAAAATCAATTTTATCTCAATCGGCCCTATGAGGGGTATTTTAGTAATTTTGTATCTTGTATAAATGTTAAATGAAGTTGTTAAAATTATTTGGATACTCAACTTGTGCCTTGTTAGAAATTTGGAATTTATTTGATACTTTCTAAGCTTTTAATTGAATTTTAAATATGTAGGGGCATTTTGGTCTTTTCACATGTTCTCAGATTTTAGGTGTTACACATACTATATACGTGTATATATATATATATATATATATATATATATATATATATATATATATATATATATATATATTATATATAACAGGAGGCGTTACACGCGTATTGCCACCTCATTATTATCAGCCGTGTCATCAGCTATGTCGCCATGTAAGCAATTTTTATATAATTTCTGGCCACGTAGTGTGTTTTGTAAAAAAATGGAGCTGGACGGAATGGAACCTGGGTCTGTTACTCCAAAAGCAAGCACCTCATCCAATGGATCGAAGTCATCAGTTGTGATACACATACAAACTAAAATTGATAACTAGGAAACTTACTAACTGCATTAAAAATTTTATATTTGATTTTTAAAACACAATATTTTCTCTAGAGTTGCGGAATACAAGTTGTAAAACCCTAAAACATTATATGATCTCACACAAAAATACGACATTCAATATACATTATCAACAGGTTACTAGGTCACAGTTTCTTCATCAAACAATAAACCACTGATTTTCACCATTCACACCACACAAAGATCCGACTGTATCATCACTGAAAAATTCTCACATGGTTCAGAATCATCTTAAGAGGTAATCTTCTATTTAATTTGTTCGAATTGAAATCGAATTAGGTTAGTTGGTCAATTGTGATGTATGATGATATAAGGATTAATTTTGTTGCAATTATGAATTTTAATTATTGATTTTAGTTTTGAAATCAACCATTGCTTGATATATGGTGACTATATCACCCTGTAACAAAAAACTTTTGATTTAATATAAACCAAGTGCGAAAGCCGAAAAGAGCAGCCGGTTCTCATTGTATTTTTTATGGTGTCCAGCAGTGCAACTACAACTTTGAGAAGATTTTTCCATCTTTAGACGATGGAGAACGACACATATGGTTTGTTTTCATATTATTTTTTGTTTTGTTTTTTATTTGAGTAATCTACTTTTGCGTTTATTAGATATGCGTTGTGTCTTAATGGTTTCATCAGGACCTCCAATAAAAAAGCGTTCAGGTTAGCGGAAGCAGATCGGCATGTTTTCTTTTACGGGTCTGAACAAAGATCAGGTAAATTTCCGTCGCCTCTTTAGTCTTACCTAGAGGTAGCCATTGTAGTCCACTTATGAGTGAGTTCACTTGGGTCATGTTTTCCTTGAATATGATCACCATGCGTCTATATTTTTCTTATCTAACTGAAGGTCTCAAAACTCAAATCACCATCTGACTATATTTTTCTCATGCAGCCCGCTAGGAAACTTTTATTGGTTTTATTTATCATTGAATGCTTTTTTTGTGCCTTTTTTTTTGCAAAAACCCTAATATCATCAAAAGATATTCAAATCATGATTTGGGTATGTTGTGAATCATCACCTGCAGGTTTGTCAATACGTCCTTAATTTTATTGTGCATAGGTCGGCATGGTTCTGTTCATATATTGTATTGATCTGTGGTTGGGTCGTCGGCACTTCCTAAGTTTGTAGCATTTGCTTTAAATCTTCAGGTTATGCTGCTACTTCACTTCAAGTCCAGGTCTTATGAGCTTAGAACAATTGATAGCATTTGAGTTGTGGCTGGATCATGGGTCTGAATTTAATAAACCGCCTGAGCAGTTACCTATTGTTTTTCAGGTACGTGTTATGTCGTTTTTGTTTTATTTTTGAATTACCGTATATCCCTTTTAAGGTTTCTATTTTAGTTTCACATGTTTCTTGGATTTGTCTATAGCAAGTCCTGGCTATTCTAAACCTTTTTCAGGTTTTTCTTAGTCAATGCCATAGGTTTCGCACCCTTGTGCTTCAGGGAAGATTCCTTGATATGGGTTCATGGGCTGTTGATTTGGTAGGTCAACTTCAGCTTGTGAGTTGTGACACGCCCCTAATTGCATGGGTATTCATAAGCTTCAGGTAAGTGTTTCACGAGTATCATTGGCACAATGACTGTAAGTTATAGAAATATTTATGCACTTGGTATTATAAGAGTTTAATTTAATATAGGTGCAATGTGAAGCTGCCAAAAGTTGTTGAAACTTCGGTATCTATATTGGCAGATGGAGGACTCGGAATGGCAATGTTCAGCATAGGTAACAATTAGACGATAGAATACTTTTATTATTTTAGTAGGTTTTGAAAACATAAAAATAACATAAACAAAAGAGAATAAATATTAGTGATTTTGTATCACTTGACATGTCTGTTCATGGCGTCACAGGCACGCATAGTAGCTTTTGGTACCCGATTAGCATTCATGGCAATGGTTTTAAAGTTCATTATCGGGCCTGGAATTATGGATGCGCCCTCCATTGTTATAGGATTAAAGGGTATACCATTCAAAATTGCAATTATGCCGGTAATAAATGGTTTTATTACTACATGAACAAGATAAATATAAACGGATCAACAGGTATCGCATTATCAGATGATGAAAGGTATGTATGTGAATAACATGCTCTAAATTGATCTTATATATACTTTTGAGTATTTGTGGTTGGATCATGAAAGACTTAAAGGTATATAATTAGAGATGTATGTTCCTATGTTTCTATGAATGTGTGTATAGAAAGCGTCGACCCCATGCATCGCACAGGTATAGTTCTTATCTAATGATCTAATCTATGAAAATTTTATTAAAGTATCGTATATGTTGTTATTTATATTGACTTTGGTTATTTGGCTTTACAAATGATTATGCTCCGTCCATATCATCTATGGGTCAATCGACCTCGAATCTATGGTTAAGGAGGTGTTTTGATTAGCTTATTTACTTGGTTTCTGTTCATAGAAAACAACACATCAATAGTATGAGTGATGCACGGCTGACAAAGGTAACGATTCATCGTTCCACAATTAAGATTAGGAAGTAGGATGTTAGACCTCTGATGTTAATTATGATTGGGAAGTAGGATATTAAAATTTTTATTTAGCTCAGATTTTTTGTATGCAACGATCCATCTGGAAATCTGGAATTCTATGGATTTTTTATTATTTATTTATTTAATTTTTTTGACACTTCACATGTCTATCTGCTTAACTTACAGGACTACACATCTTTGTTGTGTTGCATGCTTTCATAGATAAAATGAAATAATATTAAAAAAAAAAAAAAAAAAAAAAAAAAAAAAAAAAAAAAAAACGTCAGTAGACGCCCGTGGTTTTCATGTTCTACGTCTGGCATTGGTACTGCATTAGATGTCTCGGAACAAATTGTTGGCTGGGTTGTCGGCATTCTCCTACTTGGTTATGAGTCTGCGTCAGTGGTTGTTGAGGCTGTCAGTGTACCTGAAATCGTGGATGAAAATTCCAAGAGGAAAGTTGTTCACTTACATTGCGCACCTGTAATGTATGACCGGAAGAGGTTGACAAGGGATGGAGATCTGGACGTTGGATGTTCTGGTAAGTTATAGTTTGCAGGTTCAACATTCTTTTCACTGAGGTCGTTTCTTGACGTTTGTTACGCTGCTATTTGCTATTTTTATTTCCTATGCAGGTAATGTCAATGACGTGCAGAACGACGATAAACAATGTTGGCACCTCTGTGAACATCAATAGGTATGATCTTCTAATTGGTGGCGTCGGTTGTTGACCTTCATTGGTTCTCACACTTACCATTGGCTGTTCATGTGCGGAAACCAGTTGGAAACCTACTTACAACATTGTCCACAAACAAGGGAATGCTGACCTCTTCTGTTATCCTTCCATGGACACACATGTGGGACGCGCGTTGAAGGTTAGAGTTCTAATAGATTTTGCACCATCTTAATTTGCTACTGATGGCTGTGATGTTTAATTTCTTTTCATTTCTGTACCATGTACACACGCATGATGTGGCCCGGTTGTACTGGATTTTGGGGCTGGAGTCATACGCAAGGACATACCATGTGTAATCCGTAGATAATGGTGCGTCGATGAAAGTATTTTCTGGATTCCCCACTTAATGCATGTATAAATTTAGTATGTTAACTACTAAGTTTGAAAGACAATTTTCTCGAGTTTTGACATATGTGTTCCATTTCATGTTGCAAGTAGTAAAGAGGAGATATTTTCCGATCCCTAAGCAAGTTACACTCCGACTATGAGAGAGATTTTATGAGTAAATGGAGGTAAGATTTTTGTAATATTTAAATGTATACAGTAAATTAAATGATTAATGGTCCTTAAGTAGCTATGTATAGCTGCTATGAAAACATATTCACATGGATTGCCATTATAAGCCTTTTTTTCTCTAATTAACCACAAAAAGTAAGAGTATACATGTTTCAAGCTATGCATACCTTGAAACTTATATTGTAAGTTTTCTAAAAAATTTAGTAGTAAAATTTCAGTACCAGTAAAAAGTAACACTAAAGTGACGTGATTTCGCCTATAATAAATTATAAAAGATTTTTTCCTTTTTTAATATGCATGGTTATGTTCTCTAGGGGATGGTATTTCGAGGAGGAAGGGACATTGAACATGACAATGGATGTCATGGAGGGATTTCGAAGGTCTCTTCAGACACTAAAGTCACGGGCTTTTAAGAATTGTGATCCTGAAACTAGCCATATTTTCATTTGAAGCTATTCACCCGTACATTATAGCCTTAGGTGAGTGTTAACAAGAAACATTCTGTATTAGTTTCTTCTGAAAATTTTAACTCATCTAAATGAAAAATATACCAATTTGGGTTATAGCGCAACTCTGATGTATGTATACATTAATTTTTCAAAAATCTTGTGCCATCTTATATCAACATAGATTAAAAATAGCTTTAAGAGATTTTTTAAAAGTTAAAAATATGTAAATATGGTGGTACCTTAAGTGGCCGGTTTGGAGCAGTTATTTGCATTATTATACAATATCGACAAACCCATTTACTTATTGACAAATTCCTACATTTTGTAGTTTATCTGTTACAGTGGAGTTTTGAATTGGGTAAGAAGTTGAACGGGAGAAGAGTGACCCGAAGTGTATGTAATTGCTTACAACCTCTTTAATCACTACTTCAGACCGCAAAGAAAGTAAGAATAGACTTCTCTTGGCATTTGTTGTTGCTGTGAATGGTCGCTATCTTTATGCTCCAACTGGAACATGCTATTCCCTAAAAATCTATCAATGCTCCTTTATTATACCTGAGTCATATATATTTATTATACCATGTACATGTAATTACAACTCATGACCATTATGCATTATAATTAAATCAAACTTGAATATCATCTGATTGCTAAAAAACCCCAGGTCATCAATGAGGTAAAACTCTGTATATATAGCAGTTGCAATACCATCTAATATCAGTGAGGTAAAATGCTTTCGGATGATATGGAGAAAAAAGGTTTGTATGGACCATTTATCAGAGCTTGATTAGTATATTTTCATATTTAATGGCAATACAAAGGAAGGTCTAATGCACACATCACATACTCACAGTGAAAATGACTATTTAGTCCACGCTAACGGAACTGCTTATTATTTATTTTTGAGTATTTTGGCTCATTAGTGTAATTTTTATTTTTGTTTTTGATCAGGCTAACATCTCACAACTTGACTCCCAACAGCCTAAACAACTGTCAATCAAGTTTCTTAGAGTGGAAAAATTATAGTCCTATGTTGGTTTGTCAGACTAATGTCTTACATTCTCCTTTTAATTTAAGTGTGTGTACTTTGGGGAGAGTCCAAGCCAAAATAGTACTGAAGCTATTATTAATGGTAATTATTCATCATGTAGGCGTACATGTTCAATTCAAGTACGATAATGTTCACGACCAACGGAAGAACCATCAACTCAGATCAAGAATGAGAGGACCTAGGTGACGTTTCTTCTTGGATGTTTCTACAGAAAGAAAAGGAAAGATTGCATTTGGATATGTGTAAGGCTTTAGAGGAGTTCTGCCAGCTATACCTTAAATGCAGGTAGAGTTGGACGACTGTGAGGAGACCACCCTGCATGATGTGAAAATTGAAGATGAAATGAGGAGAAAGAAACAAGCTTAACAAGAAGCTTTTAATGAAAGGTAAAAACATGTAACTGATAAATGGTAACTTTAAATTCATCTTGTCCAAATTGCGACCAATGATCCACAATAATTCATTATATATTATTTACCGATAACTAATACCTTCGCACACCTATATCTTGCTATTCGAAAAGTAATACACTCAAAGAATAATCACATTACTTCTAATGAAGTGATTCATGACTACAGCATGGTGGTAGTTGTGGAGGATTTTAGCGAGGAAAAAGGAGTAAAGGTTGCTCCGTTGTTCAAAGTAGTTGGTTTCAAATCTGTGTTTCATCAACATTCTGATGTCAATAAGCCGATAACCTATTTTTTGAGAATGCCAATTAACCTATTTTTTGGCTTACCCATTTTGCCTTATGGCTTAAATAAGCCATAAGGTTAAGTGGATAAGTTAATAAGCCCATAAATAGTGAGCTTATTGGATTTCCTAAATCTCAATAAGTCAATAAGCCCATAAAGTAAGCTAACCCAAACGCCCCCTAACTGTAATTATGGGCTTATGAACTTAGCAAACACAAGAGTTTGCCGCTATGGTCAGTCAATTAATTAACAAGTTACCAGTTTGCCTAACATTAGACTTGTGTACATTGATTATGTGATAACAGAATCAGGAACAACGGGTTCGCAAACTGAAGCGGCAACTCAATGATGTACTTGAAGAAAGAGACAGGTGAACGTATATTGGCCAGTCTACCCATCTTGCAACATCTCTTATTAATGAATTATAGCTTTGTATGAGCATGTGTAAACGAGTTAATTTTCTAATTTATTGCAGGTGGAATTGATCAGTAGCAATTCAGATGAAGAGATTAAAATAAAGCACATTGTAAATCTAAAACAAGATTCATAAGTTCTGAGAGGCCACCTTTGGGGTATACAATTATGATTTGTGTGCACCAAACGAAAAGCTTCACCAAACATATGGAAACTTATCACCACGAGGTATGCATACTTTTGATGTCGAAGAAATATGCTAATTGATTTGATTTATTCTAATAGTAAGGGAGAGTACCCTTCATCTCTCATCATCAATTCTTTATCTCGAGTACAATTTTTTATTATATGTCATACAATTTGCACACTACTGCGTATGATCATTAGCCAGCAAGACAGTAAGATGCCATATAAACTTACAACACGCAATTCCCTTAGTCTATTTTACAATGACAGTAATAAAATTTAAAGAAAGCTTTGCCGAAAGTTGGGTTGTTTTTATAGAAGTCTGTTTTCTCACACGGAAAACTATGTGGTTTCGTGTGTATATATATATATATATATATATATATATATATATATATATATATATATATATATATATATATATATATATATATATAATATATATATATATATATATATATATATATTGCTATTCGTAAAGTAATACATTCAACTAATAATCACAAGTCACTAAATAAAAATATTAACACCATTAAGAATTGTTCAAAATCTCCCATTAACTAATAATTAAACACCCATCCTTAAGAACTCTTGAGATAATTTGAAGCAAGTTTTTCATAAAGAAACCATGTTATCAAGTTTTTATTAAAAGAAAGATCATATTATTTATAATCATGAAGACATAGCATGTGAACTTATTGTTTAAAGATCCGTATAGCTAAGTATTCTTTGTTCTTGATTATAGGAATCCACGGTTTGGCTTTAAACAGGCAACGAACCTTTTAAGGTTACGGAAATCAGGTTACTTTCCAAGTGCGAGCACTGCCACATTGTAGAATTCAAGGTCTATTGTAA
This sequence comes from Artemisia argyi, assembly GCA_030686995.1. NCBI lineage: Eukaryota > Viridiplantae > Streptophyta > Magnoliopsida > Asterales > Asteraceae > Artemisia > Artemisia argyi. The sequence goes on along the minus strand of CM060684.1, from coordinate 75,365,128 downwards.
TAGTTGGAAACCAAAATTTTCTGCTACATCTTGGTAAAATCTATTGATCAAACAACTCTACATACTGCTAATATGTAAATTGATGTAAAAAGTTGATTGATAACATGTAGCTTGAATTCTTTTTTCTCATTAATATTTTCAAATTAAATGCCTTGATAGAGTATTAGACTTTTTTGACTTTGTATAACATCCTAACGCTATTGATTATGTCATAAGTACATGTGCTAAAAAAATGGAATTCTCATGCATGTAAGGCTTTATATATTTGAAACAAATCATATTTAAATATGATGGGATGACTGATCGTTAACTATATTGGTTCAAATTCGGGGTCTGTTGTGTTTCTCACAATACCAATGAGAACAAGTTTGTTGCTATGTTTATATGTGTTAAATACAGTTTAGCAGCTTGTGGATTTCGTAAAATAAAAGAAAAGACAGTCACAATTGTCAATTTGAAACTACCTATCCTAACACCCCCTCATAATCTGTAAGTAATATAACACTTTAATTCTTTTTGTTGATATATCATTTTTAGGGATAGTGAAGACACATTCCAGTATGGCAACTATCATAGAGAGACTGATGATTTGCGCTCAGTAATCCAACACTTTCACAAACCTAATCGTGTAACAAGTGAATGATAAAGTTACTTACATTAATGTCATTGGCATTAAAATAATAGAAGTGTGGAAATTTCAAGGCAATAATAGAAACGTTGAAACCATTTATTATATGCACCATTTTCATCCATTATCTACTCTTTTTTCTGCTCTCACACGAAACCAACAATGACTGAAATCCTTTTGATGTTCATCAATGTTGTTTTGGAGAAGCTGGTCACTGCAGTCGTTGAACAATTTACTCCTTCCAAAGAAAAGCTGAAGCAGCTCATGGGACTCTAATCCGTCATTATAAGTTGAATTAAAAAGGAAGAAAAACCAGCACGAACATCATAGGCTCAATCTTTGCTTGGACTCGTGGGCTCACTCACAGGTTAGCAAGTATTAATTTGTTATATTTTAACCGTAATCCACTATTTGAACGACATGAAGAATATAAATTGTTTAATTCAAGGAAAAGTTGGATAACAACTCCAGGATTTCACTAAGAAGAAGCAGCAGGTATTGGTACTGTTGAATCCGGGAAGATGACCAAGGATCTCACGACTGTAATGGTCAATTAAAGACTTCTTACATTGTTCTGGAATTAGGAAAGTCAAAGGAAGACACCGACACTCGCATCATTCATTAGCTCTGGATGAAGGGGAAAGGTCGAAAACAAAAACATCCAAGAGACGCGGTACTCTGAAACTGCTCCACTGAAAAATACATAGTAGTTTGTTTTATTAATAGATCACTCTTCAAGGCACATTGTGGCTCATAGATTTTTAATCTTTTAACAGTTTTTCTTTCCTAAACATTTCAAATAATAGAATTTAATTTTATCACTTCTTATATTATTACTTGGTATCAGATTAGTTGATTTGATTATTGGCTGTAAATTTGATATTAAAAACCACGTTAAAAAATTAATAGAATAAAAAAAAAACGGCCATAAACATAATTTTAAGATAACTAAAACTATCCAAATTATAATTAAAATTCATGGTTCAAAATTATAAACAACTTTCTCTAAAAATTTCCCACCCGTAAACCAATATCCTAAGCAAAAAGATAAATAAATAAATAAACATAGTCCTTTTAAATAATACTTAACTTTCTCTTATAATGCTATTAAAAAAAATAAAAAACACCCAACGTCTTTAAACATAATTTTACGATAACTAAAATAACCAAATTATAATTACAAGTCATGCCCGCCCATCGGGCGGGCTTTGAAGTCTAGTATATATATATATATATATATATATATATATATATATATATATATATACACACACACACACACTTATAAACCTTCCACAATTCTCTCGTCCACTTGACAACTTGATAAATTTCATCCGAAATGATCAAGAAATTTTAATTGACGAAATGTCAAGTAAAAGTGCCAAGCAATTCCTTTCGTGTGAATACTCTCCAACGTATTTTTGATTAAATATAAATCTAATATTTTCTTGTCCTTTCCAAAAACCAAAACCATGAAAAATCAAATTTTGGAGGGCGGCCCCCTTAATATTTAAGGGGACCGGCAGCTAAATGAAGGGCGGGCCACTTAATGTTTAAGGGGACCGGCCATCTGATTGCTTCAACACGCTTTTCCTCTTGTTTCTTTTGCCAAACACTCCACTTTTTCAACACTCCTTCCTTCTGCTACTGCATGTGACGAAAAACCAAACCCCAAAACACCTAAAAACCACTTCCAAATCACATAATTCAGGTTATTTCGCAAAGGGCAAATTCATATAACACGATCACCATTACATATTGTAAGTTTTTCATGACACATTTCATCTAATTCCATCTAATTTGGTCAAACTCAAGATTATGCATGTTTTAATAATTTTTTCAAATTCATAATTTCTTTCGAATTGGGTCTAAAATTTCCATAACTAAATGCTTCCCTTAAGATTAGGATGCTTAATTAACACTAGAAACTAGTAATTATAAACCCTCTTGTCGAAAATTTTTGAAAAATTTCATACACTCCTTTTTAAAATTTTTGATAAACACATTGTTGAATAATGTTATAAAAACTTGTTAAAACTAATCACATTATATTTTTATAACTTGTAAAACATGAAACTATATTTCTCGACTAAGTAAAAATATTTTTGTACACGATAAGAGGGTGTTTGGATTATGTCCAAATAATGTCGAAATTAAATCGTTATAATTTTTATAAAACGTTGTCAAGATTTTAAACCCAAAACCTGTAATTCGGACTTATCAAGATATATAATTCATATATATATTGACATACTTGTAGTGTAAGTGTCTAGTTAAGGAAGTGTTTGGTTTTGTACGAAACATGACATTTTTGAGTTAAAATATAAACCATATTTTTCGAAAACTAATCCCATGCATAAAAAACTCGTAAGAAATGGCTAGTTTTACAACCTAATGTAAATCTAGTAAATTTCATGATATATTAAGATGTTTAAAAAGGGCGTTTGGATTTGTCCATAACTACTTACTAAACATCGTAAAATATATCTAGAACGAGTTAAAAATAATATTAAGGAACATGGTAAACCACTTCTTAGGATTATCGTCTTAGAGTCGAAGTATGTTTACGTTCCAACATAAGTCTTAACAATATATACACTTTTATTCTTTTTTATATTTATTTTGGTCTTTTGTATTGTTGTTGTGTTTAGGTGAAAATGCCAAAAGCGACTACCGAAGATCTTTCCCACACTAAAAACTACATTCCTAAAGTTTCCCAACTCCCTACTACATCTCCTTCCATTGGACGTATATATCGTCAAATTGAAGATAGAAACGTTCATGAGGGACGTGTAGTAGATCTAGCCTTTGCTCAATCCGACTACATTAATCGCTTGTTTACAAGCATCAACTTCAATTTCCTTTTTGAAATCAATGAACCAATCGTTCCTCGTTTCATAGTCGATTTCTATAGCCAAGTCACCGTTCAAACCAATGATCTTGGTGCCATCACCATCTCCTTCATGATCCAAAATGAATTTATCACCTTAACTCTCGAACAATTTGGTCAAATCCTCCAAATTCCTTTTAGAGGTCAAGCCGTTTTCACAAACGAGTGGGACCTCGAATCTCTACATCGTTGTCGAACAACCTTTGGTCCTTATCTCTCCGACATCCCTCATCCCGACGAAATTCCTCAAGTCCTTGGTGTGGAGTGTGCCACTACAACCCGAAAAATAAAATCCAAAAACGTCCAAATCTCTTCATACCAACTTCTCCTCAAGGAATTAGGCCCCCACATGAAGCGTTGGGAAGAACTCATTCGTGAGAATGCGTTCGGTACTGGAGGTCACCGAGACCATCTCCCGGCGTGCCTTGCTCACATGTTGTATTGTATTGCTATCGAAAAGCCATACAATTTGGCCTACTTCTTTATCAAACGGATTGAGTGTGCTAGAAAAACTCCCAAAGCCAATCTTCCATATGGAATGTTTCTTACTCGTCTCTATCGTCATGTTATCGAGTACTACCCCGATCTTGACAATAGCATCTATGAGTCCATCTATCCCACCTTACGTCCTCTCGCTCTAAAACAAGCTCGACGAACTCGAAGTGACAAGGGAAAATCTCGTCGTCATAGCTTTCACGGTTCATCTTCTCGACAAGACTATGACGATGAGGAAGAAAATATCCATGATGCTAGTACCCCTTCGTTTTCCGAGTTCGTTGATAATCTAGAGGATCTCGACTATCCCGAGTATTCAACCCCATCTCCAAGCGATCAAACCGACGAAGTACTTCATGAGCGAACAACCGAGGTGCTTAGACGACAAAAGAGTTTGCATGAAGAAGTTAGAGGTGGCTTCAAATCCATCAGAAAGACGTTGAAGGGTATCTTCGGGAAGAAAAGGAGATGGTGTGTTTAGCTTATGTTTGTTGAACAATATTTATTTTTATGTCTCTTGATCGTGGATTTTTTATGTGCTATTTGTCCTAATTATATTCGAAAGTACTTGTATTTCTTTTGGATAATTGTTTGGATACTTGACTAGGTTGATAAGTTGCTTAATTGTATTCAATATATGCTCATGATTGCATGCTTAATTGTGTTCCATATATTAGCTTGCATGCTTAGCTTATGTATATATATGTATAACATGTATGCTTTCTAATAGATCAAAACAAATGTGAAATGCCCAAATAGAGCTTGCTGCAAAAACAAAACAGAATATAACGTTTTTCCAGAAAAATTTTGAAAGTTTTGAGTTCTGGGTCGTCAGATGGGCGGCCCCCTTAATTCATAAGGGGCGGCCCCCTTAAATTTAAGGGGACCGGCCTCCATTTAAGGGGACCGACCATCTGGAACAGTTTTTACACTGTTTTCTTTTGCAACTTGTGACCTCTTTTGCTAGTCCCAACTACTATTTCCCTTAAAAACTAAACTGATTTTGGAATCGAACAATACAATTTCAAATTAATTCTATTTCTAAACATGTTTTCATACTATATAAGCCCCATGCATGTTTAATTCACATTCCATCATCCTCAACCTTCATTAAACCTCATCTTTTCATCATGTCATCACCAAGAACCACCCATTCAAACAATGCCAAGAAACAAAAACTTGTCATTATTCCACCAAAACAACTATTCATTGACCTCACAAATGAAGACACCACCACCCCATCACCACCACCTCAATGCTCATCTCCTAGTGCACCAAATGCACCTTCCAAAACACCATCAACAAATGGAACCTCTACTTCTTCCATACCATCCACTTCATCCATAAATGACTACATAAACACCCACTTGTCTCCTCCACCAATAATTCAACCATCACAACCTACCAATGGAAACACAACTCTTGCACTAACCCTCTCATTATCACCATTAACACCTCTTGATGCACACTTCTCATCATCCCCTATCAATCCACCAAACTATAACCCCGTCCCATGGAGCTTACTTGAAGCTCATGGTGACACTTGCCTTTGTTGCATCCACAACCGAACAATTTTGTTCGGACTAAGAGATGAGATACAATACATGTTTTCACACATTGAAAACTTGTTGCATCAACTACCAACCACCACTACTACAACTCCACCACCTCCAACAACAAACACTCCTCCACCATCACCATCTCCATGTTCACCATCAATTCCACCCAATTAAACATGCTTGGTATGTTGCAAATAAAATTGTCTTAAACCATTTTGGATGGCAAGCTCTAGAGAGGACTTTCATGTTAGAGCTTTGGTTTATTTTATTTATGATTGTAAGCCTTCAAGGCTTTTCTTATTTGCACTACTTGTTGATGTAATGCTTGTTGTAACCTTTTTAATTCTATCAATGATTATGGTTATGTTTAGTTTCTATTCTTGCATGCTATATATATATATATATATATATATATATATATATATATATATATATATATATATATATATATATATATATATATATATATATGTTTCTTGTCTACTAAATATTTTTTTGCAAGAATTTCATATCTCGATTTCTCTTTGACCTCAAAACAAGGGGGAGTATACATCAAGGGGGAGCTCCATTAAAATTGGGATAAACTTTTTGATGCTAACAAAAAGGGGGAGAATTGATATAAACTCACAATAATACTTGTATATATAATTTTCGCTTAATGAGTTTAGATTTTGTAATCATCAAAAAGGGGGAGATTGTTGACATAAATCATGCATAAAAACGTTATTTATATTTTTCGATATCTCTATGTTTTGACGATCACAAAATGTAAAATCATCAAACGTAAGATTACTACGTAAACAAGTATTAAGCTAGTTTATATCATTATATCCAACTTAATCACTTAAGGTATGGATAAACAAGTGTCTAATACATCTCATGATCAAAGGGGTATTTAATTAATTAATACAAAGTTTATTTAATTATATAAACATATCATATATTTTTGAAAAACACTTTTGGTAATAAAGAAAAATGTTTTAATCATACTAAATATATGAATTCAAATTTTTAACCAAAATTAGTTAGTTTTTCACCAAATAAACTTTCCCCACTAAATGACAAGTTTTCTGGCCGTTACAGCTGGGCGGCCCCCTTAATTATAAGGGGTGGTCCCCTTAAAATTAAGGGGACCGACCATGATTTAAGGGGACCGGCCAGGCTCCTGTGTCAGAATTTGTCAGAATTTTTCTCCTATAAATACCACCTTAAATATGGAATTTTCCTCAACTTTTGCACGAAAATTTCAGATCTCAAACTCTCTAAACATCTTCCAAAACCCTTTGATCATTAGAATACTAATCATTGTTTCAAGTGATTCAATCCCTTCTCATCCATCCTCATCCAAAGTGCAAAAGAAGAATACTCCTTCTACAACTAAGTTCAAGAAGTATTGAAAAGTATTTGTGTATATTGTGTATATTATTTGTGAAGTTGTGTAGTGCTTGTAATAAGTAGTTTAGGAGAAATAGGAGTTGTGTAGGGAGAAGAAGTTGTTTTGTAGTGAAGTAGTGTAGTTGTGAAGAAGATAGGTGTGAAGTAGATTGGTGTGAAGAAGATAGGTGTGAAGAAGATAGGTGTGAAGAAGTTGTGTAGAAGTTGTGTAGAAGTTGTGACGAAGTTGTGGTGTGTACATTGGTGTGTAAGGTTTTCTCCTCCATAAGGGAGTTTGTTGACATAGTGAAGAAAACTCTCGAGTAGGTGACTCGGGGAGTGGAGTAGGAACAAGGAAGGTGACCTTGTAGCCGAACCACTATAAATCCTTGTGTTGTGGTTTGATCTTTCCAACTCTTTTCATTACTTACTTATTTACTTATACAATATTAGCTTAGTTAGTTAGTTACTATATAATTGTTCATATAGTGCAAGTATTGAGATCATATAAACTAGAATCGAAGTTTTTAAAAAACAAAATAGTTTTCATAAATTTTAAAACGGACATAAAACTATTCAACCCCCCCCCCCCCTTCTAATTTTCTACAGTGATAGTAAGGACCATACAAATCAACGGGAAAATAGAAAATTATATTATCAGATTCACTAAATTATGAAGTTTACAAGATATTAAATAGAAGAAACTAATCTAACTATAGCAACTAAATAGGCCAAACCCAACGGGTTATGGGCCTATATTATCCAACATCCCCCTTCTAGTTTTCTACAGTGATAGTAAGGACCATACAAATCAACGGGAAAATAGAAAATTATATTATCAGATTCACTAAATTATGAAGTTTACAAGATATTAAATAGAAGAAACTAATCTAACTATAGCAACTAAATAGGCCAAACCCAACGGGTTATGGGCCTATATTATCCAACATCCCCTCTCCTCACAATGTTGCAGCGGTAAACATTGAGAGTTGTCAAACAGAAAATAAACTAAAACTGATAAACAACCGAAAAACAGAGTGTCTCAGAGTGCAAACTCGGTGCTAGAGGGAGTGTCAATCCGATGCAATTTAAACTATAACAAGGTGACAACAGTCAAGTCTGAAACAGACGGACCAAAGTCATTGCAAAACCAAAATCAGAGCAGAGCAAAATAATTTTGGAGATGAATGAGAGTATTTAGGCAGATAGATGTAGACATAGCAGATTAAAGCAGATAGATGCAGACAAAGTAAATTCAGGAAGACAAGTGTAGACATAGCAGATTCAGGTAGACAGAATCAGACAGATGAAGAACCATAGCAAAACCAGATGCAGGGTGAAAATTAAGATAGATTCAGAACTGAAAAAAACCAGACAAATGCAGAGCCAGATGTAACCAAATGCAAAACCGTGAAAAATCAGGTCAAACCGAGCGGAACCAAAACATGTTGTTTGCTGAGATGCTACATATAACTACTCAAGACATAGTCGGATTAGTTATGACTATAACATTACCATCAGAAACACCAATGCAAAACCAAACTAGCCAATTATAATCCGTTATAAACCGAACCAATGAGAGAATACCATTGGATATGCATTCTGCGCAAAACCGTTGCTAGTACAAATACCGAAATCCTTTAAATCACAAAACGGATAATCAAACGAACCAATTCTTAATTCAAACCAATATCAATACCAATACAACTCGAATACCCTCTATTAATGCCAATACCACTACGTTCAAACTAATCAATAAACCTAATATGCCAATCAAAATATTATCAAACTTTTACCAAAATCCGAAACGTGACTTCCAAACAAAAACCAATTCAATACATAAATCGGACCAAACTAATTTATTTAAATCTCAATCGCCAAACAAAACCAGTATTCGTATATACGAACTTCAACAATTCCTTCCGCTGAATACTATTTACAAATAAAATTTAATAGTGCATTAGAAACCAAAACCAAACTCAACAATTAATTCTATACAGCAAAACTCTTTCCCATCTTATAGTAAAATAATATTACTTTATCAATTCAACATATGATCTCCGAACCTTCAAATGCCACGAGACCCACGACTAACTCAAAAACTCGTTACCAAGTTATTCTATTACAGTAATATTAATTCAACCAGATAATCGAATGCACTTACTGTCTAATTCTTTGTTTTTTCTTCTTCTTAGCTGGAATTGGACATATAACAAATTTGTGAATGAACTGCGGTCTCTAATGCCGTGCAGAAATCAAAAGGAATACCAAAAATTATATTATCAGATTTACTAAATAATGAAGTTTGCAAGATATTAAATAGAAGGCAAGCTAATATAACCCTAACAACTAAATGGGCCAAACCCAACGGGCTTGTTGGACAACGTGATATGCGGGGTTGAAGAATGAAAAAGAATAAGTTATGGGTTAAAAGAAATAAAAACCCTCCATACACTTAGGGCAGAAATCGGGTAAATACATATGTTAAATGAATTATGGTATTAAAGATAGACATCATGAACCCAATGATGCATGCACATACGGACATACCACTCCCAGCTACTCAAGTTCCTCTTAGTTAATGAGAGGAGTAATGTTTGTTGGGCAATGGGTGTCTTTGATGCTAGTGACTAAATATGTGTGTGTTCTTTGTTATTGAGGGGTTTCTTTGCTTCAATGAATGATATACATATACGGATATGTTTTATATTAGTGATCATTCTTTAGCGCACATGAATATGGATTCGATTGAAGTGGGTTGCTTTTCGAAAGGATAAGATATAAGTTTTTTTTAACGGCGGGTTAGTTGTTATATGTTAGTTGTTGGCTCGAGTTAGTGTCGCATCCTCGGGCAGAGATACCAACTGCGAGCCTCTCCTTAGGGGATAACCCCACTCCTATTCTTGATTCGCCTGATATCATTAGAGCTTATGGTTTCCAAGTGAGGACTTCCCGGTCGGTCACCCAAACTGGTACTACTCTCACTTGGGCTCGCTTAACTACTTAAGCCTTTACCACTAGACCACAAGCCCAATTTGGAATGTTAAACCAAATTGGAATAGGACTGTTAAACCAAATTGGTTATTAGACTGGATTGATGGTCCACTCTTGGCTTGTTCACCTTTTGTAATTCGCATTTATTTTCTCTAGTTTCTTGCTGATGCTTTATGAAATCGTGGGCAGCTGTTAAAAAAATAGATAGTAATAAATTAGAAGGATCGTGCCTATGCCATATTCGCGGCTATTTGTTGGACTCTTTGGCGTTTTAGAAATAATATCACATTCAACTCTCATTCTATGAGGAAATGTGATATTTTTGATTTTATTTGTCTTGTTTCTTTTTCTTGGCTTAAATTTAGAGGTAATCATTGTAATAGTTGGAATGATTGGTTACAATCGCCTTTGTAATTTTCTAGTTCCTTGCTAGTTTGCTTTCTAATATATTATCGCCGTTCAAAAAAAATTATAAGGGTTTTGCTAACGACAGCCCTAAGGGTTGTCGTTAAGAGACATTATTTTGTTACAATTGTTTGTTAGAATGAAATTCAACCATTCACAATCAAGTGTCAATTGTGTATTCACTATATCCTAAATTGTCTTCACTTTTTTCGGAATTATCATCCAATTAGAAGCATTCATAAATAGTGTTGTAATAAAACTTATTTGGTTAATGACAACCCTTAGGGCTGTCATTAGCAAAACCAAATAAATTATTATTTTTTATTGTAACTCATATGAATATTATGATATTAAATCAAATAATTGTATTTAACTTGTGTACGCATTATATCATGCTTTTGAATATATATCCAAGGTTGTAAAAATCGCTAGGCGCTAGTGAGGCGGTTGGGTAGGACATATCGATTAATCGGTTAGGCGATGATCAATCAGATTGGATTTTTTATGAACAAAATTGTAATTTTAGATATTAATATATAATAATATCAAAGTTAAATTATTTCAAGTGTTCAAATATAAACAAAATACATAATTCTTTAAAGTTCAAAGTCAAATATAGATATTACTCGGTTTATTGACAATTTTAAGCGATCTTTGACCGATTTTATCCGATTAACCGATTTGTTAACCAATTTTTAAGTGATTTTATCTGCTTTTTAAGCGATTTTATCTGATTTTTAAGTGATTTTGTTGACCGATTTTAAACGATTTTGTCCGAGTAGACCGATTTTGTCCGATTAATCGGTTTAACGACCGCTTTTTAAGCGATCTTTTACCAAACCAATTAAATAGGCCGATTATGATAAATCCGGATGCTTAATGGCCGATCAATGATTATGCACCGATTAATCGGTCGCCTGGGCCGATTTTTACAACAAAGTCTATATCTTACTATAAATAAAGCAAAAACCTTAAAAGTGGAAAAAGTGAGTAAACTATTTATGTAAACTATATACTTTTATTATTTTTTTTGTATATAACATATTTTATTTTCTTTCAGTTTAAATAGTGTTAGTGTTTAATCAATATTATGAAAATCGGATCTTTAATCGACTCGGTCGAGTCACCGGGTCACCGATTCGACCACCGAGTCAACCCTGTCTTCTAAATTTATATACATTTGAAATGAGACATATATATATATATATATATATATATATATATATATATATATATATATATATATATATATATGAGAAAAGTTCATTTGTAAACTAAGTTTTTGTTACATACTGAGGGACAAATCCCCACCATCCATCTAGTTCGATCTAATGGTGGGGATTAACCTAAGATTTAATATGGAAACCTAAGTCAATGTTTTTTTTTTTTTTGTCTTTTTCTCTTTCTTTTTATTCACTTTTTTTTTCTTTTTTTTTAATTTATTTTTTTTTGTCTTTTTTAGCCTTTCACGTGGCTTTTTTTTTTGTCTTTTTTGTTTTCTAGTCAAGGTTTGTTTTTTTTTTTCTTTTTCTTTTTTCTTGGTCCCTCCTTTTATATTCATGTTGTTTTTTTTTTCTTTTTTCAAGCTTTTTTTAATTCACTTTTTTTCTTTTTTAAAAAAAATCACGTTTTTTTTAATTCACGTTTTCGTCCGTTTTCATACGTTTATACACGTTTTCGTCCGTTTTCAAACGTTTTAATTCGTTTTCGTCCGTTTTCATACGTGTATACACGTTTTCGTCCATTTTCATTCGTTTTTATCCGTTTTCATCCATTTTTCATACGTTTTCATCCGTTTTTAGACGTGTTTTTACGCTTTCATGTGCTTTTGTCCGTTTCATACTTATTCATCCGTTTTCTTGCGTTTTCATCTGTTTTCTTGCGTTTTTGTCCATTTTCATCCGTTTTCTTTCGTTTTCGTCTTATTTTTCATACGTTTTCATCCGTTTTAGACGTGTTTTTACGCTTTCATGTGTTTTTACTTATTCATCCGTTTTCTTGCGTTTTCATCTGTTTTCGTCCATTTTCATCCGTTTTATTTCGTTTTTGTCCTATTTTTCATACATTTTCTTCCTTTTTCATACGTGTTTTTATGCTTTCATATATTTTCTTCTGTTTTCATTAATATTCTTCCGTTTTCTTATATTCTCGTCGTTTTCATTCATTTTTATCCGCTTTTCAATATCTTTGGCCATTCTCAGATGTTTTCATACGTTTCGGAATATCACAAGTGATATTTTATGATATTCAGAATATCACTCGTGTGATATACTAAATATCACAAGTGATTATTTGAATATCACATGTCATATTTTGTGATTTTCTGAATATCACAAGTGATATATTGAGTACCACAATTGATATTCTGTGTTTTTGGCCATTCTCAGACGTTTTCATACGTTTCAGAATATCACAAGTGATATTCAGAATATCACTTGTGATATTCACACGTGATAGATATTCAGAAAATCACAAGTGATATTCAGAATATTATTAGTGATATTCAGAAAATCACAAGTGATATTCTGAATATCAATTGTGATATTCAAAAACGTATGAAAACGAACGAAAACGTATGAAAGTGAAAAAAAACGTGAATTAAAAAAACGTGAAAATCACTTGTAATTTTCTGAATATCACTTGTGATATTCAGAATATCACTTGTGATTTTCATTTTACAAAACATTAGATGAAAATCACTTGTGATATACAGAATATCACTTGTAATATTCAGAATATCACTTGTGATATTCTAAATATCACAAGTGATATTCAATTAATGCATTGTAACATTAAAATCACAAGTGATATTCAGAATATCAAAAATGATATTTAGAAAATTACAAGTGATGTTCATGTTACAAAACATTAGTTGAAAATCACTTGTAATATTTAGAATATCACTTGTGATTTTTATGTTATAAATCTTTAGTTAAAAAACACTTGTCATATTTAGAATATCTTTTGTGATATTTAGAATATCACTTGTGATTTTTTGAATATCACTTGTGAATTTTTGAATATCACTTGTGATTTTCTGAATATCACAAGTGATTTTCATGTTACAAAACATTAGTTGAAAATCACTTGTGATATTCAGAATATCACTTGTGATATTCTGAGTATCAAAGAATAATACTTTCGATATTCAGAAATGTATGAAAACATCTAAAAATGGCCGAAAACATTTAGAAATGGACGAAAACATATGAAAATAGATGAAAATGTAAGAAAATAGACGAATACGTATGAAAACAGACGAAAATGTTTGAAAACAAACAATGATGTATAAAAATGGACGAAAACGTCTGAAAACAGACGAAAACATCCGAAAACGGACAAAACATCCGAAAACGGACAAAAACGTATGAAAACGGATGAAAACAGATGAAAACGTATGTAAACAGACAAAACGTATAAAAAAGGATGGAAACATATAAAAACGGACGAAAACATATGAAAACGGACAAAAAACGAAGGAAGACGTATAAAAACAGACGAAAACGTATAAAAGTAGATGAAAATGTCTAAAAACAGTTGAAAACGTAAAAAAACGGACGAAAACGTATGAAAACGGACAAAAAGGCCTGAAAACATATGAAAATGTATGAAAACGGACGAAAACGTATAAAAACGGTAAAAAAACGTATAAAACAAATGAAAATGGAAGAAAACGTATATAAACGTACGAAAACGTATAAAAACGGACGAAAACGTTTGAAAACAGACGAAAACGTAAAAAAAGGGACGAAAACGTATAAAAACGGACGAAAACGTATTAAAATGGACGAAACATATGAAATCGGGTGAAAACGTAAGAAAACAGACGAAAACGTATGAAAACGAGCAAAAACGTAAGAAAACAGACGAAAACGTATGAAAATAGACAAAATGTATGAAAACGAACGAAAACGTAAAAAAACCGACGAATATGTATGAAAAACGAAAAAAACGTAAAAAAAAAACGAAAAAAAAAATTAAAAAAAAATAAATAAATAAATAATAAAAAAAAAAAAAAAAAAAAAAAAAAACCTTGAATCAAAGGGGAAAAAAACGTGAAGTTAAAAAAAAGAAAAAAAAAAAAAAAAGAAAGAAAAAAAATAGGAAAAAAATGAATAAATAAGATAAACAAAAAGGACAAGAAAAAAAACATGGACTTAGGTTGTTTTATTAAAACTTAGGTTAATCCCCACTATTAGATCAAACCGGGGTTAAAAATATAAAAATTGTTTTTGCTAACACTATCTATATGTCTAACTCTACTGTTCCGCATATATTAGCTTATGAATAACATTGTTTTATTAGTTTTTAGGTGAAAGCTGAAAAACGTAACATACTTATTCAAAACACACGATGTACGCAAGGAACTTTCAAAATTATCATTGTACGTAAGTTATTTTCAAATTTCGTACAATGTACGCAATATGACCTGGAACCAGCAGGTTACCATGTTTCAAACTTTGAAAATTGACAGGGTTGGTCCCTGTGATTTGCGTTGACTTTCACTGATCATCAATTGACTTTTTATCACTTAGTTAGAAAATTACACGTTTGGTCCTTGAATATTTATAGGCATTCCATGCACAGTCCATCACAAAAAAATATTCCAAAAAAAAAATTTTCAAAAAAAAATATACAATTTTTTTAAATAAAATTAAATAAAAATTAAAAAAAATAGAAATTAAAAAAAAAAAAACAAAATTTTTTATTGAAAAAAAATCATGTTTTTTTTTTTAAAAATATTAGAAAATAAAAAAAGAATAAAAAAAATTTTAAAAAAATAATTTTATAAAATTTTAAAAAAATATAGAAAACAAAAAATTCAAAAAAAATTAAAAAAAAAATCAAAAAATTCAAAATTTTTTTTATCGAAAATATGTTTTTGAAAAACAAAAATTAGAAAATAAAAAAATTTCGAACAAAAATTTTCAGAAAAAAAAAATTTGAACAATAATTATTTTGATATTTTCGGAAAAAAATATTGGAATTTTTTTTAAAAATTTGAAAATATTAGACAATAAAAAAAATTTAAAATTTTATATATATATATATATATATATATATATATATATATATATATATATATATATATATATATATATATATATATATATATATATATGAGTAAATTACACGGATGGTCCCTGTGGTTTGTCAAAATTTTCATGTATAGTCCCTCAAAGTTTAAAGTTGCATGTATCGTCCCTCTGACTGCAAAAGAATAACATCTATGGTCCCTCAGACTAACTGTCGTTAGTTTTTCCGTTAGTCTATTTGCACCGTTAGTCCTTTAACGACCACATTTGCATTGTTAGTCCTTTTTTGTTAAATATCATTGCATCGTTAGTCCTTTTATACATTTTCGCCCACCACCTCCACCCACCACCGCCACCACCACCACCACCCACCACCCACCACCGCCACCACCACCACCACCACCCACCGCCACCACCATCACCACCGACTCCACCCACCACCACCCACCATCAATGCCACCACCTCCACCACCAACGCCACCACCCACCACCGCCGCCACCACCACCACCACCACTGCCACCACCAGCACCACCCACCACCTCCACCGACCACCACCACCCACCACCCACCACCTCCAATTTTTTCAAAAAAAAATAGAAATAAAAAAAAAATTGAAAAAAAAATTTCAAAATTTTTTTTCTAAAAAATTAAAAAATATTTTTTTTCAAAAAAAAATTTTTTTTTCGAAATTTTTTTAAAAAAATTTTCTAAAAAAGTTTTATTTTCGAAAATTTTTTCAAAAAAAATATTTTTTTTTCGAAATTTTTTCTAAAAAAAATTTCTAAAATTTTTTTTTGTTTGAAATTTCTAAAAAAAAATCAAATTTGAAAAAAAAAAAAAAAAAATTTGGTTCAATTTTTTTTTTCAATTTTTAGAAAAAAATTTCGATTTTTTTTTTTTTTTTTTTTAATTGAAAATAAAAGTTTTTTAGAAATTTTTTTAAAAAAAATTTCGAAAAAAAATATTTTTTTTTTGAAAAAACTGAAAATAAAATCAAAATTTTTTTTTTTTTGATTTTTTTATAAATTTTTTTTGATTTTTTTTCTAGTTTTTTTTTTAATTTTTTAGAAAAAAAATTTTGAAAAAATTTTCGAAAATAAAACTTTTTTAGAAATTTTTTTAAAAAAAAAATTCGAAAAAAAATATTTAAAAAAAAAATATTTTTTAATTTTTTAGAAAAAAAATATTGAAATTTTTTTTTCAAATTTTTTTTTTTATTTCTATTTTTTTTTTGAAAAAAGTGGAGGTGGTGGGTGGTGGGTGGTGGTGGTCAGTGGAGGTGGTGGGTGGTGGTGGTGGTGGTGGTGGAAGTGGTGGTGGTGGTGGCGGTGGTGGGTGGTGGCGTTGGTGGTGGAGGTGGTGGCATTGATGGTGGGTGGAGTCGGTGGTGATGGTGGTGGCGGTGGTGGGTGGCGGTGGTGGGTGGTGGTGGCGGTGGTGGGTGGAGGTGGTGGGCGAAAACGTATAAAAGGACTAACGATGCAATGATATTTAACAAAAAAGGACTAACAATGCAAATGTGATCGTTAAAGGACTAACGGTGCAAATAGACTAACGGAAAAACTAACGACAGTTAGTCTGAGGGACCATAGATGTTATTCTTTTGCAGTCAGAGGGACGATACATGCAACTTTAAACTTTGAGGGACTATACATGAAAATTTTGACAAACCACAGGGACCATCCGTGTAATTTACTCTATATATATATATATATATATATATATATATATATATATATATATATATATATATATATATATATATATATATATATATATATATATTTCTTTTTAAAATTTTAAAAAATATATAAAATAAAAAAATTCGAAAAAAAATTAAAAATTTAAAAAAAAATCGATTTTTTTTTCGAAAATATTTTTAAAAAAAAATTCAAAAAAAAAATTAAAAAATAATATTTTTTTATAATAATTATCGTAAAAAAATTTTGGGAAAAATTTTCAGATTTAGAAAACATTATTTTACAAATAATTATTGTCAAAAAAATATTTTTTTCTAAATTTGAAAATTTTTTCCAAAATTTTTTTTACGATAATTATTTTTAAAATAATTATTTTTCAATTTTTTTTGAAAATTTTTTTTTCGAAATTTTTTTATTTTCTAGTTTTTGTCTTTCAAAAAAATATTTTCAAATTTTTTTTGAATCTCTTTTTGTTTTTAATATTTTTGAAATTTTTTATTTTCTATATATTTTTAAAACTTTTTATTATTTTTTTATTTTCTAATATTTTTTTAAATTTTTTTAAAAATTTTTTTATTTTTTTTTCATTAAAAAAATTTCGATTTTTTTTAATTTTTATATAATTTTTTTAATTTCTATATTTTTTTGAAAATATTTTTTTTTTAATTTTTTTTTTGTGATGGATTGTGCATGAAATGCGTATAAATATTCAGGGACCAAACGTGTAATTTTCAAACTAAGTGATAAAAAGTCAATGGATGACCAGTGAAATTTAACGCAAACTACAGGGACCAACCCTGTCAATTTCAAAGTTTGAAACCTGGTAATCTGCTGGTTACAGGTCATATTGCGTACATTGTACGAAATTTGAAAATAACTTGCGTACAATGATAATTTTAAAAGTTCCTTGCGTATATCGTGTGTTTTAAATAAGTATTTTACGTGTTTTTAGCTTTCACCCTTTTTAGATCTATTAGGATGCTAATTCATTTTATTTTTTCTTTTCGGTAATCATGTACTGTAATAGAAAGAAATATATTTATTTAAATGATGGCGAAATATTCATTTACTGTAATTAATTATTCGTACAATAAAAAGTTAGACACGACTATAAATTCACAACATACCACTTATAACCATTATATGTTCATTACTTAATACGGTCATCCACATCGCTATTGTGACTTAATGATTGAAAGGTAAACAGGCCCTTACAAAGTAACAGGGCCCTTACAAACCTTACAAAGCTTACCACAATCTTAGTTTAATACTATTAAATTGTATTTAATATTTGAATAGACACATTCACAATAAAGTAGATATACATACATATATATGCATGTGTTCTCGATTTGTAAAAGCATCTCTGTGCATACATGGAAGCACAAGCTCTTATCCTTTCCACAACTCTGTTAGTGTCCCCGCTGCGCATGAATTCTTCACCCATAGGTGTGAAATCACCAGCATCACCACCAAGCGTCACCATGTAGTAGCTTTAAATACCTCAGCCACTGCCCCAAAACGGGAAAAAGATCCAAAAAAACGGGTTGTCGTTACAGGTATGGGTGTAGTCTCTGTGTTTGGAAATGACATTGGTCAGTACTATGATAAGCTATTAGCCGGGGAGAATGGTATTACATTAATAGATAAATTCAATGCTTCAAATCTACCGGTAAGGTTTGGGGGTCAGATTCGTGGGTTCAGTTCAGATGGCTATATTGATGAAAAGAATGACCAGAGACTTGATGATTGTCAACGGTATTGCATCGTTGCAGGAAAAGAAGCACTTGAAGATGCTGCTCTTGGTATTCTCGAACGCTCCAAGGTTTGTAAATCATTTTTTCCCTCTAGCTAAATATTCATTTCGATTGGTTATAAACCTTTGTCGTGGTAAGCAGATCAATAAGGAACGTGCGGGTGTACTTGTTGGATCAGGATTGGGATGCATGTCTCGGTTCTTTGATAGTGTAGAATCTCTCAACATAACACATGAGTTTAGGAAAAGCAAACATTATTTCGCACCTCATTTTTTGATAAACTCGCCCCCAGCCTTACTAGCTATTCATCTTGGTTTTATGGGACCGAACTACTCCATCTCAACTGCTTGTGCCACATCAAACCATTGTTTTTGTGCTGCTGCTAATTATATCCGTGAAGGGGAGGCTGATTTGATGATTGCGGGTGGCGTAGAAGCTCCCCTTCTTTCCTTTTGAGTGGCAGGTCTTGCTGCTACTACAGCAACGTCGACAAGAAATAATGATCCTCAGACCGCTTCACGACCATGGGACAAAGATAGAGATGGCTTCGTAATTGGGGAAGGTGCTGGTGTATTGATAACCTTACCACCCATATTTGACTCTTCTCTTTTGAAATGATAAATCTTTCTGTTTATTATCGATTTCAGTTACCCATGATCGACTCTATGTCTCGTATGTAAATATGTTCGATTTGCAGGTGATGGAGAGCTTAGAACATGCAATGAAACGAGATGCACCAATAATAGCCGAATACTTGGGAGGTGCAGTAAATTGTGATGCATATCATATAACTAGCCCACGACCTGATGGATTTGGAGTTTCGTCTTGCATTCAGCGCAGCCTTATCAATGCTGGTGTATCGGTAGAGGAGGTAGTTCACTTATTTCTCTAGCATTATCTGAAGAGTATTTTTTTACTAAGCCATTCTATAGTGCAAATAAAGAAACATTTTAGATTTGCTAACCCTCAAAAACTTCTCTCCAATAAACGTATGAGGTTTTCCTTAGAGCATACGGTAAGATAACTCACCATAGCTTAACGCACCAAGTTAACTCATTAACGTAACGTTAAGGGTGTTGCTTTTTGGTGAGTTATGGGATAACACAGAAAGTTCTTATACCGCCCCGTGAGTTATGGGATAACTCAGTTTTTTTTTTTTTTTTTTTTTTTTTTTTTTTTTTTTTTTTTTTTTTGGTTAAAAAGAAGAAAAAAAGTGAGGCCTAAAATGTTGAGTTAAGGTGAGTTATTGTACCGGTTATTTTTTTGTGAGTTAAAGTGAAAAGGTTAAAGCTGATGTGGTACTGACGTGGCAGTGCTTTAAAAGATATCTCGGGGTCATCTTACCGTATGCTCTTATAAAGACTTGCTACCAAGCCTACAGATAGACTTGCTCCGTGTCATTCACTTTCTCATCACAATTGTTTTAATTATGCCTTGTGTATGGGAAGTGATTTGCACACTTGCAGTTTTTATTGGGACACTTTCAATGTATAAGCAGTTAAAGCAGATTACATTTAAAGTACAACTGTCTGATGCACACATTCAATTGTACCAATAAAAAGTGTGAGTGTGCAAATCATTTCCCCTTGCGTATTCAACATATTCTAAAGCTTATTATTTTACGCCTAATTAAATATGAAGTATCATTTTTCCATTTAAAATATATGATACTGGGACAATTTCAAGGTATTTCAATCGTTAAATATCAATAATGGGTTTTTTTGATGGTACTAATAAGAGATTAATAATTTTGCTAATGAACGTCACAAAGTAAAAACGAAGTAATGAGAGTTGTTTTTCAAATATATTTGCAATGTCTTTTGTCAAACAAAATCTTTCTTTTAGGTGAACTATATTAACGCACATGCAACATCTACGGTGGTTGGGGATCTGGCTGAATTATACGCGCTCAAGAACATATTTAAGAAAACTGAAGGGATCAAAGTGAACGCTACAAAGGTGAACTTCCTCATAATATTCATTGTCTCCACAACATCAACTCCATATTGACACTATCCTATTTTATATTTTTCAGTCGATTATTGGACACTGTATGGCAGCAGCAGGCGGCATGGAAGCCATTGCTACAATCAAAGCAATTCAAACAGGATGGGTGCATCCCACAATCAACCAATTCGTAAGAAATACCTATTGATGCCCTCATTTTGCTGTCCTTATTTAATTCTAACAAATGTTCTGCAAATTTAGAATCTGGAACCGGCGGCATTAGAATTTGATAGAGTCAGAAATGTAAAGCAACAACATGAAATTAACGTTGGTGAGTTTATATTTCTAGTACTGTATCATTTGTTTTTCAAGCTTATGTCTACTTATAATCAATAATAAAAATTGTTTTGCAGCCATTTCAAATTCGTTTGGTTTTGGTGGTCACAACTCTGTAGTAGCATTCTCTACATTCAAACCTTGACACATGATCATGAGGCCTTTACTACATAGGGAACCAAACGCATACGATCAACTTAATTGTCACATCATATAAATTTACTTTTAGTATATGAATTAGAAGTTTTGGGGACAACAGACTCCTTGTCATAATTGCTTATGAGCATTGTTAAGTCACCATTTTTTTTGTGCGTGCGCGTAAAGATGAATTATATTATTACTCTAAAATTATGTACGATGCTTGAATAATACATCCGGTTTTTGGACAACCCCAAAACCGAGAAACATAATGCTATATCAAACAAGGCATAAATCCTATATCTGACAAAACTAGAACTATCCAATACAGTATATTACATTCTGCTCACTATTCTTTCTTTATCAATTTAAGCAATCACCCAGAACCTTTATTCACCTTTATTAAAACCTTACAATCTAGCTACATTTCCAAACTCTTTTCCACCATAGTCATTCAACCTGCCACCACAATGAATCACTAGGCACCCATAACCTCTCAACAGCAAGGGCTACACCAGTCATGCTACATTTCCATCTACTACAATGGCTTCACACAACTGGGAACACACACCTTGCAGTGAGTACCATCCATTACCTCCTTGGCAGTATATAGATAGGACCAAGTAGGTTCATCTTTTACTCCTCACTATTCCTATCTTCATACAATGCCCACCAACTCACTTTACCCTTCACAAAAGGAAACCTACTTTATGGTATAACCAGGCTACTTGACTAAGAAGAACCATGTTTCATCACCCAATTACCTAACCAAGGCCTATTGGATTTAAGACAGGCTCTTGTTAGTGAGTTAGACCTAGAAAAACCAAGGTACAAGAATATTTTGTAAGTGAGTTCAACAATGTTCTCAATTCTTATATAGATAGAAATGAGATATTAGGCATATAACCTATCATATTTTGCAGATTCCATAGTCAATTCTGCATTCTTGTGAGCAATCAGGATAGAAAACAATGTGTTTTATATGTCAATACCAAGTGATTATACCAGCTTGTAGTACAGATCACCATACCAACAGGAAACTACATTATAACCATCCAGCTTCTAATATACCCATTCAATGACTCTGTTGATCCATGTATGAAAGTTCCTCATAAATGTCACAAACAATCAATGATTGAGTATAAGAAGAGAAGTAGTTAAGGTATTGGCGATCTGCTTCTTCATAAACCATTCTTCCAAACACCCTTTTAAATTCTGAAAGTAACACTTAACTCATCTTATTTCTCAAAGAGTGCAAGTCTCCTTGATAGAATTTGTATCTTTAACTCTGATTGACATTAGTTTGAGCCTTACATCATCTCTTATGCTTTTAATCAAGGTGTCTTTATCTTTTTCTTCCAGTTTGAACTCCCTTTGATTTCTTTCCTGCCATAAATGGTAAACTGTGGCAGCAAAACATAACTTACTAATCACATTCCAAATACTGTTGTGACTTTGTATATTACTCATCTCACACACACTATTGTCTCAATTACTTGCATTTGATCTAATCTTGGCCATTCTTTTGACTGCAGTCCACACCTCTTGAGAATACTTGCATTGAAAAAACAGGTGGTCATGAGAGTCTTCCACAATCTTGCACAATGAACATTTCGTACTCTTGTTAGGATACCATTTCAGCAATCTGTCTTGTGTAAGGAGCTGATGTTTAATTGCCAACCATAGGACAAACTGTGTTTAGGGATACAATGAGAATGCCACACAATCCTGCTCCATGTCACCTTACCATCATTTTGTCTCATATCTTTCCAAACTTTACTACTAGCAAAATCAACCATACTTTCATTATTGGTGATCCAAACAAGTTTGTCAGGGCTTGTGTCAGTACTGGAACATCCATGTTAAGAATAACATCATATTTAGCACTCCACTCTGCTGGCTATTTCCATCCATTAGCATCTATAACATCACACAATTTGCTTTGATCATTGAACCCAGCTAAGTGGATATCTCTTCTGCTGATACTTTTAGCAAGTGCATGTTTATTAGACCATATATCATTCAAAGCAAATATAGTTTTACCATTCCCAACTTTGTACATAACATGATTCTCAACATTCTGTCTTAAATTCAGTATTGTTTTGCAACACCAACTGTCAGATTTATAACTTTAAACTTCCCAAACACTTCTTCCTTTCAACTTAATAGTATTTACCCATTTTACCCATAAAGATTCCTTCATAGTAGCCAAATTCCACAAGTGTTTAATGAGTAAAGTTGTGTTCCATTGCTCCAAATGTGACAACCGGCAATTTAGGGAGTTATTTTGAAAACCCGCATTACGTTAAAGTTCGTTTATAATTTTTAGTTGGAATTTCATTTCACAACGAACTTGTAAGACCTATTTTATGGATAATTATATTTTACGTTGTTATGGAATTTGTGAATTATCTTAATAATTCATTATGGAAATTACGTGATGATGTATGTTTTTAAAAATTTCACTGTTACTACGTTGACTCTGGCACTAGGTTTACCTAACGGGAAATGTTATGATTCGTTTTACGAGTCCGACGATATTTAATTATTTATGAGATGTTTCGCGAGATATTAAACGTTTTGAAATGAGTTTCGGGTTTTGGACCGTGTATTTTGCACCCACTCATGTTACCACTAATACTAATAATAGTATTATTATTATTAATATTAT
Source organism: Artemisia argyi (assembly GCA_030686995.1). Taxonomy (NCBI): domain Eukaryota; kingdom Viridiplantae; phylum Streptophyta; class Magnoliopsida; order Asterales; family Asteraceae; genus Artemisia; species Artemisia argyi. The sequence continues at coordinate 75,341,197 of CM060684.1, read as the reverse complement.
TATTAAAAATAAATTTTTTTTTAGTAAAAAATACAAAAACCGTCCTTGTGGTCCGGTTCCTCACACAACACACCCACACTCACCCTCACTTCTCTCTCTCATTTCCTCACAACTTCAAACCCTAGCCGCCGGCCCCCTTTTCCGGCTATAACCGCCGCACCACCGCCCCCACAACAAAACCACCACCACCATCTTAACCCTTATCTTCTCCTCTTTCATTTGAACTATAACACGCGCCCTAAAACGCATTATAACACCACAAAATCTTTGTAGATTCGATCGAGTTTTTATTGTTTTCACTAGATCCGCAAGTTTGGAGGTTCAAGAAGGTGAGTAAGCTCGTTTTGGTACCTTGGGTGCCTCGACATGGTGTTAAATCCGTGGCTACACGGATGATTTTTGTGGGAATCGAATACATTTTGTTGGGAAATGATGTTTTATTGCTAAAAAGATGGTTTGGTATCCGGGTATCGATGTTTGGTCGTGTTTCTTTGCGTGGTCGACCCGTAGCCGAGGGCCTCACCCTCGACTTTGTGATGATTCCGAGTTATGGCCGACCTTTGACCCGATTTCTTGTTGTTTGACATCATTTGGTCATAGTGGTTAATTGTTAGTTGGATTCTTGATTGTTGTTCTTGTTGTTCGACTTGGGTTGGAGCCGACGACCCCATTGGGTCGGTTTGGTTATTCATTTTTGTTTGGGTCGAGCTCCCGTGAGCTAGCCGCGACCTTGTGGTCTCGGGTGGGACCCACGTAACACTTGGTATATGTTTTCAACTCGGGTTGACTTGGTAACTTGACCCGAATACGGTTATTTTTGAGAACCGTTGGTAATGTCGAAATATATATATTTCGGCTAAAATTCATTTCATGGTTATTATATATTGTTAACTATTATTATTATTGTGGCTTAATTGATTTTTGAAGCGGTTGACGAGTATTATGGACTCGTGGTATTATTTGAAGTTGTGTTGACGATAAAGTGGTTTTGGGGACTGATTGTGAGACGGTCACTTAGATTGACGGAGATAGGTTAGTCGGGTGCCGTAGTTGGACCCTATTGTTGTAGCACGTGGATTGAGATTGATTGGACGGAGATGTATTGATTGTTATGACTTTTACATATTACTTTGGACTTGGAAAATGAGCCGAGAGTCATGACTCGGACATGTGACCATTTCGTATGACTCGATAACTAATTACAAATAAAACATAAATAATAAAACTCGTAATAATAGTTATTGATAATATAAACGTTTATATGAATATATAGACGTGAATAACGGATATATAATTATATAAGCGCGTATATTAATAATAATAATAATCACGAGTCATATTATAAATAATACGACTAGATATATATTAGGCTACGAAAGTGGCGTAATATTATTGAACGTATTATTATTATAAAGAAATTGTTATAAAACGAGGAATCCTCGACAATTCTCAAATATTAAATAAAAATGTCATTTTGTATATATACTAAATAAACTTATCGAGTTATGCAGAGTCGTTGTCACTCGAGTTCAGGTAAGTTTTATTTGTGACTTTCGTGTTGTCACGGATATATGACGATTAATATAAACGTTTTCTATAACTAAATAACCACTTAACCGTAGGGTTGAATCGGGTTATTTGGCTATATAAAATGAATATATTAATGGGCATCGTATCCTACGACGCCCATAGGTTGTGGTATATGTAAAGTGTAATAAATTGCGAATATATATATCGGGAAATCTGGCCAATTTGACGATGTATATGAGGAATTTATTAAACTATGATATCTACCATATAGTATTTATGTGCTATGTGCTTTAGGATGGGGTGTAATTTTGGAACGGTATGTTACGTAAATAAATATGAGGATTATCAAATCGACGGATTTGATAAACTTCGGCGATTTATTTAAATGATATATTGGACTAATATTAGATCCATAGTTTATTTTATTATTCTTTGTGTGACCTTTTGGTTTGTTTTGAGTCGACCCACCACCCGTATGGATACCAAACGTAAATACACCAAACTAATACGAAATGGATTTTCGGAAATAAAACAGATTCTCGTCCGGGTTTGGGAATATTTTGAATTTGAGGAAAGGATTTCTGAACGAGTTAATATTGTTAGGTCGTGCCAAGTCCGTAGTTGTTGTTTCGTGAGTTACTATACATCTTATTTCTACCGACTTCTTCTTGCTATTTTCTGGACTTGAGGTGAGTCATAGCCCCACTTTTTACTCTTGAACTATGTTTTCAATATTTGGGGTGAGAAACGTGCAAATTATTTTATGTGGACTATTATCGCTTTTATATTCTTTTAAAACTTGCTATGCGTATGGACTAGGATGTATTGTCAGCTTTAGTCACATTTTATGTGTACTATTCAAGGTTGGCTTATTTGTTATTGTCAGCTTTAGTCACATGGTTCGTGTGTACTATTCAAGGTTGGCTTATTTAGATACTGTAGTGTGTACCTATAGGTTATTAATACTTCGGAGGTTATCCGAGTATTTATTGGTATTGTGGGGGTTACCCGAATATCTATGTTGGAACGGAAGGTATCCGTGTGTTAAGTTGGAGCGGAGGGTATCCGCAGGCTTTTAGCGAATCCTTAGTCTAGCTAGCAAGCGTTTTGCGTATATGTCCACTATATTGTTAGATGAATGTAAACCTATGATCTCACCAGCGAAAGCTGACTTTTAGCACGTTTTCTCAGGTAATTAAGTGGTGATACGGATGCTTGGAATGGAAGGCTCGGCCAAGGCTCATGGTTTATGGATCTATTTTTCTAAACTCTGATAATTAATTTTGGACCTACTGTTATGTTATTTTGGGCCTGGCTCTGAATGATGTTGGGATAAATGTAAACGTTAAAACCCCGTTTTGGTTGTGTTTTTATTATGTATACTTTATCTCGTTCTATATTGTCTTGTGTTGATACCAATCCCCGTAGCACCCCGAAAGCTTGTTGAGTCTTCCGCTGTATCAAATTTTGGGGGTGTTACACCAAAGGTTTAAGTCCCAGTCCCCCTTGATCTTTAGGCTTGCATACTTCCTTCCATGCAACTTTTGCTTTACCTCTAATCAGCTCCCCATTGCACCACAAGAATCCTTTGAACAACTTTTCAATATCATTTATAATAGCTTTAGGAAGCTTGAATACAGAGCCCTAGTATACTTGCATAGAGGCCAATACAGATGCAATAAGTTGACCTCTACAAACATATGAAAGGCTTTTGTTTTTCTAGTCACTGAGCTTCAGTCTTACCTTATCAATCAAACCCTTGCAATCTTTTATACCAATCTTCTTATCAACTAAAGGGACCCCAAGATACCTTACAGGCATTTTCCCAATTTTAAAAGGTAAAATTGTCTGAATGGTATCAATTTCTTCCATGGTCAAACTGCCACAAAACATTGTGGTCTTACCTAAATTTGGATAAAGTATAGATACCCTGCTAAATTTTCCAAGAGCTTCTTTAATTGTTTTTACAGATGTAACATCCCCATGACATAGAACCAATAAGTCATCTACAAAACATAAATGGGTTAGCTTAAGGCTTTTGCATCCAAAATGGTACTTAAAATTCCTTTCTTTAGCAATTTCAGCCTTTAAGAAAATATTCAGAACTTCCAGAACAAGTGTGAACAAATATGGAGAGACTAGGTCCCCTTGCCTGAGACCTCTTCCACCATTAAAATATCCCTGCCTCTCTCCATTAATACAGATAGTGAAATGAGTTGTAGTAATACATGTAATAATCCATTGAATCTTTTTACCAAGAAAACCAAATTAGTGTAGAATTTTACTTAGAAAATCCCAAGAGACTGTGTAAGCTTTCTAGATGTCTATCTTGAAAGAGCATCTTTTAGGCCCATTCACACACTTGTAACCCTTCAACAGTTCGTGAGTAAGCAAAATATTATTAGTGATTGCACTTCCTAGTATAAAAGCACTCATCCACCAAGTTACATAACACCTTCATTATTCTGCTTGTTAAGATCTTACTGATGCATTTATATATTACATTGCACAATGAAATGGGTCTAAAGTCAGAAACTCTTTGGGGTGTTTGGATCTTAGGAACTAATGTGATTAGAGTAGCATTTAATTGCCCAAGAAGCTTCCCTGAATCAAAGAATTCTTTAACAGCTTTGCAGAAATCATCTTTAACCACATTCCAAGCCTTAAAGAATTTTGATGAAGAATTTTGCATAAATCATCTTTAATCATCTTTAAGTCACCATTTTTATGCGGGCATGCATAACTAAGATTTTGTTCCTTGATTTATCAACATGGCTGTTTGTGTGCATTTATGTTATGCAACCCACATGTTAGAGCTACTGACTAGAGTCTTTATCAACTAAGAGGACAAAGCCTCCTTACCATTGCCATTCTCTTTATACAACATCTATTATGACTCTTTGACTATAAACACATACACACACACACAAACTAAAAGATTACAGATTGATTCCTTTGTTTTCATGGGAATTCGGGAGTTCACGGGAACCCTACTGCAATGTAAATTTTGTCATACATCTCGATTTTTCCGAAATGAACATGGTCTTCAAGTTTTGTGTCAAGTCTCTTGTTTAATTAGTCCATTGTATTGTGGGAACCAAATTTTGTGAACCTGGTCACTTGTAGACCTGTGTTGCTCCTGGCTTTTATCCTACAAGCCATAATCCTATAAATCTACTCCAACCAAGTAACCAACTCATGAAGACACAACATGTTTTCCAGGGTGATGGTTGTTTTGTTTCTCACAATTTCAGTATATATAGTACATGTTTGCTCTCCACCGGGAGAACGGTTATTTGTTTTGTTGGAACTTATTCTATTGTTAAATACCTATAATTTAGAAACCAATAAAATTAGATATTTCTACCACCTTATTTATATTATCCGATGCATTGGAAGCTAGCTAGTTATACGAGTCCAAGCTAATCTGGCCAAGCTCGCAGCAAAACATACAAATCCGAAGTAACTCTTATTTTATACATACAAACTCTATTTAAATATATAAAAAATAATAGAATGAAGTGTCTTTTTATTTATTTATTTATTTATTTATTTTGTTAGCCTGTAAGTAAAAAGTTACTGCCTCTTCTTTCGTATAAGTACAAAGTTTCTACATTCAGTTTCTTTCTTTCCAATATTCCTTTCATTCAATCATTGTTTGAGTTGCTCTAAACAAAGATAAGTGTTCTTAATTAAATAATTTCCAATAGCACGTATGACTGTACGTGTTACGTTTGCTTGTAAGTGTAAGGCCAAGATTTATGAGAGTTTTTTTATTTTTATTTTATTTTATTTTTTTATTTTTTTTTTAAAATTTTTTTATTATTAGTATATATAATATTAGCTTGTCACGGCTCTAATTTATCTTATTTATAAATTCTTTTAGAAGAGCATATATAGCACTGTAAAATAGCAAAGATATATTATTGATTGTTTTTACATAGGATGTATAATGTCCGCGCACGCGCGAGTTTTTTTTTTTAAATTTTTTGAATCATATATTTTTATTTATTAAAAAACAAATAATTTAATATTTGTTTTGTTTGATTTATGATGTTTAATTATAGTTTTTTATTATTAAAAATAATTATTTAAAAAATTTAATCCTATTGTTAATTACATCTTATCTATATTTTTTGTATTTATTTTCTACTTGTGTTATGGATAAATATAAAATGTTACCTAATAAAAAAATAATATTTTTTTAAAAATAATATTATTACTAAACAAGGTATGGTTTAGTTTTTTTGAAATGAAAAAGTCTCCACTTGAGGTTTTGTTTTATTATATAAAAGATTCCATATGTATTTATTTATGATAAACACATAGCTCAGTGAATAAGCATTTTAACCCTAAGGCTACAATAAGGCTTGTGACTTAACCTAGTCATCTAACAAGCACATGGATCTCTTATTGTCGTTGTTCGATAGAGAATTATTATTACATTAATTAAGTTGATACTTTAAGCTATAAGAAGTAGCTTCTTAGAAGAGATTCCCCTTGAAATGACCTTAGAAACTCCCATGTGTTGCCAGTCTTATGGTTCGATAGATGGGGATTCCCCGCGTAAAAAGGACCTGAAAAAAGCTAGCGACTCACTCGGTTTAAAACTTGGAACATCGTGACCAGCTCCTCTAAATGTAGCATATGAAAGCCCTTCAAACTCTTGAAGCCAACCGGCAACCTAATTACCAAAGAGAATGTTATGTACTTAATATTTAGGAGCAACAAATAGGTCTTTCTCTATCCGAGTAACAAATGAGCACTATTGACTAATAACTTTTATTTTATGGCCGATGGTAGTTTTTATTTATCTTGTACATAAAATTATTAAACAAGTATGTTAATTTACTAACAATCTAATTTATCCACAAACCTAAATAAAATAAAATAAAAAATGATGAATTAGTATTTGTTGCTCATAGATAGAAACATGACATGTCACTATTTTAACTGGCTTACGAATAAATTTGGAGCAAGAAATTATAACATTACCTGCTTCTGGTAGTACCAGGGCGTCCAAGCTCGAGTTATAGGAAGGCTTAGGGAATTTAGACAGTATGTCGTGGACAATACTGGGACTCTTCCATCGGTATCTCCACTGTTACATCCAAGCATAATTCAAGATACACACTGATATGTAAAACGTTAGAGATATTTCAGAGGCATTTTAGTATTAGTCGTAGGTACATACCTGTAAACCCATATTCTAAGCTTTAAATCGATTAGAATCTTGTATATGGGTAGAACAGAATCTTTTGATTGTTCCCAATTCCATCCATGAAGCACGTCCATGCTACAGAAAATGGAATGGTTTATGTCATTAATACCAGATATTGTCATATCACTAATCTTAAAAGCGAACTAATTTTTCATTACTTGCATAGGCTCCAATTTTTTAGTTGACGACCATCATTAACATGCAGAGCCTTCTGAACATCAGGCCTGTTATAATATCTTGTCACATAGTCCTCAAGGCAAGGATCAAAACCTCCCATTATGTGTGGCATCTGAAATACAAAATAGTTTTAGGCATAAGAAGCTCGATGATGTTTATAACAGTTTTTATTCAGTTGGTAATGCATGTAAAGTAATATATAACAAATCGGGCATAAGAAGTCCAACTGTACATGCATAACTCGTAATGATTTACCGTTTTAAATCTGTTCTTCTTAAACACTGTTTTATTTTTAAATTCTGCATAAGTAGAATCTTTAATACAGGCTGATGTGTAGAGGCTGTAAATGTCTATCTTATCATAATTTGTCCAAACTTGATCAACAGCTTCGCTACAGTTATCATTGCTCCATGTATCATTACTGTTGAAGTCACAGGATTCTCTTATGGTTCTGTATGTCTCATCTGATATCACAGCATGACTCCAAGCATAGTCAATCTGACCTTGCAAGTCCTCAGCATCGCTTGTTACAGGGTTACCTAGCTGCATTTGAAGCATAAATTAATAGCTTAGAATCACGCTGTGAAGCTAAGTGACATTATTAAGGCATATTTTTGTTTTAATATATTTCTTAGGAATACATACCAATATGCCTTTAAGATTGATAAACTGAGTAGGGTCACTGTTCTTCTCATGAATAAGAACTGCCAACTCTGGAACATACTTTCCTGCATAACATTAAGAATGTATATAAGTGACGTCCTTGAGAGTTTCTAATTTTAGCTAATTAACCTAATGAAAAATGTCAGTGATATATGTACCTGCATAGCTCTCTCCGGCAATATAAAATGTTCTATTCTTATACGTGGGAAATTTCTTGAACCAGTTATGCAGGAACGCATATGAATCGTCAGCTGATCTCATATTTTCAAATAACTAATCAGTGCTTATTGCTGTAATTGTAATACATTCTATTGTATATGTATATATATTAGCACAGGTCTAATAACTTTCTGCATGACTTACCAGCGAGGTCATCACCAAGATTCTCATAGTCAGTAGTTGTGTTTGAGTACGAAAAGCCAGCTCCAATAGGAGATTCAAGGAATAACATATTAGCTTCTGCAATACCATTTAATAAGTCTCTAATTGATGTACTTAGGTGTAGTGTGTGTGTGTATATATATATATATATATATATATATATATATATATATATATATATATATATATATACATATTATGATTTTTAATAGTTTAGAATGATATGATACCTTTGTTCCATGAGTATGGATTTAGCTGAAGATCCTCTCCACCTGTGCTCACAGTGAAGGGTCCAATCTCCTGTGAAGCTCCATATCCTACCGATGAACACCCAGGACCTGAAACACGTAATCATTTGTCAGCATAATTATTAACAGTATTGGATTATGCTAGAAAACAACTAAGTGTCTGGCAGTCTGCTGAGTGGATGACTAGCATAAGGATAAAGATGGATATGATGTCCACTCAGCCCTACACTACCAACCAAACCAACTTAATTTAACATGGGAAATTTTTTATTTATACCTAAAATAGTAATTACAGTATCATAATAGTTGTTAAACGAAAATAATTCATTTGTGTCGTTTAATACATGCAAACCAAAGGGCTCCCAGCTCTGGGCATACCAGTATGCGAGTGGACCATCAACTAGTACGTACATGTGTGCTAATTTGTCTTACTTAAAAGATCACATAAAACATGGACGTACACCTTATTTACATTATTCACAGTTAAAATGACACAAAAGTTAAAAATGTACTACTTTCTACCATTTCACTTATATTCTTTTACTAAAAAAAGAATATACAAATTACCTCCATTAAGCCACAGGACCAAGGGCTTCTCATCTGGGAGTGCCTGAGCTTCATAGAACCAGTAAAATAGTGCCCTTCCATTATCCTCATTTACGGTCACATATCCAGCATAGTGCCGGAATTCTACCTTAGGCTGACCAGGCAAGTTTTTCACTAAATCTTCGTTATTCTGAACAGTTACGTTTTTCTTATTTGACCATTGTTCGTGCCTTGCAACAACAATAATTATATTTAATAACCATAAGACAATTACTATATTCAAAAGAGACATTTTGTTTTTTGTCAAATGAGGGGTACTAAGAAGGCTCAAATACAACTTATTCTGTGGAGGACACAAAGACCAACAAACATATTTATACTTGTTCAGACAGTAGCAACACCCACTGATTACAAATGGGAAAATCAAATATATAATTATAATTTAGTAAATCAAGTATTTTGTGGATAATAGCACTATGAGTTTCATGACATCTAAAATGTTCTAGACCTTATTGCCTAAGACCTTTTGGTGCACACTCCATAAGGTTTAGTAGTGTAGGTTGTTAGGCCATTGTTAATATATAGATGAATTATAGCACATGGTGTTTTGTTGGGAATTTACCTGACTTCACATATGAAAACATATATGGCCCAGCATTAACAGGTGCTTTTGTGACATCGCGTTTTCCAATATCACATAGATATTAATTAACTTGTGTATCAAAGAGTGGAAACTTTTTTTTTCCAAACCATCATCTTTTTGACATGGTCCTGCTGTGGTGGTGGGGGTGGGTGGGTGTGGGTAGATGACTGAAATGAAAAAACACTTTGTAGGCTTGGTCAAAACAAGTAAAAGGCAAACAATGTGAACCATGAAATTATCTGGAAAGCCGTTTGACATATGAGATAGATTCTACTTCTAACATATCTTGGTGTGACTAGATCGACATCAGCACGTTAGCTCATAGAGCTGAATTTGTTTTTCATGGTTAGCAGTGATTGAATGGACTAAAAGATTTAGAGTATCAACCCATGGGTCAGTTATTTGGATTTTATATCTGGCGGCATATTCTGCGTTCAGACTTTGGCAAATCATGGTCGTATCGCCACAGAAAGGTCTGAAACTAGCTAGTAAATGGAAATTACAACTATCATAAACACAAATATATCACAAATAGAGAACGGAAACTGTACTGAAATAAGAGAGTATTGATCCTCTTCAGGGCCATAGCAAATAAAGATCTATCAGGAAACATCATCATTAAATGGAAAAAGAAAAGATGAGGAAAATCGTGCGTCTTATGACCGTTTACATTGAAGTTGAAGTCACCAAAAGGGATGACAACTGACTTTGACTATTGATATATGACTTGGATCCCATCTCAATACAAATGTGTCTTATATTTTTAATTTGAAACATCAATTTCTTTAGAATGATGGAGATTTTAACCGTAGTGCCCATGATGGTGATGTGTCACTACAATAAATATGTCATTTATTCACACTTTTTTTTACATGCTTTTTATAGATGTGTAAAATTTCATTAAATTGTTTACACTTGTAAAGGGGCATGAAATTATTACATCAATAAGCGGGAAGGTATATATAAACAATCATCTGAGTCTTCATATTTAAAAGTGTAAAGAAAATAGTTCACATGACTTATAGGTGTTGAGAAAAGTTTTAAATTTATCCACACTTATAAGTGTAGAGATTAATTTGTCACACTCATTTTCTCCACGCTTCTACTTGCGTGGGAAAAGTGGATGTGACAAATTGATCACAAACTTCCAAGTGTTGACAAAGTTATTTTTGTACACACTAATAAGTGCGCGTTATTTTTTTATATAATTGTGATGAACCTAATGATTTTTAAATTTTTTCCACCATCATAAATATAAAAAACTTGTACATACGTAAATTGCCAAGAAATTGTAGTTTTCTTAACACGCTTTCTAGAAGCGTGTAGATATAAGTGTGTAGAATTGACATTTTATTTAATGCGAATGTGCATCGTATCTAGAAATCATGAATAGAGCCACATACTATTTTAAAATGTTAATACTTCATCTACAGTAAAATAAATAAGCAATAGTAAACTGTAGTGGAAGACTGGAAGTATTAGAAAGTAAAGTGTGAATCTACTGAGGGATAATGATCTTTAGGGTCATCAAAAATTGTTTAATCTTTTAGTGTATACCATGTGTGACTCGTGAACAATTAATTGACAGTAGATTCATGCATCTGCAAGGTGACATGTTGCACTTATGAGCATAAGAATGTTAGGTCAATCTTAGTTAGTTGAGGATTTTTTATAGCTAATACCTATCAATGGTAAACATGAAATCCAATAGAAAAAGAAAAATCATGAGATATGATTTGATGTTTCAAACATTCCTGATAATACACATAAATTTGGAAGCTACAATTAATATGCCTCAATTTTTCAGTTTTACTGCAGCTTGTTTATTTTTTAAAGGTGCTTGACCATAATTTTACAATTCCTGCATTTCAGGTTGATGAAAGCACTGTCAGCATTTATCAGCTATAAATGGATGTATACATACTAAATGTCAAATTAAGCCAAAGTTTAGTGCCCCTAATAAAAAAAGTTAAGGAGCTTTACTTTTAAAGGAACTATGAATGCAATTTTTCAGGTTAAACGACTATAGGTGTTGCTCAACACAAACAACATGAACCATCCATGTACATTTTCATTTTTAACTGTACGTACCACAGTAAAACACCTTTTATATTCATGTAATTAACTGAATAGACAAGTTGCGTTAATCCACATTCGTGACATTCAACAATCAGTATGCTATATGTTGTATATCAACCAACAAACCAAGAAGCTAGAATGCGGAACTTCGATCGAAGCAAGGAGAACCTAACATCCACAATCTGTTATGCGACACAAAAGTAAAGACCCACACACGTAATGCCCTCAAACGTTTCATTTATTGAGAACTAGAAAAGAAGATAAATGGTACAATGACACCCCCCCCCCCCCCCCCCCCCCACCTCTTTATTATAGAGATGAGCTAGGGGGAAGAAAACCAACTCTAAACTAAGTTGTAGTCGGCTACTACAAAGGAGAAAACCAAAAACCGAATGCTAGGACTCAACAGATCATATATGCCATATAAATAGCATGTGAACCGACCTATAATCCTACATTGACTAAAGTAACACTAAGCCCACTAATTTGCATACTAATCCTAACAATTTCCACCTTAGTATCATCATTAATCAATACCGATACACAGCAACTTCAGCCTGTGCTGGAACCTCGTACCGGGAACCGCCTTTGACAAGGCACCTGTAGCAATACCTGCTACTATCTTTAGCTCGAATCCTGACTCTCTTGTGAGTCCCTTTAGCCAAATAGTCTCCTTTGCAGCCTTCGTAAGTGTCATATACGCCGCTTCAGTTGTTGACAAAGCCTCCATGTGCAGCCTCATAGCTTCTGAGCTTCCTGCACATCCTTGTATCGTAAATCCGTACCTTGTGATTGATCTACCCATGGCGTAGTCAAAATCCACAATAACCTGTACGTCTGTCTGTAATCCACGATCGAACCTATCCAACATACCCACATCTACAGATGCTATGTCAGGTCTCGTGCAGACCATCAGATACTCTCGGCTTCCAACCACATATGTATATGATCACTTACCATTCTTTTCCACATCACAGTCCCCTGATAGACTACCCTCCAACGAAAGTATGGAGTGTCCCTCCAACAAAGTCTGTACCAACTTCCCGTTGTGAACCCTGGACTGTGACCCCCTCAGAGTATTACCACTCTGATCCCTGATGATCTCCATACCAAGTATATTTCCGTTTGCTTTAACCTGATCTCAGCCTTGCATCCACAAGAAATATCATATCATCTATATAAGAAATAGATGTATGAACATACCTGGTGTATACTCCAAGTAATTGTAACACCCCCAAAATACCGCAGCGGAAGACTGTGTCATTGGGATGCTACTTCAGGGCACAAAGTACAAGATATAGAAAACGAACTCTAAATGAGACGTTTTTTGAAAAGTTACCATTCGAATAGATAAAAGTCATAGTTTACAAAACAAAGATCCCAAAGTAGAATGATACATAAGTTTTTAAAGTGTATCGAATGGTAAATGATAAAAGTGAGAGTCTCCAAAAGCATGCCCTAAGACTCTCAGCTCCACAAACCTGCTATCGCCTTTCTAACCTGAGATAAACATGCTTAAAGTGTCAACACAAAGGTTGGTGAGTTCATAGAGTTTGTCTTAATACAGTTGAAAAGCTTATAAAGAATGTTCACACAGCAAAGGCATCGTAAATCCACTCAGTTGCAAGTCCCGTCATAAGAGACTTGTAACCTGTGTGTTCACAACCCACTGCTACAATATATAGTATGAGTAAGATATGTATAAGTTCATAACAACAGTTAAGCAATTAGTAGTGAGTCTACACTTCATCTCCGAAGACCTCACCTAAGTATGTATATTTCCATGGTTGTGCCCAGAAACTTAATCTGGGGCCATTGGAAGTATATATGTCTCCATGGTTGTGCCCAGAACTAAATCTGGGGCCATTGGAAGTATGTATGTATGTATCCATCACAGTTTAGTATAACACAGTTAAGTATAGTACAATCACGTATGTATGACATCAAGTATAATGAGATCAAGTATAATGTAGTCAAGTATAAGGTTATGTGAATCTGTACAAGTAAGCAAGTAGTAGCATGTATCTCCCCCAAAGAGTTGATAGAACAGTTAAAAGAGTAGGGGCTATGACTCACCTTAAGTGATGATACTTGAAATGAAATGAAGTGAACAACAATGATCGGTTATCTGCCGCAACCTAAAATGAATGATGAATGATCTCATTTAGATCACCAAATGATGTTATGAATGTCCATGCTCATGTTTCTATACCACTCTAGTCTTTGGAAAAACACTTGTGTTATCAAAAATATATAATCCAAGAATTTGGAAAAATATTGCTATTAGAAAAAATATAATAAGCTAGTTGTAATATATATATACTTATATATATATATATCGTAAGTTTCCATGTTAGCGTTGAAATACTCGAGTTGAAATCCTTGAAATGATGAAAACATATTCGTAATAACTAATACTACATTAGTTATAAAGCTCGGCACTTAATATTACTTCTAGCTCAAAAATGTACTTCGTAGTTTTTGCGCCAAATTTATATAAAAGCTGTCAAATATAAAATGGTTTTAGCCGATATTCAAACGTGAATATCTTTGTCGTTTCTTGTCCGTTTTACTTGTTCTTTATGTCCACGGTTACGTCTTAGTATGTAGTAATATATTTTGGAAAGCTCGGCTCCTCCGGGTTACGTCTAAAGTCTCTTTTTGTACCATGAAAAACGTCCAACAGCAAACAAATTTCCAGAAAATACATTTCGTCAACAATCTTGCAAAAATCATAACTTCTTCGTTATAAGCTCTTTTTAATCCGTTCTTTCGCCTACGGATTCGTTTTTGAAAGTATTTTCTAAAAATTTTGCCAAAGTTTCCTTGGTGTTTACTGATTTTCCAGATTTTCACAAAATGGGACAGCATGTCAAAAATATGTTCCAAATCAAGTTTTCAAGGTTTATAACTAATTTCTACCATCACCAAACCTCTTGTAACCACCACATAGCTAATCTAATCCTACCATACACCTTCTTAGGGTGCCATGGACTCCTAACCAAGTTATTAGAGCAAGGGGATTCATAAATAAAAAGTTAGGGTTTGTATGTTCAATTTTAGACAAAATAAATGGTGGTATAGCTAGTTGTACATGGTTTTTAGCATGGAAATCATGAAATACAAGTAAATATAAGATGTTTCATGTAAAAATAAAAATGATAACTTACTTGATAAAATGAGATGATTATAGGATGATTATGCTTGATGTTCTTGTGTTTTTGTTGCTTGATTCTTGATTAGGTAAGTATAATGAACAAGTTTAGTGTTATAACTTTTGAAAAACAATGGATGGATCTTGGATTGGTTTTTGGGTCGTGGGTTTGCAAAGGAGAGGAAGAAGATGAGAACTTTTTCTATCTTTCTAAAAAGTGTAGTTTTGATTCTAGGTTTTTGGTTTATGTATATATTTAGAGGTTTAATAGTTTAGTAATAAGTAGTTAATGCATAAGGTTAAAAGGGGTGTCTCATGGCCGGTTTTTCAAGGGTGAAGGGGGGGGGGGGGGGGGGGTAGGGTACTTGTGATTTAATTAGAAAACCTTGTATGAATTTGCACTAGTTTGTGTTTTTAGTTACGATCGGGTACCGGTTTTATTAGAAATAAATGTTCACGAAGTTTACCGGGATAAAATAAAGTCATAATAATGTTGAAAATATGTTAAAAGTATGTTGGGTACATTTACTGAGTGATCGGGTGATTATTGTTTAGTTTTCACGAAAACCGTCGTTATATTCATACGCGTACGTTATAAATAAAATAAATTTCCAAAATACTGGGTAACTGAATGTTATAAGTTTTATGAGGTTAAAATGGATATAAAAATATGTCGGGACCATTGTGGGAATATTTAGATATATTCGTCGTGTATAAACCGGGTGTTAACGTTTACTATAAATACTTATACGTAAAAACGTTAAATGTACTGAATATAGTAATTTGAAAATCCTGAGAGTGGTATAACATAAAAATGCTGTTATGATGATATGCAGACTATCTCCAGTCCGTATGCAGTGTTCTTAGCACTAATGAAATGAATTCGCACCTAAACCAATCCGGTTACGCGAATTTGAATACCCGTAAACTAAATTTACGATAAAATGAGTAATGCAAGTGAATGATGAAAACTTTTCCGGAAATGAATAGTGTTTAGTAAATAGTAAATTTCCCAAATGTTTCTCAGAATATCCAAATGACCTCGAAAATGATGAATAGTAAAACGATGAATAGTGTTTTGATGAATAGTGATTTATGAATAGTGTTTTTCCAAAGTTCCCGAAATGACCTGAAATGATGAGTTGTGACAGTCTTCCCCTCTAAAAGGAACTTCGTCCCGAAGTTCAGTTAATGTTAATCTGTTAAATGTGTGTTTAAGAAAATGTGTCAAAGCGTATGTATGTGGGTTTCCTATCCAACTAGGTATGTTCTCGTGGTCAGACTTGATGAGGCAAACCTTCCCAATCCCGAGCATAGTCCTCAAAAGACCTCTTTTAGGTTAATCATTTAGGTAACCGATTTTCACTTAAGCCCACAACCCAATCAAACAAGAACAGTCATGAGATTAAGCTAAATCGGTTTGAGTGATGACTTTAACTTTTAGCTTGATTTTCGCAACCCAATCAAACAAGAACAGTCACTAGAACCAAGCTAAAAATCAAGGTCTGGATTCAACATCCTTGAAAAAGATCTTTTGAAAAATTGGCTCGACTTTGGAATTGCTTACACTAATCAAATTACTACCGTTAGTATGACTAAGGTTAATGCTGCTAGGTCTCAGATTAGTCAATGTTGTGTATAGGTCCTATATTAAGACTTAAGTGCTACTAAAATACGATAGTTGTTCAAGAGAATGTACCCGATGTGCTACCGCGGACATGTTGGGTGATAGGATTTCCTAGGAAGTAAGCTCTGCCAAGTGCGGGTGGAATCTCATTGGCCTCATCTCGTGGCCCTTCAATTGCTGCTGCTAAGTTTGGACGATTGCCCCCTTGGTTAAGATTCCTTTTCAATTTAGGACAGGTGTTCCGAAAGTGATCCGGGCTGTTACACTCATAGCATGTCTTTTGGTTCACTGGTTCTCTACACTGGTTTGCATAATGACCAGACTGTCTGCAATTAGCACACATACGGCAGGGCACAGTCTTTTGGTGATGAAAGTTACATTTCGTACATTTAGGATGCTGGCCTAAATACTCTCTCTGACCCGAATTAGTCGCCGCAAAGGTCCTTGCCCTTTTGTTGTCAGTCTGCTTGTTCGACTCGCTTGTTCCCTTCCTTTTATCACTGTCCCTCAAGCTTCCATTTCTAACCATCTCATCTGTCAGAGTCCCTGCTCTCAATATTGCACTCTGAATTGTAGAAGGCTCAGTTGTTTTCACAATCCCACGAATTTCTGGGACAAGGCCATATATGTACCTCTCGATCCTCTTGGACTCAGGGGTAACTAGGTGTGGAACTAGTCTGGCTAATTCATGGAATCGATCTGTATAGGCTGCATGACCAGCCCCTATCATAGAGAGATGATAGAGTTCATCCTCCAGCTTTTGCATCTCGTTGTCCGGGCAGTATTCCTCCTTCAGTAATGCCTTAAAATCATCCCATGTCATACCTACAGCTGCCGCTCTACCCCTAGCTTGAATCTGCGTATTCCACCATGTCAATGCCTTTCCTGATAGTAAACACATGGAATACTTCACCATTTGATGTGCTGCACAGTTACTAATGTCGATCACCGACTCCATCTTTTCAACCCATCGAGTATACACCAGCGCGCCTCCTACACCATCGAAATCAATTGGCTTACATGACGTAAATTCCTTATACGTGCATCCGGTCCTAATGTTGTTGTTGCCATTACCATTCTGGCCTATACCGTTGGTGTTGTTAATTCCGCTTTCGTGGTTTGCGAAATTATTCATATGATCGCCAACTTGAGTGACAATAGTGGGGAGAAAGTTTTCAAGTTGTCGAGCGATGATGGCTTCAAAATCAGTATTTCCACCGTCGTTGTTATCATTGTTTTCAACGCCGTGACCACCTCCTCTACCTCCACGTCCACCAGTTCTTCCACCATCGTTACTTGGGTTACTAGTGTCATGAGCAGCTCCTCTACCTCCTCTACCTCCACGTCCACCAGTCCTTCCACCCCTTGGTGTTGCGCCTCCTCGAACAGAGCTACGAGTCACTCTCTTTGGTGCCATGATTTCCTAAGAGGAAGGACATTTAGTGAACGTCAGAGATGAGGGAAAACCGTTGATTATCCAAAGTCTATACTTCACATCCTCATATATAACACCGTGCTACCAGTTGTTTCCTAAGTTGTGCCAACACCGATCTACATCCGCATAGTCATATGTCCACGTGTGTCGTGAAGCACTTATAATTATGTTGGCCACCACAATTATAAATGTTTCCTTTCACAAGTGTACATATCACCACGCACACATATCTCAGTGGTAGACGTTGCTTAAATGGGCATCTAGGGAACGTCACGCTTAGTACTAAGGAACAAAGGATTCTCCCTTAAGTGTTAAAGTCACTGGGAAGTCTAGTTTCTAACGGTTTCTACAAAGTATCTAATAGCGTAGGTCTAAAAATAAATTACCAGCAAGCGTATGTGTATGTAAAGTGCAAGGCGATAGGGAGGAGAGTCTACATGTATGTAGTTATAGTCTAGACTCTAAAACAACCTAGTTCTCTATAACCAAGGCTCTGGTACCAATCTGTAACACCCCTAAAATACCGCAGCGGAAGACTGTGTCATTGGGATGCTACTTCAGGGCACAAAGTACAAGATATAGAAAACGAACTCTAAATGAGACGTTTTTTGAAAAGTTACCATTCGAATAGATAAAAGTCATAGTTTACAAAACAAAGATCCCAAAGTAGAATGATACATAAGTTTTTAAAGTGTATCGAATGGTAAATGATAAAAGTGAGAGTCTCCAAAAGCATGCCCTAAGACTCTCAGCTCCACAAACCTGCTATCGCCTTTCTAACCTGAGATAAACATGCTTAAAGTGTCAACACAAAGGTTGGTGAGTTCATAGAGTTTGTCTTAATACAGTTGAAAAGCTTATAAAGAATGTTCACACAGCAAAGGCATCGTAAATCCACTCAGTTGCAAGTCCCGTCATAAGAGACTTGTAACCTGTGTGTTCACAACCCACTGCTACAATATATAGTATGAGTAAGATATGTATAAGTTCATAACAACAGTTAAGCAATTAGTAGTGAGTCTACACTTCATCTCCGAAGACCTCACCTAAGTATGTATATTTCCATGGTTGTGCCCAGAAACTTAATCTGGGGCCATTGGAAGTATATATGTCTCCATGGTTGTGCCCAGAACTAAATATGGGGCCATTGGAAGTATGTATGTATGTATCCATCACAGTTTAGTATAACACAGTTAAGTATAGTACAATCACGTATGTATGACATCAAGTATAATGAGATCAAGTATAATGTAGTCAAGTATAAGGTTATGTGAATCTGTACAAGTAAGCAAGTAGTAGCATGTATCTCCCCCAAAGAGTTGATAGAACAGTTAAAAGAGTAGGGGCTATGACTCACCTTAAGTGATGATACTTGAAATGAAATGAAGTGAACAACAATGATCGGTTATCTGCCGCAACCTAAAATGAATGATGAATGATCTCATTTAGATCACCAAATGATGTTATGAATGTCCATGCTCATGTTTCTATACCACTCTAGTCTTTGGAAAAACACTTGTGTTATCAAAAATATATAATCCAAGAATTTGGAAAAATATTGCTATTAGAAAAAATATAATAAGCTAGTTGTAATATATATATACTTATATATATATATATCGTAAGTTTCCATGTTAGCGTTGAAATACTCGAGTTGAAATCCTTGAAATGATGAAAACATATTCGTAATAACTAATACTACATTAGTTATAAAGCTCGGCACTTAATATTACTTCTAGCTCAAAAATGTACTTCGTAGTTTTTGCGCCAAATTTATATAAAAGCTGTCAAATATAAAATGGTTTTAGCCGATATTCAAACGTGAATATCTTTGTCGTTTCTTGTCCGTTTTACTTGTTCTTTATGTCCACGGTTACGTCTTAGTATGTAGTAATATATTTTGGAAAGCTCGGCTCCTCCGGGTTACGTCTAAAGTCTCTTTTTGTACCATGAAAAACGTCCAACAGCAAACAAATTTCCAGAAAATACATTTCGTCAACAATCTTGCAAAAATCATAACTTCTTCGTTATAAGCTCTTTTTAATCCGTTCTTTCGCCTACGGATTCGTTTTTGAAAGTATTTTCTAAAAATTTTGCCAAAGTTTCCTTGGTGTTTACTGATTTTCCAGATTTTCACAAAATGGGACAGCATGTCAAAAATATGTTCCAAATCAAGTTTTCAAGGTTTATAACTAATTTCTACCATCACCAAACCTCTTGTAACCACCACATAGCTAATCTAATCCTACCATACACCTTCTTAGGGTGCCATGGACTCCTAACCAAGTTATTAGAGCAAGGGGATTCATAAATAAAAAGTTAGGGTTTGTATGTTCAATTTTAGACAAAATAAATGGTGGTATAGCTAGTTGTACATGGTTTTTAGCATGGAAATCATGAAATACAAGTAAATATAAGATGTTTCATGTAAAAATAAAAATGATAACTTACTTGATAAAATGAGATGATTATAGGATGATTATGCTTGATGTTCTTGTGTTTTTGTTGCTTGATTCTTGATTAGGTAAGTATAATGAACAAGTTTAGTGTTATAACTTTTGAAAAACAATGGATGGATCTTGGATTGGTTTTTGGGTCGTGGGTTTGCAAAGGAGAGGAAGAAGATGAGAACTTTTTCTATCTTTCTAAAAAGTGTAGTTTTGATTCTAGGTTTTTGGTTTATGTATATATTTAGAGGTTTAATAGTTTAGTAATAAGTAGTTAATGCATAAGGTTAAAAGGGGTGTCTCATGGCCGGTTTTTCAAGGGTGAAGGGGGGGGGGGGTAGGGTACTTGTGATTTAATTAGAAAACCTTGTATGAATTTGCACTAGTTTGTGTTTTTAGTTACGATCGGGTACCGGTTTTATTAGAAATAAATGTTCACGAAGTTTACCGGGATAAAATAAAGTCATAATAATGTTGAAAATATGTTAAAAGTATGTTGGGTACATTTACTGAGTGATCGGGTGATTATTGTTTAGTTTTCACGAAAACCGTCGTTATATTCATACGCGTACGTTATAAATAAAATAAATTTCCAAAATACTGGGTAACTGAATGTTATAAGTTTTATGAGGTTAAAATGGATATAAAAATATGTCGGGACCATTGTGGGAATATTTAGATATATTCGTCGTGTATAAACCGGGTGTTAACGTTTACTATAAATACTTATACGTAAAAACGTTAAATGTACTGAATATAGTAATTTGAAAATCCTGAGAGTGGTATAACATAAAAATGCTGTTATGATGATATGCAGACTATCTCCAGTC
Source organism: Artemisia argyi (assembly GCA_030686995.1). Classification (NCBI taxonomy): domain Eukaryota; kingdom Viridiplantae; phylum Streptophyta; class Magnoliopsida; order Asterales; family Asteraceae; genus Artemisia; species Artemisia argyi. Next base: position 75,320,216 of record CM060684.1, on the reverse strand, counting down.
CGTATGCAGTGTTCTTAGCACTAATGAAATGAATTCGCACCTAAACCAATCCGGTTACGCGAATTTGAATACCCGTAAACTAAATTTACGATAAAATGAGTAATGCAAGTGAATGATGAAAACTTTTCCGGAAATGAATAGTGTTTAGTAAATAGTAAATTTCCCAAATGTTTCTCAGAATATCCAAATGACCTCGAAAATGATGAATAGTAAAACGATGAATAGTGTTTTGATGAATAGTGATTTATGAATAGTGTTTTTCCAAAGTTCCCGAAATGACCTGAAATGATGAGTTGTGACAGTCTTCCCCTCTAAAAGGAACTTCGTCCCGAAGTTCAGTTAATGTTAATCTGTTAAATGTGTGTTTAAGAAAATGTGTCAAAGCGTATGTATGTGGGTTTCCTATCCAACTAGGTATGTTCTCGTGGTCAGACTTGATGAGGCAAACCTTCCCAATCCCGAGCATAGTCCTCAAAAGACCTCTTTTAGGTTAATCATTTAGGTAACCGATTTTCACTTAAGCCCACAACCCAATCAAACAAGAACAGTCATGAGATTAAGCTAAATCGGTTTGAGTGATGACTTTAACTTTTAGCTTGATTTTCGCAACCCAATCAAACAAGAACAGTCACTAGAACCAAGCTAAAAATCAAGGTCTGGATTCAACATCCTTGAAAAAGATCTTTTGAAAAATTGGCTCGACTTTGGAATTGCTTACACTAATCAAATTACTACCGTTAGTATGACTAAGGTTAATGCTGCTAGGTCTCAGATTAGTCAATGTTGTGTATAGGTCCTATATTAAGACTTAAGTGCTACTAAAATACGATAGTTGTTCAAGAGAATGTACCCGATGTGCTACCGCGGACATGTTGGGTGATAGGATTTCCTAGGAAGTAAGCTCTGCCAAGTGCGGGTGGAATCTCATTGGCCTCATCTCGTGGCCCTTCAATTGCTGCTGCTAAGTTTGGACGATTGCCCCCTTGGTTAAGATTCCTTTTCAATTTAGGACAGGTGTTCCGAAAGTGATCCGGGCTGTTACACTCATAGCATGTCTTTTGGTTCACTGGTTCTCTACACTGGTTTGCATAATGACCAGACTGTCTGCAATTAGCACACATACGGCAGGGCACAGTCTTTTGGTGATGAAAGTTACATTTCGTACATTTAGGATGCTGGCCTAAATACTCTCTCTGACCCGAATTAGTCGCCGCAAAGGTCCTTGCCCTTTTGTTGTCAGTCTGCTTGTTCGACTCGCTTGTTCCCTTCCTTTTATCACTGTCCCTCAAGCTTCCATTTCTAACCATCTCATCTGTCAGAGTCCCTGCTCTCAATATTGCACTCTGAATTGTAGAAGGCTCAGTTGTTTTCACAATCCCACGAATTTCTGGGACAAGGCCATATATGTACCTCTCGATCCTCTTGGACTCAGGGGTAACTAGGTGTGGAACTAGTCTGGCTAATTCATGGAATCGATCTGTATAGGCTGCATGACCAGCCCCTATCATAGAGAGATGATAGAGTTCATCCTCCAGCTTTTGCATCTCGTTGTCCGGGCAGTATTCCTCCTTCAGTAATGCCTTAAAATCATCCCATGTCATACCTACAGCTGCCGCTCTACCCCTAGCTTGAATCTGCGTATTCCACCATGTCAATGCCTTTCCTGATAGTAAACACATGGAATACTTCACCATTTGATGTGCTGCACAGTTACTAATGTCGATCACCGACTCCATCTTTTCAACCCATCGAGTATACACCAGCGCGCCTCCTACACCATCGAAATCAATTGGCTTACATGACGTAAATTCCTTATACGTGCATCCGGTCCTAATGTTGTTGTTGCCATTACCATTCTGGCCTATACCGTTGGTGTTGTTAATTCCGCTTTCGTGGTTTGCGAAATTATTCATATGATCGCCAACTTGAGTGACAATAGTGGGGAGAAAGTTTTCAAGTTGTCGAGCGATGATGGCTTCAAAATCAGTATTTCCACCGTCGTTGTTATCATTGTTTTCAACGCCGTGACCACCTCCTCTACCTCCACGTCCACCAGTTCTTCCACCATCGTTACTTGGGTTACTAGTGTCATGAGCAGCTCCTCTACCTCCTCTACCTCCACGTCCACCAGTCCTTCCACCCCTTGGTGTTGCGCCTCCTCGAACAGAGCTACGAGTCACTCTCTTTGGTGCCATGATTTCCTAAGAGGAAGGACATTTAGTGAACGTCAGAGATGAGGGAAAACCGTTGATTATCCAAAGTCTATACTTCACATCCTCATATATAACACCGTGCTACCAGTTGTTTCCTAAGTTGTGCCAACACCGATCTACATCCGCATAGTCATATGTCCACGTGTGTCGTGAAGCACTTATAATTATGTTGGCCACCACAATTATAAATGTTTCCTTTCACAAGTGTACATATCACCACGCACACATATCTCAGTGGTAGACGTTGCTTAAATGGGCATCTAGGGAACGTCACGCTTAGTACTAAGGAACAAAGGATTCTCCCTTAAGTGTTAAAGTCACTGGGAAGTCTAGTTTCTAACGGTTTCTACAAAGTATCTAATAGCGTAGGTCTAAAAATAAATTACCAGCAAGCGTATGTGTATGTAAAGTGCAAGGCGATAGGGAGGAGAGTCTACATGTATGTAGTTATAGTCTAGACTCTAAAACAACCTAGTTCTCTATAACCAAGGCTCTGGTACCAATCTGTAACACCCCTAAAATACCGCAGCGGAAGACTGTGTCATTGGGATGCTACTTCAGGGCACAAAGTACAAGATATAGAAAACGAACTCTAAATGAGACGTTTTTTGAAAAGTTACCATTCGAATAGATAAAAGTCATAGTTTACAAAACAAAGATCCCAAAGTAGAATGATACATAAGTTTTTAAAGTGTATCGAATGGTAAATGATAAAAGTGAGAGTCTCCAAAAGCATGCCCTAAGACTCTCAGCTCCACAAACCTGCTATCGCCTTTCTAACCTGAGATAAACATGCTTAAAGTGTCAACACAAAGGTTGGTGAGTTCATAGAGTTTGTCTTAATACAGTTGAAAAGCTTATAAAGAATGTTCACACAGCAAAGGCATCGTAAATCCACTCAGTTGCAAGTCCCGTCATAAGAGACTTGTAACCTGTGTGTTCACAACCCACTGCTACAATATATAGTATGAGTAAGATATGTATAAGTTCATAACAACAGTTAAGCAATTAGTAGTGAGTCTACACTTCATCTCCGAAGACCTCACCTAAGTATGTATATTTCCATGGTTGTGCCCAGAAACTTAATCTGGGGCCATTGGAAGTATATATGTCTCCATGGTTGTGCCCAGAACTAAATCTGGGGCCATTGGAAGTATGTATGTATGTATCCATCACAGTTTAGTATAACACAGTTAAGTATAGTACAATCACGTATGTATGACATCAAGTATAATGAGATCAAGTATAATGTAGTCAAGTATAAGGTTATGTGAATCTGTACAAGTAAGCAAGTAGTAGCATGTATCTCCCCCAAAGAGTTGATAGAACAGTTAAAAGAGTAGGGGCTATGACTCACCTTAAGTGATGATACTTGAAATGAAATGAAGTGAACAACAATGATCGGTTATCTGCCGCAACCTAAAATGAATGATGAATGATCTCATTTAGATCACCAAATGATGTTATGAATGTCCATGCTCATGTTTCTATACCACTCTAGTCTTTGGAAAAACACTTGTGTTATCAAAAATATATAATCCAAGAATTTGGAAAAATATTGCTATTAGAAAAAATATAATAAGCTAGTTGTAATATATATATACTTATATATATATATATATCGTAAGTTTCCATGTTAGCGTTGAAATACTCGAGTTGAAATCCTTGAAATGATGAAAACATATTCATAATAACTAATACTACATTAGTTATAAAGCTCGGCACTTAATATTACTTCTAGCTCAAAAATGTACTTCGTAGTTTTTGCGCCAAATTTATATAAAAGCTGTCAAATATAAAATGGTTTTAGCCGATATTCAAACGTGAATATCTTTGTCGTTTCTTGTCCGTTTTACTTGTTCTTTATGTCCACGGTTACGTCTTAGTATGTAGTAATATATTTTGGAAAGCTCGGCTCCTCCGGGTTACGTCTAAAGTCTCTTTTTGTACCATGAAAAATGTCCAACAGCAAACAAATTTCCAGAAAATACATTTCGTCAACAATCTTGCAAAAATCATAACTTCTTCGTTATAAGCTCTTTTTAATCCGTTCTTTCGCCTACGGATTCGTTTTTGAAAGTATTTTCTAAAAATTTTGCCAAAGTTTCCTTGGTGTTTACTGATTTTCCAGATTTTCACAAAATGGGACAGCATGTCAAAAATATGTTCCAAATCAAGTTTTCAAGGTTTATAACTAATTTCTACCATCACCAAACCTCTTGTAACCACCACATAGCTAATCTAATCCTACCATACACCTTCTTAGGGTGCCATGGACTCCTAACCAAGTTATTAGAGCAAGGGGATTCATAAATAAAAAGTTAGGGTTTGTATGTTCAATTTTAGACAAAATAAATGGTGGTATAGCTAGTTGTACATGGTTTTTAGCATGGAAATCATGAAATACAAGTAAATATAAGATGTTTCATGTAAAAATAAAAATGATAACTTACTTGATAAAATGAGATGATTATAGGATGATTATGCTTGATGTTCTTGTGTTTTTGTTGCTTGATTCTTGATTAGGTAAGTATAATGAACAAGTTTAGTGTTATAACTTTTGAAAAACAATGGATGGATCTTGGATTGGTTTTTGGGTCGTGGGTTTGCAAAGGAGAGGAAGAAGATGAGAACTTTTTCTATCTTTCTAAAAAGTGTAGTTTTGATTCTAGGTTTTTGGTTTATGTATATATTTAGAGGTTTAATAGTTTAGTAATAAGTAGTTAATGCATAAGGTTAAAAGGGGTGTCTCATGGCCAGTTTTTCAAGGGTGAAGGGGGGGGGGGGGTAGGGTACTTGTGATTTAATTAGAAAACCTTGTATGAATTTGCACTAGTTTGTGTTTTTAGTTACGATCGGGTACCGGTTTTATTAGAAATAAATGTTCACGAAGTTTACCGGGATAAAATAAAGTCATAATAATGTTGAAAATATGTTAAAAGTATGTTGGGTACATTTACTGAGTGATCGGGTGATTATTGTTTAGTTTTCACGAAAACCGTCGTTATATTCATACGCGTACGTTATAAATAAAATAAATTTCCAAAATACTGGGTAACTGAATGTTATAAGTTTTATGAGGTTAAAATGGATATAAAAATATGTCGGGACCATTGTGGGAATATTTAGATATATTCGTCGTGTATAAACCGGGTGTTAACGTTTACTATAAATACTTATACGTAAAAACGTTAAATGTACTGAATATAGTAATTTGAAAATCCTAAGAGGGGTATAACATGAAAATGCTGTTATGATGATATGCAGACTATCTCCAGTCCGTATGCAGTGTTCTTAGCACTAATGAAATGAATTCGCACCTAAACCAATCCGGTTACGCGAATTTGAATACCCGTAAACTAAATTTACGATAAAATGAGTAATGCAAGTGAATGATGAAAACTTTTCCGGAAATGAATAGTGTTTAGTGAATAGTAAATTTCCCAAATGTTTCTCAGAATATCCAAATGACCTCGAAAATGATGAATAGTAAAACGATGAATAGTGTTTTGATGAATAGTGATTTATGAATAGTGTTTTTCCAAAGTTCCCGAAATGACCTGAAATGACCTGAAATGATGAGTTGTGACAGTAATAGTTATGGCTGTCGTCACTGCTTTTCCTGCAACCGTTGATGAGCGCACACACACATTTGACCGAGTATCCATTTCTTCTTTCAATCCAGTCTTCCACTTGGAAATTACCTCACAAGCAACTGTATTATTGAAAGTCAATGACTCGTGTGCGTATATCTTCTCCACTACAGCAACTACAAAAGCAGCCTCATTACCGTTTTCTCTATACCTGTATAGTTCTTGTGCTGAATGTTGCTCCCTATCACGTGCTAAATGATAGTCTATCAAATCCTGAGTTTGTACTTCATGTGAACCAACTACCTGACCGACAATCCCCTGAGGTTCCACCTCAAATGTATGATCCCCAAGCGGTTCCACCTCAAACTCAACTCCCTGCAACACATGCACTGAACCTGTACCTACATCAGAACCAATGAAAGTTTTCTTGTATTCCCCACTCTCATTGAAACTCATATTCCTGTAAAGCACTACCTTTTATGTAACATCATCAAACCTCCAAAGCTTATTACCCACTATACCTTTACGGTATCCCAGGAATATGCACTTGACCTTAACGGGTTCAAGCATCGCTTGCTTATTACTAGCAAGCCAACCAAAAACCCTAACATATCTATAGGCGTCTTGAATCCAATTGCTGATGATGGTGACCTATTCATGAGATATGTATACATGGTTGTATCCTCTGCCTAAATAACCTTGGACATACTAGACTAAATCAGAGAATAACGTACCTTAGTTAAGAGTGTCGCGTTCATCTTCTTAACCAACCCATTCTGTTGCTGTATTGTTGCAACACCCAAATGTTTGGCAACCTCACTCTTCATACATTGTTGTGTAGACCTCTGATTACAAGAATCAAGAACATTACATGTCTTGATCTTTTTCCCAGTCTGAGATTTCAACTCTCCTAACTGCTTCCTACCCTTCAATGTCTTCTTGGTCACTGCCTGACCGTCCAGGGTATATACACAATTAGCCTTCCTTGTTCCTGATAAAACCACCAGTGAACCCTTTATAACCTTGATCCTGCCCGACTGCATTTTCATGGTAAACCCCTCTTTTTCAAGAGTACCCAGTGCTATCAAGTTTCGCCTTAATTCCAGAACATACCTGACGTTGTCCAAAATGAAACTTGACCCATCCCTCATCTGTACTTGAACCTTACCTGTCCCCCGTACACGGCATTCCCTGCCATTAACCAGCAGTACATTACCACCATCATACTCCTTAAAATCAAACAAGTAATCTCTCTTGTATGTCATATGGTATGAGCCCCCTGAATCCATGATCCAGTATAATAGTTTTTCCGCACTCATAGCCATCATAACATTAGCACTGTCATACCCATCAGCTCCAGAACCGGAAACTTGATCTTCAATTGTGATAAAACCTTGAGATTTCTTGTGATTATACCTGGGACAATCCCTCTTCAAATGCTCCTTAGATTGACATATATAACACTTGAGTCTGCTGCTTCTTCCCTGTGACTTTGACCACGCACTACTTTTACCCTACTGCATATCACTTTGATCAGATCTCCCCCCTCACATACAACCCTTCACCATCATCACCCTTTGCTTTCGTCATCTTCTGAAGTTCCCTAGAATTAAGTGTCGCGAGCACGTCTTCTAGCTTCAAAGTATCCATGAAAATATCGTCAGACGATGGTAAAGATGTGAGTAATAATAATGTCTGATCCTCATCCGATATAGCAGCATCTATAGCCGCTAAGTCACCTACGAGCTTATGAAACTCATCAATATATTCAGATTGACTTTTAACTAGATACATGTGAAAAGTATATAACTTCTTCTTCAAGTACAAACGATTAGCTAAAGACTTTGTCTTATACAAAGTCTCTAACTTTGTTCAAATCCCCGCTGCAGTCGTCTCCTTTGTTTATCAATTTAGTGCTTGTAATAAACCTTACAAAAGTCGATCAAACCAAGAAACCCTTCAAAAACAAAAACCCTTTCTTACTCAAATATCAATTAAACCTTGGAAATCAAACCATCCAACAAATCGACAACCCTTGAATCAAGAAAGTACCCAACACTTTTTGAACTAACCTTGTCGTACTCTATTTTTGCAAAATAAATTTCTTGAACCTAAGAAACCTTGCAACCTCGACAAGTATTGGATTTTCTTTTCTTCAACCCTTTGTTTATTCTGATAACTTTGCGATATGAACCTCACATGCACATAATCAAACAAAGGTCATAGCTTGTGCAAAACCCTTCAAAGTAAAACCTTATTCTTTTAAAGTAAAGAAAAATAAAAACCGAATATGTTAAACCTTTTGACTATTTCTTCCAGCCAAAAACTAAATCCGGTTAATTAATGCCCTTTGAAGTATCAACTCTAATATTTAAAACTGAAAATCAACAACCTGGTCTTCTTCTTTGTCGACAATGTGACAAAAACCCGAAACACCAAGCTCGTGATGGCTTCTTCTTCTTTGTCGATAACCTGACAAAAACCAGAAACCACTGGTCGAATTCTTTGTTGATTTACGATAAACCTTAAGCTTTCTATAACCCGTGCCGACAATTCGACAACTCGAAAACTCAAGAACCTTTGAAGACTTACTTGTCTCAAGATAATTGACAGAAACAAGCTTCAAAGAAACTTTAAAAGTCGATAAACCCGAGACCTTTATGTACTCCAAGAAACTTAGCAAATCCTCGACACCTTTGAAGCTTCAAACCCGAAATTCCAAGATAACTTTGCGTTGATCAGATTCAAGTAAAACCTTGAACCGAAACCCTTGCTGCCTTCTTGATAACACGAAACCCTTGTTAATAGAAAACCTTGAAAGAAATCGATTACTTTGAATCCTAGTAACCCTTGCAAAAAATGACAAGTCTTGATCTTCTAAACCGAAAACCAAACAGCTCTTGATTTTCTTTTACATGAAAACCAAATAGCCCCTCGAAGCCTATCCTTGTCTAAAAACCCGAAGCTTCAAGACCCTTTTCTGTCGACTAACCTAGTTGCACCTTGCTGTCCAAGAAACCAAACACCAAGACCTATTGTCAGAACCAATCAACAGAACAAACACCCCTGTTGTTTTGAATACCAAACATCATAACCTTCAATGGTGATTGACCTAGCTTCCAGAATTTTGAACCAAGCTCTTGATACCACTTGTTGTATATCAACCAACAAACCAAGAAGCTAGAATGCGGAACTTTGATCGAAGCAAGGAGAACCTAACATCCACAATCTGTTATGCGACAGAAAAGTAAAGACCCACACACGTTATGCCCTCAAATGTTTCGTTTATTGAGAACTAGAAAAGAAGATAAATGGTACAATGACCCCTCCCCCCTCACCTCTTTATTATAGAGATGAGGGGGGAATAAAACCAACTCTAAACTGAGTTGTAGTCGGCTGCTACAAATGAGAAAACCAAAAACCGAATGCTAGGACTCAACAGATCATATATGCCATATAAATAGCATGTGAACCGACCTATAACCCTACATTGACTAAAGTAACACTAAGCCCCTTATAAATTTGACTAATTTGCATACTAATCCTAACACTATACTTTGTTTTTGTCATATTAATTAAGTTCGAAAAATCATATATATAACAATTAAATAAGTGTAAAGATAAAATGTTTTTAGCTTCACATTAGCCTTAGATATTTAGTTGAATTTTGTTTTAAGACTTCGGAAGGTATGAGTCCTCATAAAAGATCGAAACAGCCGGTAATCGTCTAGTGGATAGAGTCTCAAATGAGCTAAAATGATATGAAAACAAGTTCCCTTCATCATACCTAGCCATATGACTACGGCCTTTTGGGACAGTTGGTCCCTTCAATTGTCGAAAGCAAAACTATTTAATTAGTATAACATACGAACACACGATTTACAATAAAGTTGGTCTAATTCTGCATATTTTAGCCTTCTGTATATGGATCTCACAACCTATGAAACCTATTACTAACGTATGTGAGGACATTCTCACCGATTAAGTTGCAGCATACTTGTGCGTTCCAAGTTATATTAGCAATTTCAGAAACCATTGATATTCCCTTGCAGAACCAGTCATATCTGCCTATCTTACTAGGACTATCATATCCACACAAAACAATTTATACAAAAATTAGATTTTATTTTTTAACTTTTTGTTTATCACTTTCAATCTAAAAACCAATAACATTTGATGCACTCCAAGCTAACTAATCCTAGTTCTAGTCTACCACCTAATCTAATTATAAAGTACAATTAAGTCCCTAATGTTTAAGTTTACTACTAATATTTAACAAGAAGTAAGACGCCTTCATTGTAATCCAGACATCTTCGGAGAGTCCTACTTATGTTAGGGAAAGAGAAGGATGATGTGGACAAGGACGGAGCCAAGGGGGTGCCCGCGGGTGTACGTGCACCCCATGGATTTTTTCAATATAGTGTTGATTTTTTTTTTAAAATATCGATTTTACCTAAATGTATCTTAAATGCACCCGGTGCATTAAATGTGTCTCTAGTATTATTTAGTTCGTATACTTTAAATATAAAATTTTGTAAACGCCCAAAGATAAAACAAGTTTAATAAATTCAAGCACAAAAACCCAAAGATGAAATAGGTTTATTAATAGAACAAGTTTATTCAACATCCTAACAATTTACAAAATCCAAAATTTAACCAACACACAAAGATGAAACAGGTTCGTAAGTCGTAACATATACCTTTCATTTGTTTATTATGTCTTTTAAAGTTTTCATGTTTTGATTTTTTGTATGAAATCTTGACTAATTTGTTGGTTCCGTATAGTCTATCATCATCAATAAGGGCTTAGGGCAATAAGAATAAGTGATAACTATGCAATTTCTATTAAGACAAATAGGGATAATAAGTTTAAGTGATAGTAAACAATATATTAGAATATGAATAGCACCCCAATTGTGTTGTCATGGGGCATTTTTATTGTTGTCGTAGTTACAATATATATGAAAAGTAGTGCTTAATTGAAGTTGGCTTTAGTCTTGCATGTTGCTACCGCTACGGTTGAAAGATGTTTTTTTTTTTTTTTTTTTTTTTTTTTTTTTTTTTTTTTTTTTTTTTTTTAATGAAGCTCATTAAAACTGATTTGCGAAATCGGATGGATGATGATTATTTTAACGGCGCTTTAACTTGTGTGCTATAGAGAAAGAAGGACTTGTTAATATTAAAAATGAGGGTGCACGTAAGTTTATTTTGCTAAGGGAGATCGTAGAATCACTAATTAGAAGGTAATATGTTAATTTATTTATCGTTTTAATTCACGTTTTAACTCTATTATATTACGGTTCAAAAAAAATTTGTGCACCTAGTCATATTTCTTTCTGGCTCCGTCTATGATATGGAGGTCACCAACTGTGCCCAAAACTGCTTGATTACCCATCTGGGTTATGTCTATGTTATTTTGATACAAACCTAAATTCAAAAATAAATAAATAAAATGAGTATCTTTTCTGTTAACGAGGTGGGCAATGGTCCGCCGCGTTGCAGCGGGGCGTTGTTTCATGTCGTTGATTATTACACGGTATTTTTTTTTTGTTAAGTAGAAAGTGGGTCAGGTGTTCGGTGCGGGGTTAAAAAGTCCCGAAAAAAATTGAAACGGCGTGGTTCTTGATGGCGTTTTGCAACGGGGCTCGCTAAATATATGTTAGATAAAAGTTTAAAGTAGTTTTCGCAAGTCATTATATAGTAGGGGTATGTTTCGTAAATAGTGTTTTGGTTGTTTTTTAACCTATTATATAGTAGAGGGTATGTTTTATAAATACTATTTTGGACTTTTACTTGGGTCAAAATTGGGTTGTTGTTGGGCAAAAAAATTTCTGGAGCCCAATGATGTCACATGGCGTCATTTGACGCTAATTTACTATATATAGTAATGAAGCCCGAGAGTAGAAAGTGACTACTGACTACCTCTTCCTTTATATATGTAAAAAGTTCTTTTGAATTTGTTGGAATTATAATATCATTGCATGCATATAAATAAATCAAACACATCAAGTAAGCATAGCGGAAGCAATTATAACAAGATCATATAATATGTAATTAATTAATCAATAATAAATAGTAAACATACCTTTGTGATTCTAGCCCGAACAAAAATCAATTGAATCTTCAATTCAAGAACCCTAATTAGGGTTTATGTGGATCATAAGAATAACCCCTTACCATTTTGTTATTCAATCCAAGAATCAAACAAAAATATGATTGAATCACGTTCTTGTACACACGTACTATTAACGAATTAAAGTAAATGCTAGTTTAAATAATATACAAAACAATTATTGTTTTAAAACAAAACAATTGACAAAATAAAATATAACACCAAAATCCCTTTTGTGTTAATTGTTGTTGTCGAATACAGAAACCAAAAGAAAAGAAAACAAATATATATATATATCCCATGCACATGCATATATATTAGTTTCTGTGATGTCGAAAACCATAAAGAAAGAAAAGAAAAGTTTAAATTTAATATGTGTACAAGAGATACAAAAAATAAATCCGTGACTTTGCTTTTATAGGATACAAAACTTAGGGAACAAGTTAGGGCATGGATTGGGCTTCCCCACCCTTGGCCTGTCGAACATAGCAACCCACAAGGGTTCTAGATCTTTCTTGTTCTCTATTTTTTATCCATAGTCCTTAGGGAAGTGATTTGCACACTCCCAAAAGTGATTGGCACACTCAAATTTTGAGTGTGTTGACATTTATACCCTCACATTATTTGGACTTATTCATATCCTGTAAGGGTATAAATATCAACACACTCACATTTTGAGTGTGCCAATCATTTTTGGGAGTGTGCAAATCACCTCCCTAGTCCTTATCTTTGTACATTATTTGTTTTGTGTAATTAATAATTAAATATAACTTTTATATTAAATTATTAAACTTTAATTTTCATACGTAAAGTGTGCAATCCCGTGATCTCGAGTTCGATCCTAACATACACTATTAATTTATTGTCCATAAACTAATAGCTCCCACTTGGACATATTTTACTAGTGTAATCACATCGGTTAGCGTCTAGCAACACTTCGATGCCTCTAGTACAACTCGAGTAAGGCTCCTGGAAAAACCTTTTAATGATTTCTCATTATTATTATCCTTTTGTTTCTAATACCACGTTAATAAGGATATGGATCAAAGTCATTCCTTAATTAACCATTCTGTTTCTCGTTGTTTGTGATTGAGCAAGATTACCAAATCTTCTGAACATATTCAGGGGAGATCTTGGGTGCGGCCACACATACATCTTACCAACCCTACGAGGGGCCCAGCAGTATTAAACTCCAAAAATAAATTTGAAGGAACAAATTCTATCTTGACTACAAGCAAAACCCACAAACTTTGTAACACTTTCTAAAACAACCCTTATGACTACCAGTTACGTATAGCGTTAAGTTGTTCCACAAAAAATGCACTACATTCATGACACTTATCTTGCATCTCAACTCTGAGGATAGCTTCGCATGATTTATTTAATAACTAAATCCATAAAGTAACATCATGTAGTTGGGATAAGTCCTATATTCGGTATCATTGAATATCATCTGAAATGGCATGACTTCGCATCAATATACTTTAAGTATATTATACCAACCTTCAGATTTGTCTTGTTTTAATAATATTCCCATATTATCAACTGACAACGGATAATTTAGAATAACATTTATTCTTGGATTAAACATACAAATATAGGATACAATATATTATAAATTAAACATACCATGTATTTTAATTTATTATAATAATTGTTTAACATCCCCTATCCAAATACTAAATAGATCAATGCATGATAACTCTTGTTGATGAATTATGTCTCAAGTAATGAAAATCATACTTGTTGACAAAACATAAATCATCCAACTTTGATTTATAAGAATTTTGAGAATACTTATTTTAAGAATTCAACTAGTGAAGTTCTTGTATGTACATACTCAACTATTTTGATAATGCCATATAATAGTTCATAAAATGTGTGACATCCTAAACCACCAATTTATGATAATCAAACTTCCAAACATTTTAAAGTTTAAAGTTGTGACAACTGGCAAATTATGGAGCCGTTTTGAAAACCCGCATTACTTTAAAATTTATAATTTTGGAATATTTGAAAAGTTTATCGTGTCGAGATATTTTATGAACGTTGGAATGCGATTTTTAATCGTACGTTATTTATGGAATTTTATTATTTATTAATGATTTTGGTTCGAATCATTCGTGATGATTTATTTTTGAGATCATTATTTGGCACAACATTGACTCCAGCACTAGGATAACCTAACAATTTTAATTATTTTAATATTGGTTCGGATATTTATATTTTTGGAACGTATCGCGAGATTTTTGATTATTTGGAACGATTTCGGTTCGAGAGAGTGGATTTGTTATTTAAGGTTTCGGGTTTGGTACGTGTATTTACACCGGGTTACTTAACCCACTTTACCCCTTAATATTATTATTATTATTATTAAAAACTTTTTTTTTATAAGAGTAAATTACAAATCGTCCTTGTGGAATCTGGGATAAACAACACAACACCAACACCCTCATCATCTTCACTACACTCTCTCTCTTTCTTTTACAACACCATCACCGCCACCCTTAAACCTCCAACAACGCCGCCACCACCGCTTTCACAAACAAACCAACACCACCATCTTAATCATCTTTTCCCGATCTATCTATTGGTATAAACCACGCGCGATTTGGACCACTTTAACACCCCGTACGAATTAAAACCACTACGTTAACACCACCATTTTTGTTTAACCTTGTTGGGTTTTTAAAGAAATCAAGTTTGGAGTTGATTTTGAAGGTGAGTGGCCACGAATCTCACTCGTGTGCCTCGATTCGTGATTTAATCCGTGTCCACACGGGTTGTTTTTGTTGGGTTTCGAATTATAAGTGATGGGGAAATGATATTTTTGTCATTAAAATCCGTCTGGTATCTTGGGTGTGAAGTTTGACTCGAGTTGGTGCTCGATTTGTAATATGGGTCGCGTTTGGTTTTGATTTTTGGCTCGTTTGGAGCTTGGCTGAGACCTATGGTCTCGGTGTGACCACCTTCTTGGCTCGTTGGGAGTCTAAGAGGACTCTTGGTCCTATATTATTTGATTCTTGGTTGTATTTGGTGACCGATTTGATGTTGTGGTTGTTTTGGTGTGCCACGACCTTATAAGGTCCGTTTGGCAGTTTTGGTTTCGGCTCAAGTGAGCTAAGTCGTGGCCTAGTGGCCTTGGTATTGAGTCCTTGTGACTCGTGGTTCTAGCCAAGACCCAAGTGGGTCGTTTGGCTCGGGTTTGGCGTGGTAAACCAAACCATATAATATGCATATTTGACGATTTCTTGTTGTTGATTTATTGTTGTTATCATTATCATTGTGGCATGTCTTTTTGGACAGAAGCATTGGATGGGTCGAGACACTTTGTGGTCTTGACATGGTATACTTGTGACTTGATTTTTGGAGTTGTGTTGACGAGTGTAGATTTGGGGACCGATTGTGAGACGGTCACTTAGAATGACGGAGATAGGACTAGTCGGGTGCCGTAGTCGGACCCTCATGTTGTAGCACGTGGATTTGGGATTGTTTTGGACGGAGTTGATTCATTTATTCTGACTTGGTTATTATTTTTGGACTTGGACTATGAGCCGAGAGTGATGACTCGGACATGTGACCAAATTCTTATGACTCGATAAATATTTAAAATCAAACATTAAAAACAATACTCGTAATAATATTATTGATAATATAATCGTTTATATACGTATATAGACGTGATAAACGTATATATATATATATATATATATATATATATATATATATATATATATATATATATATATATATATATATATATATATATATATATATATGTAACTTTCAAACGAGAACCATTTTAACTGCGAGAACTGTGAGAACCACCAAAAACATACACGCACGCCTTCAATAATTGTATTTTTGCACATATGTTTTAAAAACAACACATATGTTTTAAAAAAAACATAGTTGTTCTAAAGAATTTGATAAGAAATTGAAAATACAAAATTTTTCTTTGAAGGTGTGCATGTATGTTCCTATAAGACGTGCAACGACAATATTGCGGCCGTGGGTAAAGTTTTTGTGAAAAAAGATGATGAGTTCATAATGATATTGAAGAACATAGGTAGATGCTTACGATTATTGATGATTTGCATATATTTTTATTTTATTTTAAAAGGCGTGCATGCATGTTTTTGGTGGTTCTCTCAGTTCTCGCAGATAAAATGGTTCACGTAAGAAAGTCCCCCATATATATATATATATATATATATATATATATATATATATATATATATATATATATATATATATATATATATATATATATATATATGCGTATATTAGTAATAAAACGATCACGAGTAAACGTTATAATAATATAACGATAATTACTATACTATGCAAATAGTGCAATAAATGTCGAAGTATTATTATAGATAATAACTATAAATAATGTCGAGAACTAATACGTCGGGTAAGTAATAATTAAAAACATGACTTTTTATAAATTTAGAAAAACTTATTATCGAGTTATACGAGTTGTGGTTAGTTAAAGTCCAAGTGGGCTTTATTATGTGACTTTTGTGTTTTCACGGATATATGACGATTAATATAAACATTTTATATAACTAAGTAACTTATTTAATAGACGGATTAGATCGAGTTATTTGGTTATATAAAATGAGTATATTAATGGGAATCGTATCCTACGACGCCCATAGATTGTGATACATGTATTAGGATAATAAATTACTATATATCTCGTGGAATTTGTCCACATTGACGATATATATAGGGAATTTATTGGACTACTACAATATATACCAAATAGAATTCTTTGTGCTATGTGCTTTAGGTTGGGTATAATTTTGAAACAGTATATTAGGTAAATAAATATGGGGATTACTAAATCGACGGATTTGATAAACTTCGATGATTTATTTAAATAATATATTGGGCTAATATTAGACCTATAGATGGTTTATTATTTCTTTTCGTTGTGACTTCTTGGTTTGAGTTGTGTCGACCCTTCACCCATATGGATACCAAACGTCGAATTTCAAATCAATATGAAGTTAATTCGAGAAATGGATATTTTTGGAAAGTAAAAATGGAATACGTTCAGGAATGGGAATATTTGATTTTTGAGGAAATGATTTCTGAACGAGCTTGATATTGTTAGGAAGTGTCGAGTCTGTAGTTGCCGTTACGTGAGTTGCTTACGTCTTTCTTCTATCGATTTCTTTTGAGGATTTTCTGGACTTGAGGTGAGTCATAGCCCCACTTTTTACTCTTGAACTTTGTTTTCAATACTTGGGGTGAGAAACGTGCAAATGTTTTATGTGGACTATTATCGCTTTATTTATTTTAAAACTTGCTATGCTTATAGAACTAGGTAGGTTTTAGCGCATGTCGTATCCTTACGAATGCATGAACATGTCGTATCCTTACGAATGTTAGGCATGTCGCATCCTTGCGAATGCATATTGATTTGATTTGGTTATAAAGCGAGGCCTAGTCAAGAACTAGGTAAGCTATACAACGAGGCCTAGACTAGATCTAGGTAAGTTGAGCATGTCGTATCCTTACGAATGCAGCGCATGTCGTATCCTTACGAATGCAATAACATGTTGTATCCTTACGAATGTTGGGCATGTCGCATCCTTGCGAATGCATATTGATTGATTTTGGTTTTGGACTATAGTGTGTACCTATAGGGTTGATTCGATTTGGTTGGATTATTTTGGTTGGATGATTGAGGCCTAGTCTAGCTAGCAAGTGTTTTGCGTATATGTCCACTATATTGAATTATGAATTTAAACCTATGATCTCTCCAGCGAAAGCTGACTTTTAGCACGTTTTCTCAGGGAATTAAGTGATGCCCTTTGGATGCTTGGATTGGAGGCTTGGCTATGGCACCTGGTTTATGGATCTATTTTCTGAAACTCTGATAAATAATTGTGGACCTACGTTTATTTCTTTTGGGCCTTACTTTGGACAATTCTTGGGATAAATGTAAACTTTAAAACCCATTTTGGTTGTGTTTTCTTATGTTTACTTTATCTCGTTCTTTCATGACTTTGAATGGATACCAATCCCCGTAGCACCCCAAAAGCTTGTTGAGTCTTCCGCTGTATCAAATTTTGGGGGTGTTACAGATTGATATCAGAGCCAAGGTTATAGAGAACTAGGTAAATGGACACCTAAACTATAACCGATTTTTATTGAAAACGATCCTCGACCATTGCCCGCCAGCCCGCCAAGCCGAAGCATCATTGTTTATATAGAGGTATATTGAGATGATTATTGGATATGGGATTTTTTAGATGATTTGAGGATTTGAGGTTTATTGATTTAGTGATATGATGGCGTTTTGAGGAATTATATGCGTTTTGAGGAATTATATGCGCTTTGAGGAATTATATGGCTTAATTATTTTATGAATGATTTTAGTAATGCGGTATTTTAAATCTTTCTTGATAATATGATTTGGAATTATATGATGATTTTTGATATGGTATTTTGAGTTCGCAGTTTAGTTGTTTTGAAACACTTACACCTACCCTACGCCGTTGTCACAGACTATGGCCTCCCGTATGTTTGACGTTGTTGAGGATGTTCTTACTACACCTGTATGCCCAGAAAAGATCACCATGGCTCCTGATGATCCTTACAGGGTTGCCATGCATTCAGCTACTGTGTCACCGACAGCTTCTACTTCTGCACCGCCTGCTGCTTCTACGCAGGGACCCTCATCTTCTCTAGGGCTCCCTGGTACATCGAGGCAGCTTACTCTTCATCAGGCTTTGGCTCGTGTGGCTCCACGTTTTGCCCACTGAGCTACGGCACGTATGTCGGTACGCCCTACTTCACCACCTTTACATTTGGATGCTCACACTCTCCTGTCAGATGCACCACCTGCATCATTGCGTCGTCGTCCTAGATCACCTACCCCTTCACCACATGGTTCACCTGTTAGGAGACGACGATTGATGACGTACTCTTCCGATGAGGAGGAGGAGGAGTACGAGGGTGAGGATGAGGCTGATGACCCTCAGGAGGCTGAGCAGGGTGATGATGATGACCCTGAGGAGGAGGAGGATGACCCTCAGGAGGAGGAGATGCCTGATGATGATGATTTGTTAGTGCCGCTAGCTCAGGCTGAGGAGCCTGATTCATCTATACATCCGATAGAGCCTGTTTTACCTTATCATCCATTTTTGTTTGAGTTGCCACTTGGTAGTCCCGTTGAGTCGGATGCACCTTCTGAGGTTTCTGTTGAGCATACAGAGTTAGGTGAGACTGGTAGGATGTAGGCTCAGATTACTGATCTTGGTGAGAGAGTTACACGTATGTCTGAGCGGATTGATAGGGTAACCGTTGAGTTCATTGGGGAGTTGAGGATTGACATGGTTACAGCTGAGAGGAAAGTTACTGAGATGAGGAAAGGTTTGAGGGAGATTCACGAGCATATTGAGGGTTTACAGCGAGGTTTTATTACAGCTCGAGAGGCCGACCGCAAGTTATGGCAGAGGAATGCCGAGCTGGAGAAGGAGGTGGCTGACCTCAAGAGAGACAGCGACACCCATGGTGTGGAGTTAGGATCACTATGGAGAGAGCTTGAGGGCTTGAGGCAGGAGTTGAGGAACCTCCGCCAGCAGCGTGGCTAGATGTTTTGGTTATGTTATCTTGTTGCTTTCTACACCGAGGAGTGTTCGGTTAGAAAAGCTAGTTATCCTATTTTAATGTATTTTCCGTTGATTATTCATCTCGTTTGGAACGATTATTATCTTTTGTTTTTCTCGGTAGTTGGAATGATGTTGGATCTTTATTGTATGGTTGATGGTTATTACTATATGGTATTATGTGGTTTTTGGATATTGCGGAAATTGAGTCCCTATTCGCTTTATTGATGTCTTGTGGTGTATTGTCGATATTATTTCCATGACTTGGCTTCGTTGATTTAATTCTTGTTGAGCATATGATAAGTTCTATTAAAGACTCATGAACTTGTATGATGTTTCAGATCAATGGCCCCACGACGAAACCCTGTTAGAGCTACCAGAACTGGTCCTGCAAGGACTACCCCTGGTTGTCGAGGACGCCATCCTACTCGAAATGTTGAGACCCCTACTCCTGATAACCTGGACACTACTAACCGCAACAACAGGAATCAAAATGTTGATGTTCAGGGAGACAATGATCATGTTCCACTTAACGCACCTACTATGGATCAAGCAATGATCAATCAACTTGTGGAGCAACGAGTTGCTGAGCTACTAGCTGAGTCAAATCATTCCAACAATTCTGCTGGAACATTTCTACCTGTTCGTGCTAATGGATGTAACTACAAGGAGTTTAAAATTTGTGGACCCATTGAGTTTGGTGGAACTGAAGGAGTGGTCTACTTGGTCAGGTGGATAGAGAAAACTGAGTCAGTGTTTAATGTCAGTGGTTGTGCAGAGAATGCGAAGGTAAAGTTTACTTCTTTTACTTTCAAGGATGAAACTTTAACTTGGTGGAACATTTACCGTAATTCGGTTGGGAGTGATGTGGCTTATGCTATGACTTGGGAGCAATTTAAGTCTTTGCTGATTCAGACTTACTGCCCAAGGAATGAGATTAAGAAGTTGGAGATTGAGTTCTGGAACCATAAGGTGAAAGGTACCGATATGGCAACTTACAATTGCCGTTATCGAGAGTTAGCTTTACTTTGCCCCGATATGGCTAGGACTGAGACACAAAGGATTGAGAGGTATACCGATGGATTTCCGGTAGCTACAAGGAACGATGTGATTTCTGCTAAGCCTGCAAACATTCATGAGGCTATCACTATCGCTCAACAATTGATGGACTCGTTGGTATTGGAAGAAGCTGAGAAAGACAAGAATGGAAAGAGGAAGAGGGATAATCATTCTAAGGGTAATGATCTTTGAAACAAGCGACAAACAACTACTAGGGCTTATGCTATGGGAGATGGAGATAAGAAGAGCTACAATGGAAATGCACCCAAGTGTAACCAATGTTATGGGAATCATTCTGGACGATGTACTGTGGTGTGCAAGAATTGCTCTAAGATGGGACACATAGTTAAGGACTGTAGAGCTCGACCACTTGCTATGGTTCAAGCTACTCCTGAAACTATGAGTAAGGCAAATATTACTTGTTATGGATGTGGAAAGAAAGGACATTATAGGAATGCGTGTAGGGAATCGTGGAACCGAGGAAATCAAGGATCGGGTGGTAATGGGTACAATAATGGAAACCGTGGAGCTGGAAAAAACCGTGGACGACAAGATAATGGGGACCAACGTGTGGAAGCTGGAGCTGCTCATGGAAGAGTGTATGCACTTGGAAACGAGAGCGGAGAAGATCCGAATGTCGTTACTGGTACGTTCCTTCTCAATAATCGTTATGCTTCCATACTATTTGATACTGGTGCCGATAAGAGTTTTGTGTCCACTAAGTTTCCACCCTTACTAGAGAAACCCCCGATGGCCTTAGGAATTGGTTATGATGTAGATTTAGCTAATGGGAACATAGAGAGGATTAGGACTATCATTCGCGGTTGCACGTTAAACTTTCTGAATCGTCCTTTCAACATAGATCTTCTACCCGTCACATTAGGAAGTTTTGATGTCATTATTGGTATGGATTGGTTGTCGAAGTATCGTGCTCATATACTTTGCGATGAGAAGATCGTGCGTGTGCCTTACGGCAAGGAGATTCTGAACATAATAGGAGATCGAAAGGAATTGAGAGGCCCATCTAGACTAGCGGTCATATCTTGCACTAAATTACCGAAGCTAATGGAAAAAGGATGTTGCCTTTTCTTAGCTCAAATTTCTGAGAAAGGAAGGAAGGAGAAGAAGGAAAGATGCATTGGAGATTTGCCTATAGTTCGTGATTTTTCGGATGTGTTTCCCGATGATTTACTGGGAATTCCGCCAACTAGACAAGTAGAGTTTCAGATTGAGTTGATACCTGGTGCTGCACCCGTGGCACGAGCGCCTTATCGTCTTGCACCTACTGAACTGGAAGAGTTGTCGAAACAATTAGCGGAGTTAGCTGAAAAGGGATTTATAAGACCAACTTCTTCACCTTGGGGAGCCCCAGTCTTATTTGTGAAGAAGAAGGATGGATCGTTTTGTATGTGTATTTATTATCGAGAATTGAACAAGTTAATGGTGAAGAATAGATACCCATTACCGACGATCGACGATTTGTTCGATCAGCTTCAAGGATCGAGTGTGTATTCGAAGATCGATTTGAGATCTGGATATCATCAGCTTTGAGTTCGCAAGGAAGATACTCCGAAAACGGCTTTCAGAACCCGTTACGGGCATTACGAGTTTCAGGTGATGCCGTTTGGGTTGACTAACACACCGGCGGTATTCATGGATCTCATGAATCGGGTGTGTAAGCCTTACTTAGATAAATTCGTGATTGTGTTCATTGACGATATTCTAATTTATTCGAAGAGTGAGAAAGAGCATGAGGCGCATCTAAGGCTTATCTTAGAATTGCTCAGGAAAGAGAAACTGTATGCCAAGTTTTCTAAATGTGAATTTTGGATTCCGACGGTACAATTTTTGGGACATGTGATTGATAGACAAGGAGTTCATGTAGATCCTGCTAAGATTAAAGCGATTAAAGATTGGGCTGCACCTACGACCCCAACAGAAGTTCGTTAATTTTTGGGATTAGCCGGTTATTACCGAAGATTCATTGAGGGATTTTCAATGATAGCAAAACCGTTGACCAAATTGACTCAAAAGAGTGTTAAGTACGAATGGGGAGATAAGGAAGAGGAAGCATTTCAATTACTTAAGGAAATGTTGTGTAGTGCTCCGATCTTAGCGTTACCTGAAGGTATTGAGGACTTTGTCGTCTATTGTGACGCTTCGCATAAAGGTTTAGGAGCTGTGTTAATGCAGTGAGAGAAGGTGATAGCTTATGCTTCCCGACAGCTCAAGAAGCACGAGAAGAACTACACCACCCATGATTTGGAGTTAGGTGCTGTGGTTTTTGCCTTAAGGATATGGAGACATTACTTGTATGGAACCAAGTGTGTAGTGTTTACTGACCACAAAAGTCTACAACACATCTTGAATCAAAAAGAGCTTAACATGAGACAGCGACGTTGGATTGAGTTGCTAAGCGATTATGATTGTGAAATTCGTTACCATACTGGTAAAGTAAATGTTGTTGCTGATGCTCTTAGTCGAAAGGAGAGAATTCCACCGTTACGAGTTAAGTCATTTGGAATAACTATCGTATCGCCATTACCGTCTCAAATATTAGAAGCTCAAACGGAAGCGTTGAAAGCAGAAAATCGACCTGCTAAGAATATATTTGGGATGGCTGAAAATGAGAATGGATTTGTTAAGCGTTCTGATGGAGTATTATGTTTTGGAGAGCGAATTTGGGTACCTTTGTACGGAGGAATTCGAGAGTTGATTATGCATGAGTCGCATAAGTCAAGATACTCTATCCATCCTGGGTCTGATAAGATGTACCAGGATTTGAAAAATTTATATTGGTGGCCAAATATGAAGGCAGATATAGCATTGTACATTAGTAAGTGTTTGCCTTGCTCTAAGGTTAAAGCCAAACATCAAAGACCGTCAGAATTATTGACGCAGCCAGAACTCCCGGTTTGGAAATGGGAGCGGATTACGATGGACTTTATTACCAAATTACCAAAGACAGCTAGCGGTTGTGACGCTATATGGGTAATTGTGGATCGATTGACTAAGTCTGCTCATTTCCTGGCGATTAGTGAAGATGATAGTGTTGATAAACTTGCGAGGTTGTATGTGAAGGAGATTGTATCTCGTCATGGAGTTCCGATATCGATTATTTCTGATCGCGACAGCCGCTTTACGTCAGCGTTGTGGCGATCACTTCAAACCGCTTTGGGGACGAGACTTGATATGAGTACTGCATATCACCCCCAAACCGATGGTCAAAGTGAGAGAACCATTCAGACTTTGGAGGATATGCTTCGTGCATGTATAGTAGACTTTGGTAAAGGCTGGGAGAAATATCTACCCCTTGCGGAGTTCTCCTATAATAATAGCTACCACACAAGTCTTAAAGCTGCACCATTTGAAGCTTTATATGGTCGTAAATGTCGTTCACCTATTGGTTGGGCTGAAGTTGGAGATAGCCAACTCACAGGCCCTGAGCTTATTTTGGAAACTACTGAGAAAGTAACGCAAATTCGAGATCGATTGCAAGCAGCTAGAGATAGGCAGAAAAGTTACG
Organism: Artemisia argyi; assembly: GCA_030686995.1. Taxonomy (NCBI): domain Eukaryota; kingdom Viridiplantae; phylum Streptophyta; class Magnoliopsida; order Asterales; family Asteraceae; genus Artemisia; species Artemisia argyi. Next base: position 75,296,082 of record CM060684.1, on the reverse strand, counting down.
CCGATCAGAAACGTAAACCCATAGAATTCCAGGTTGGAGACAAAGTGATGCTGAAAGTCTCGCCTTGGAAGGGTGTGATACGTTTTGGGAAACATGGGAAACTTAACCCCCGCTACATTGGACCATTTCTTATTTTGGAAAGAATTGGGCCCGTGGCTTATCGGTTGGAATTACCACAGGAACTGAGTAAAGTTCATGATGTATTTCATGTTAGCAATTTGAAGAAGTGTCTTTCGGAGGAAACGCCGGTTATACCAATTAAGGATATTCGTGTGGATGAGAGTTTGAATTTTGTGGAAGAGCCTATTGAGATATTGGATAGAAGATTAAACGACTTAAGAGAAGTCGTATTCCGCTCATCAAAGTTCGTTGGAATTCGCGGCATGGACCGGAATTCACGTGGGAACGTGAGGATGAGTTTCGAAAGAGATATCCGAAGCTTTTTACTTCGTAGATGGTTTGTTCCGAGTGAAACCCGGGACGGGTTTCTTCTGAGGCTGGGAAGATGTGACAACTGGCAAATTAGGGAGCCGTTTTGAAAACCCGCATTACTTTAAAATTTATAATTTTGGAATATTTGAAAATTTTATCATGTCGAGATATTTTATGAACGTTGGAATGCGATTTTTAATCGTACGTTATTTATGGAATTTGATTATTTATTAATGATTTGGTTCGAATCATTCGTGATGATTTATTTTTGAGATCATTATTTGGCACTACATTGACTCCGGCACTAGGATAACCTAACAATTTTAATTATTTTAATATTGGTTCGGATATTTATATTTTTGGAACGTATCGCGAGATTTTTGATTATTTGGAACCAAGGCTGTCAAGATCGCGATCCCACGCAGGATCGTTTTTGTCTTTGCAAGATCGAGATCGTAAGATCGGATCGCGATCCTACGATCCTACCAATTTGTCATATTTTGTAAACAAATGATATACGAGTCAAACTGTTTTACATTTTTACTCAACGTCAAAGATAAGTTCATATAATATCCTCTTGAAAATGACAAAGTTTAAATTTCAAACACTAAAGTAATAGTAAAATACAAAAAAATCAAGTTTCAATCGTTACATTAACGATTTAGTGCAATAATATTACATAACATAGGTCCTAAATGTCTCAAAACATACGAGCCATCAACATGATTTCAAGAAAATAAACGTTTCATAAGTGGCATTACAAAACATACCCTTTGATTAGTTTAATCACAGTGAAGTAAAGTAAATTAAACTATTGAACACTTTTTAGACTATAATCTATTCAGAAAAGTAGAAAACTATGTATAAACTATAATCTATCTAGAAAATGAAACAATAGTGATTTACTCATTAGACATTAGTAAAACACACATTTGTTTTTTTGGCCTAAGCAAGTAGGATGGACTTAAAAGATTAAAAAAAAAAAAAAAAAAAAAAAAAAAAAAAAAAAGTGAACTCGGATCGCGTGTCGATCTTACGATCTTACGTGCGATCCTACGATCCTACTTACGATCCTACCTCAGATGCGATCCTACCACGATCCTACACGATTTTGACTGGTGTGCACGTAAGATCGTACGATCTTACGTGTAAACTCGCAAGTTTGACAGCTTTGTTTGGAACGATTTCGGTTCGAGAGAGTTGATTTGTTATTTAAGGTTTCGGGTTTGGTCCGTGTATTTACACCGGGTTACTTAACCCACTTTACCCCTTAATATTATTATTATTATTAATAATAAAAACTTTTTTTTTATAAGAGTAAATTACAAATCGTCCTTGTGGAATCTGGGATAAACAACACAACACCAACACCCTCATCATCTTCACTACACACTCTCTCTTTCTTTTACAACACCATCACCGCCACCCTTAAACCTCCAATAACACCGCCACCACCGCCTTCACAAACAAACCAACACCACCATCTTAATCATCTTTTCCCGATCTATCTATTGGTATAAACCACGCGCGATTTGGACCACTTTAACACCCCGTACGAATTAATACCACTACTTTAACACCACCATTTTTGTTTAACCTTGTTGGGTTTTTAAAGAAATCAAGTTTGGAGTCGATTTTGAAGGTGAGTGGCCACGAATCTCACTCGTGTGCCTCGATTCGTGACTTAATCCGTGTCCACACGGGTTGTTTATGTTGGGTTTCGAATTATAAGTGATGGGGAAATGATATTTTTGTCACTAAAATCCGTTTGGTATCTTGGGTGTGAAGTTTGACTCGAGTTGGTGCTCGATTTGTAATATGGGTCGCGTTTGGTTTTGATTTTTGGCTCATTTGGAGCTTGGTCGAGACCTATGGTCTCGGTGTGACCACCTTCTTGGCTCGTTGGGAGTCTAAGAGGACTCTTGGTCCTATATTATTTGATTCTTGGTTGTATTTGGTGACCGATTTGATGTTGTGGTTGTTTTGGTGTGCCGCGACCTTATAAGGTCCGTTTGGCAGTTTTGGTTTAGGCTCAAGTGAGCTAAGTCATGGCCTAGTGGCCTTGGTATTGAGTCCTTGTGACTCGTGGTTCTAGCCGAGACCCAAGTTGGTCGTTCGGCTCGGGTTTGGCGTGGTAAACCAAACCATATAATATGCATATTTGACGATTTCTTGTTGTTGATTTATTGTTGTTATCATTATTATTGTGGCATGTCTTTTTAGACCGAAGCATTGGATGGGTCGAGACACTTTGTGGTCTAGACATGGTATACTTGTGATTTGATTTTTGGAGTTGTGTTGACGAGTGTGGATTTGGGGACCGATTGTGAGACGATCACTTAGAATGACGGAGATAGGATTAGTCGGGTGCCGTAGTCGGACCCTCATGTTGTAGCACGTGGATTTGGGATTGTTTTGCACGGAGTTGATTCATTTATTTTGACTTGGTTATTATTTTTGGACTTGGACTATGAGCCGAGAGTGATGACTCGGACATGTGACCAAATTCTTACGACTCGATAAATATTTAAAATCAAACACTAAAAACAATACTCGTAATAATATTATTGATAATATAATCGTTTATATACGTATATAGACGTGATAAACGTACATATATATATATATATATATATATATATATATATATATATATATATATATATATATATATATATATATATATATATATATATATATATATATATATACATAAAAGCGTTTATTAGTAATAAAAGGATCACGAGTAAACGTTATAATAATATAACGATAATTATTATACTATGCAAATAGTGCAATAAATGTCGAAGTATTATTATAGATAATAACTATAAATAATGTCGAGAACTAATACGTCGGGTAAGTAATAATTAAAAACATGACTTTTTATAAATTTAGAAAAACTTATTATCGAGTTATACGAGTTGTGGTTACTTAAAGTCCAAGTGGGCTTTATTAAGTGACTTTTGTGTTGTCACGGATGTGTGACGATTAATATAAACATTTTCTATAACTAAGTAACTTATTTAATCGACGGATTAGATCGAGTTATTTGGCTATATAAAATGAGTATATTAATGGGCATCATATCCCACAACGCCCATAGGTTGTGGTACATGTATTAGGATAATAAATTACTATATATCTCGTGGAATTTGGCCAATTTGACGATATATATAGGGAATTTATTGGACTACGATATATACCAAATAGAATTCTTTGTGCTATGTGCTTTAGGTTGGGTATAATTTTGGAACGGTATATTACGTAAATAAATATGGGGATTACTAAATCGACGGATTTGATAAACTTCGATGATTTATTTAAATAATATATTGGGCTAATATTAGACCTATAGATGGTTTATTATTTCTTTTCGTTGTGACTTCTTGGTTTGAGTTGTGTCGACCCTTCACCCATATGGATACCAAACGTCGAATTTCAAATCAATATGAAGTTAATTCGAGAAATGGATATTTTTGGAAAGTAAAAATGGAATACGTTCGGGAATGGGAATATTTGATTTTTGAGGAAATGATTTCTCAACGAGCTTGATATTGTTAGGAAGTGCCGAGTCTGTAGTTGCCGTTACGTGAGTTGCTTACGTCTTTCTTCTATCGATTTCTTTTGAGGATTTTCTGGACTTGAGGTAAGTTATAGCCCCACTTTTTACTCTTGAACTTTGTTTTCAATACTTGGGGTGAGAAACGTGCAAATGTTTTATGTGGACTATTATCGCTTTATTTATTTTAAAACTTGCTATGCTTATAGAACTAGGTAGGTTTTAGCGCATGTCGTATCCTTACGAATGCATGAACATGTCGTATCCTTATGAATGTTAGGCATGTCGCATCCTTGCGAATGCATATTGATTTGGTTTGGTTATAAAGCGAGGCCTAGTCAAGAACTAGGTATGCTATACAACGAGGCCTAGACTAGATCTAGGTAAGTTGAGCATGTCATATCCTTACGAATGCAGCGCATGTCGTATCCTTACGAATGCAATAACATGTCGTATCCTTACGAATGTTGGGCATGTCGCATCCTTGCGAATGCATTTATTGATTGATTTTGGTTTTGGACTATAGTGTGTACCTATAGGGTTGATTCGATTTGGTTGGATTATTTTGGTTGGATGATTGAGGCATAGTCTAGCTAGCAAGCGTTTTGCGTATATGTCCACTATATTGAATTATGAATTTAAACCTATGATCTCACCAGCGAAAGCTGACTTTTAGCACGTTTTCTCAGGTAATTAAGTGATGCCCTTTGGATGCTTGGATTGGAGGTTTGGCTATGGCACCTGGTTTATGGATCTATTTTCTGAAACTCTGATAAATAATTGTGGACCTACGTTTATTTCTTTTGGGCCTTACTTTGGGCAATTCTTGGGATAAATGTAAACTTTAAAACCCGTTTTGGTTTTGTTTTCTTATGTTTACTTTATCTCGTTCTTTCATGACTTTGAATGGATACCAATCCCCGTAGCACCCCGAAAGCTTGTTGAGTCTTCCGCTGTATCAAATTTTGGGGGTGTTACAAAGTATTCTTATTCTCTTAATGTATAATGCAACTATGCTTTTAGTAAGCATAACTAGTAATAGCCAAAGATGAAATCCTTACCATAACTAGCATTGAGTGTCATCTCAATTTCATTAGCATCATTGTATGCATACAACAATATGCTCTTAAAACCTTCCCGTAAATATTAATATCTATTGTGTAATGTTTGATGCCTTTCAAACTTACAAGTTCGTTAGCTATGACAATTTGCACAACAATTGATCAATAGAATTTGGAAGCTGTTCCAGACTTAGGATGTGATTCTATAATCGAACATATTCTTTTAGAATATTACACAAGTTATCTAATAACTTTTAATTAGATATTAATATTGCCAAATCATCTTGTAATTAAGCATGATACAACAAAACATGATGTTCATGGAAAATCTTTGAGTCATACTTAGATTTTATTCATGTTATTCATTTCCATTTAGACATTCTAAATAATGTTTCATTTTATATTAGATTCATTTACCGCACATGTTTCAACAATAAACATTCATTCCAAGGTTGTATGTCTTATTTCCTAAATCTTTCAAGTAAAGTTTCATCCCAAACTAAGAGTTAACTTTTAACTTATATGGAATGTTACTTTTATATGTTCCACAACATATATGATTTAAGAAATTAAACATAATACTCCCACTAGCTTTTAGGAATACTTAGAAATTATCTTATTTCAATTATAAATCAAAACATGGATTTAATAATTAAACATAAGAGTAATCTTTTAGATGCATGTATTTATCCATCCATGGATTATTGCACTTTGTACACTTCCAATGATTTATTTGAATTCATAAACTCCTTTTGATTACTTATCGTCCTCGCTCAAGTAATCACTCAAGAAAGAGTTTTGATATTCCATTGTCAATGTCATAAATATGACAATCATAATCTTTATATATTTAATGTATTTAGAAAAGAATATTCAATCACGGTTAATCGCTTAAGTGTGATTAATAATCTTGTCATAAGACATGCATTAAATACGTGCACAATATTGTCCATATGATTTTTATATAAAGATTTAAACCACAAGGGTTACCTAATCTTTGAAGAAACTCATCTTCATTTTCTAGTCTAACTATTAAGATAAACCACATTTCTAAAATTGATTATCTTTATGGACAGCATCTTAATCAGTCATATCATGTATACTTTACCCAATTACATATTTGATAATGTATCATAATGATTATCAGGTTTATAATAATCTTGTAAATCATAGCCCTCAGCCTATTAATCAAATATCTGAAATATATCACTATTCTATGAATGATAATTCCATCATCTTGAGATTTAACATTTAAATGTCAAACTTTATTATCATGTTGAGATTTAACATTCAAATGTCAAACTTCATTATGATATTTATTAGTGTATTTTTAGAAGATTATATATATTGTAATTTTATCTTTTAAGTATCAAAACTCCCACTTGCTTTTAGTAATTTAAAGACTATCTTTAAATACTTAGCAAATAAAGCAACAATACAATGTTCTCTTTTGGGATATGACAAATACATATTGACAGTTCCTGACTTTACTTTGTTAATAACTTCTTCATAAGCAGTTAAACAAATTTAGAACTTCAATTTAAGACTTAATGTAATTCATATCATTCATCACATTCCATCATATGATGATGTCTTATTAATCTTCTAGGTTGGAGTTTTATTAAATATGTCCAAGCCATACTCAATATTTTAACCTTGATAACTTTTGGAAGAAAAGAAGTCATGGTTATCTTTAATCAAACAATATAACAAGAGTTTGATTTTCCTAATTGAACATAATATAAACATTTGGTATTTCATTAGTATTAATATTGTAAGACAATCTAACAATATTTAAGATAACCATATTTCCTTTTGACTTGTCTATTTACCAACTAATGCATTTTAATGGTATAATAATTTTCAAGCCAATTACATGTTTTATAACACAAGTACTTTTTACAAAGTCACTTCATGTCCATGTATTTACAAGAAAACATAAACTGTTATAATCCCACTATACATTATAAGTCATTTAACAATTTAATGACTTCATGTATATGTCTTAATTAAAACACATAACAAGATAACGTATTTCTTTATTATAAGTCTTGTAACAATTACAAGACTTTATGTTTATATCTTTACAATGAAACATAAACATGTTTAAATAAAGTAATTATGAACACCATCTTTTGGTTTCAATAGTAATTTCAAGTTAATTTATTACTTAACAATAATGTAAATAACATTATTTCTTCATTTTTTTATGCCATTCCAAGAACACATAAATATTCATATTGAAGCAGCATTAGATTACTTAATTAATTTATGTCATTCTTTGAATTCATAAATATACTAATTAAAGTAGTCGTGATATCGTATTGACACATGTTCTAATAGGTATCTAATTTAGAAACTGTAAATTCTCATAGTTCAATTACATCAGTTGATCTGCTAGTAATGAAAATATAAAATTCACCTTGTTGTTGCAATCTAGATAAGCTCTCACATAATAAATTGTAACACAAAGTGTTTCTTGAATTAGATTAGTATAATTCATATAAGAACGTTATTCTCTTACCTTGCAGTCAAGAGAATCCATCATATCTTTATGAGTTGTTTCTTGCACACATTAAAGATAACATTTCTCCCACTTGTGCATGGAACAACCTCATATAGTTGATAAACAACACGCCATGCATTTGTTTATGTGTTCAATATGATTGTGTCATATATTTTAGTATAACAAGTAGTTATAGAACACCAATGTCTAGTAAGGAAACGTACAATACTATCATTAAAAAGTATGAGTGTCTACACTTGAAAAGTAATTATCTTTAGCTACCAAGATGTCAAAGCTTGTAACTCCCACTGAATTAAAGATCATTACAATAATTCCTTATTCAGTAATAAGTACACAATACTCCCACTGAATTTGATAACATTGTAAATGTTTCATATCCAGTGAAAGAAAATAGTGTGCTTTTAACTTTCCTACACCTTTGAATGTCCATACGTAACAATTACTTATGCACTAAAGAGTGTATTCTACTATGTAAATGATGGGCTATCCACCAAATGCTATTAACTTGAAAAATTGGGCATGCAATTTCTTCCTTAATAGGTGTACCATCCTACAATGTATGTAGTACCTTTAAAATAGTCAAAACAACTAGTTTGTCTTTAAACATTTTGCGGTAATTAGTCTAGCTTCTAAATATAATAACTCATACAATGTCATACATAATTTTCTGTTAACCAAATATCATATTTGTTACTAAGAATTTAATCACCGAATGAGGATGATGAAATCCCTATGGAAAATATTCGCAATTTTCTTAACTATTAAAAATTTGCTATGAGTTATATATTAGAATTTAGACATATCTAATATTCCTATTATCCTTTTCATACATGAAAAGAAATAGGATTGTATCTCACTCTTCTTTCATAGAAAGGAGACTTCTTTTGTCTTTTAAGTAAATTATTCTTAATCAAACATTTGTTTGAAAACAGAACGGGATCAATTTACCAAAGCCCAAAGTGCGTTTACAGTTTGAACGTTGCATTAATACATTAAAAAGAATTACAAAATTCAATTTCAGTATTTTCGATAATTAGGTCTTTAAGAAAATAAAATACCCATCGGTAAATATTCATATAAACCATAGTATTTTCTTAAAGCTAGGATCCAAATTGACATAGTACCATTACATCAGTTGATCTGCTAGTTATGATAGTATTTAACAAGGTAATTGTCGAACAATAATTGCCAATATCTTATTGCAATTCCTAGATTTATGGGATTTACAATCACAAAACTTTTGTAATGTAAGCATGTTTGATCCTCATCTTAATGTCTTGAGTCCAAGCTCTCACTTCCTACTCAATTTAAGTCGTCTAACTCAAAAACTGCAAACTCATAAATTCATTACATTAGTTGATTTGCTAGCACTAAAATTACGAAATTTACCTCTCCATTGCAATCTCGCCAAGTTCTCACATAACGTAAATTACAACTTCAAGTGTTCTTAATTAGATGGCATTCGACTTAATTTTATAAGAGTATTAATTTTGACATGTAATCAAAATATTGTATGAATAAGCATGCATACAACTTCATAACATTGGTTTTATAAAACATTTTTATTACCAATTCACTAAGAGTAAAATAGCAAAGTTTTGATTGGGGTATCGGGTTCACCAATTAAAGAATTACCAACAATTATCGTCCACTTATATCGTACTTTTGCATAAGCCCTAAGGCTTAGTGTTTTGGATAATCATTGTGGAATTGTGGTGAATTCACCCTTAAGATGACAGTGTACAAGTAATGATTGTTCGGTAAGTCTAATTTACACACAAACGAGCGTTAAGACAGAATGTTGTCTATCTAAGGTCACAATTTAATACGAAGCCAACCTTATACCCATCTTGTAGTGTGTAAACTTCGGTCGGGCCTAGTTAACCATTACGTACAAAAACATCAATCAACCAATCCTTTGAAATTTAAACTCTTAAAACCAAAACAATTTCGCCATTTATTTAGTCCATATTATTTTTCTATTTAAAAATTACCCTTTTCGTTTATAAACATGTCTCACATAATAATAAACAAAAAACAAGTAATACATAATAAAAAATGAATAACCAAATAAACATATACATAACATAACAATTAAATATGTATAAAACATGTTGTCACATGCAAATCTTATTCAATAGTCCTATTAATAATCAAGTCTAGGTGTATTATGCATTTATTCAATTAAGGCTTTCTTCTTCAAAGGAAAAAGAGCCACATACATCGATAAATCGATTGCGTAAGCCAAAACTAAACAAATGCCACATAGCTCATAATTGATTACTTAATATTGGAGTCTACCCCAATTCGACAACTATTAATAAATTTACATGTTCATCAATTTAAACAATTTAAATAATCACACAATAAAATCCATGCAAACATGCACTTTTCATGAATTATGCTTAACAATTAACATATTGCACCAAGATCGTTTACTAAAATGCATAACCAATTACATGACAACCTAGGGTTTCTAATCATATTAACATCAAAACCAAAACCTTAAAAACTACAAGGGTCAATCGACCCATATAAAAAATTATGGATAGGAATATGAAAACCCTAAAAACATGTAACTAAACGAATCAAGATTCAATTTTTATGCTTTTCGATAATCAATTACACATTATAACGGCTCTAGATGCCAGTGTTGGAATTATAATATCATGACATGCATATAAATAAACCAAACACATCAAGTAAGCATAGCGGAAGCAATTATAACAAGATCATATAATTTGTAATTAATTAATCAATAATAAATAGTAAACATACCTTTATGATTCTAGCATGAACAAGAATCAATTGAAACTTCAATTCAAGAACCCTAATTAGGGTTTATGTGGATCATAAGAATAACCCTTTACCTTTTTGTTATTCAATCCAAGAATCAAACAAAAGTATGTTTGAATCACGTTCTTGTGCACACGTACTATTAACGAATTAAAGTAAATGTTAGTTTAAATAATACACAAACAATTATTGTTTTAAAACAAAACAATTGACAAAATAAAATATAACACCAAAATCCCTTTGGTGTTAATTGTTGTTGTCGAATACAGAAACCAAAAGAAAAGAAAACCAATCTATATATATCCCATGCACATGCATATATATTAGTTTCTGTGATGTCGAAAACCATAAAGAAAGAAAAGAAAAGTTTAGATTTAATATGTGTACAAGAGATACAAAAAATAAATCATTGAATTTGCTTTTATAGGATACAAAACTTAGGAAACAAGTCAGGGCATGGGTTGGGCTTCCCCACCCTTGGTCTGTCGAACTGTTCTAGATCTTTCTTGTTCTCTATTTTTTATCCATAGTCCTTATCTTTGTACATTATTTGTTTTGTGTAATTAATAATTAAATATAACTTTTATATTAAATTATTAAACTTTAATTTTCATACGTAAAGTGTGCAATCACGTGATTTCGATTTCGATCCTAACATACACTATTAATTTATTGTCCATTAACTAATAGAATGTTCCTTTGTTTCAAACTTATAATTATAGGTCAAGTTGCTCTGAGTTAAAATCCGTGTTAGGAATCACATATATTTCCTATTGGTGTGGCATTTGCTTGCACATGTATGGCCATGATCATGAACCACGAGAAAACATTATCTTCTAAAACTATCTTGTTGCGGCTTCAATTTAATTTCTATATATATTTTGGACAAAAAAAAAAAAAAAAAAAAAAAAAAAAAAAAAAAAAAAAAAAACATAGCGAAGGATGTCTTGCTCTCGTTGCTTAAAATAGTATCTTAATTATTACAGTACTATGGTAGATACATAAAGCTATCACTATCAGTAGTAGTTTCAATCGGAACATATTCTTCTTTATAAGACCACTGAAACTCCCATATGTGTATATATGTCACGCTTATAGTTCGAACGTTGGGGACTGCCCGAGTAGAAAAGATTTGAAGAAAGCCAGCGACTCACTCGGTTTAAAAACTGGAACTTGGTGACCAGCTCCTTTAAATGTTGCATATGAAAGCCCGTCATACTCTTGAAGCCAACCAGCAACCTTATTAAGTACCCAAGAGAAATAAAAAGACCTTCTTAGTGTCACAGAATAGGAAAAACCATAGACGTTATTTACCAGAATAAATATGACTACCTGCTTCTGGTGGTACCATGGTGTCCATGCTCGAGTAATAGGGAGACCTAGAGAACTTAAACTGTACCTTGTGGATAATAGGGGAACTCTTCCATCTGTATCTCCACTACACCCAAGAATAATATAAGATGCATACTAGTAATAAATAAAAACATTGAAGATTATTCAGAGATGTATTAATTAGTATAAAACGTGCTTAGGTACATACCTGTAGACCCAAATTCTAAGCTTTAAATCGATTAGAATCTTGTATATCGGCAGAACAGACTCTGTTGATTGTACCCAACCTTCAAACACGTCCATGCTACAAAACATGCAGTAAAGTTTATATCATTAATGAGCGATATTATTATGTCAGTGATCTCTAAACATAAATTATTTTTGCATTACTTGCATAGGGTCCAATTCTTAAGTTGACGACCATCGCTAACATGCAGAGCCTTCTGAACATCACGTGTGTTGTAATAACTTTTCACGTATTCATCATGGCAAAGATCGTAACCCCCCATTATGCGTGGCATCTAAAGAAATATGATTAAGAAATTAGCTTAATTTCATATTTTTTGTACAGTTGCTATGCATGTAGAGTTTATAGCTCACCATCTTAGAAGTGCTCTTCTTAAATACAACTTGCTTTGGTTTATTTTCTGCATTGGCTAAATCTCCAAGGCAGACTGATGTGTAGAGGCTGTACATATCTATCTTATTATAATTTTTCAAAACTTCATCTACAGCATCACTACAGTGATCGTTGCTCCAAGTATCATTACTATTGAAGTCACAGGATTCTCTTACGGTTTTGTATGTTTGATCTGATATGACAGCATGACTCCAAGCATAGTCAATCATACCTTTCCAGTCCTCAGCGTCACTTGTTTCAGGGTTACCTAGCTGCATTTGAATCATAAAGTGGAGTAGAGTATGTCACATACGAAACTAAATGGCATCAATATTAGAACATATATTTCTTTAAATTATTATTAAACAAATATACCAGTATGCCCTTAAGATTGATAAACTGAGTAGGTTCATCGCTGTTTTTCTCATGAATTAGAGCTGCCAACTCTGGAACATATTTTCCTGCATAAAATAGATCAAGTATGCATGAGATGTCCTTAAGAGTTTCTATATGAAACATATTAACCTCATCAAACATGCCAGAATGTACCTGCATAGCTCTCTCCAGCAATATAAAATGTTCTGTTCTTATATGAAGGGAACTTCATGAACCAGTTTTGCAGAAATGTATATGAATCGTCAGCTGTATATCATGTTCCATAGAAGTAATCAGTGCTGATGAGTAATTGACTATATAATTGCAATACATTGTTACATTGTATATATACTCACCAGTGATGTCATCACCAAGATTATCATAATCACTAGTTGTGTTTGAGTATGAAAAGCCAACCCCAACAGGAGACTCAAGGAACAACATATTAGCTTCTGCATTACCATTTAAAAAATCTCGATCAGTATGTATCCTTGCATGTAGTATAGAACTATATATACAAGTATGATTTATTAAATCTTAGAACGATCTGATACCTTTGTTCCATGAGTACGGATTTAGCTGAAGACCTTTTCCATCTGTGCTCACTATGAAGGGTCCAATCTCCTGAGAAGCTCCATATCCTACCGATGAACACCCAGGACCTGTAAGACACAGCGGGTTCTTTACATAATTAATTGCGGTCTTAGATCATGCTAAAAACCAACCAACTGTCTGCTGAGTGGGTGACAGATATAAGGATAAAGATTGATGCCACTCCGCACTTTGTTACCAACTAAACAAACACGAGAAGTTTATATTATCTTAGTATTAGTTTTTAAAATGAAATTACTTCCTCTTTACTACTGTAATACTCTATCACTCTTCTAAAAATTAAGTTATTCCTTCTTTATTTTTTATTTTTTTTATTTTTTGAACGGCTAGTTATTCCTTCTTTATTAATAACTCTTTTACTGCAAAACAACAAATTACCTCCATTAAGCCACAACACCAAGGGCTTCTCATCTGGGAGACTTTGAGCTTCATAGAACCAGTAAAATAGTGCCCTTCCACTATTCTCATTTACGGTCACATATCCAGCATAGTGTTGGAAGTCTACCTTAGGCTGACCAGGCAAGTTTTTCACCAGATCTCCGTTAGACCATTGTCTGTGCCTTGCAACAACAATACTTATTTTTGAGAACCAAAAGGCGATTATTAAATTCAAAAGCGACATTTTGTTTAGTATCAAAGCCATAAGGAGTACTGAATTGAACAGGTTCAAGACAAGTTAATTATCGTATTAAAGGACACAAAGACAAGCATACATATTTATACTTGTTCAGACAATACCAACACCCACTAATGAAAATGGTAAGCATTGAGTGGATAATTGTCTTTATTGAGTAAAAAATTTCATGACATCTGATAATGGCGTAGATTTTATTGCATAAGCCCTTTTTGTGAAGACTCGATATGGTTTTTGTGGGTTGTTAGGCCATTTAGCTTAAAGGATGTTTAACTTATTAAAAACTTGTATCACATGGTGTTTAGTTGGTAATAATAATATACCTGACTTTACTTAGAAAAGAAGAAATGACCCACTATTACATAGGTGATAATTAATTTCTATATATAAAAGGTGATAACTTCTTATTTTCCAAACCAGTATCTTTTTTACATGATCCGGTTGTCGTGGTGTGGGTGGGTGCAACAAAATGAAAAACATGTTTTATTTGATCAAGTATGATTAATACTTATTTACATAGATGGTACATGGAGCTAGACGGTGGAAATATGCTCTAGAAAACCCTAACTTTCGACTAGTAAAGTTAGTGATACCCTAAAATAGTTTTTAGTGCTGTCTAAACAGGAAATTCGTCCAACATGGATACTACGTATCAATAAATCAGATACATCGTATCAGCCCTAAAGTAAAAATCCACGTGCATATAAAGAATTTGATACGGCGTATCCATCTCAAACAGATACGAGTATCAGCTATGTCTAAGTTCTCTTGACTTTTGGCATCTTGTGAATACGCCGTATCCACTGGTCATAGATACGTCGTATCTGACTTCACCAATTATTCATTTTCCATTGTTCTTTTTGCACATTTCCAGTGTCATTTGTTCTATTGCCGCTTTTCGAGTCTATAATGCAAATACCATGTAAATCATTATCAAAACTTAAGTAGATGCAAATGCAAATAAGCAATATATATGGGATATCTATATACAAAAATAGGTGTCAATTTGATAATATCATCAAGCATCATTTATTTTATTTATATATTTGAAAAAAAAAAAAAAAAAAAAAAAAAAAAAAACCTTATATATAGCGCAAGGTGTAAAATATATAGTAAGAGAGTTCTATTATTATTGTTTTACTATTATAATAGAATTTGCCTTAAAAAATAAGCAACATAACCATAACCATTAGCATTAGCATAGTTTGTGGTACATAAAGTTTGTTGGGAAAATTCAGGGTGGGTGGACAAATATATAAATTGGGATGGAAGGAGTAGTAATTATTGAGCAGAAGAAAGTACACATCACATCCTTGAAAATAGCTTATGTGAGCGGTGAAAAAGAAACAATCAGTTCAAGTGAAGATGAATAGATTCTGACAAGGGTGGAGAACGGATAGAGATTCTAAAAGAAGATTAAACAATGGCAAGCCTAAGACTAAGGCGGTGTTTCATAAATCACAAGCAGTTTCTTTAATTATTTGTGGAAGAAAGAAGACAATGACTTGACTTACTTCCCAATCTGCCACCGTGTTGTTAGAACTGGTTACGATAAAGCCAAGCACAAGCAGCTGTAAGCTTTGTCAAAACAAGCAAAAGGCAGAGGTCCCCAATTTGGTGTTGCTAACAAATCATGTAAAATAAAAATAAAAAACGCTTACAAATATACTTAGTTCAACAATAAGCATTGACTTGTGTCCGAATTATATCTTTGAAATTATCAGTTAGATATGTGAGAAAAATAACTAGTCCAACAATATTTTGGTACGACTAGACATCATTATACGTTAGGCCGTTAGCTGATATGTCATGGCTAGTAATGATTGTGTGGCCTCAGTGATTCAAGTATCCACCCATGGGTCAGCTTTTGGAATTTCAGTTATGATGCCTTAAGTCTAGATGTGGCGAATCAGGGTTTATTGCTTTGAGAAAGTTAGACAACCAGTGTTCGAAACAAGAATTAATAAAAACTCGAATATATTCTTAACATCAATGGCAGTGTGAGAAATGGCAGTGTGAGAAAATCAAATAACTAATGAATGGAATGTATGCTAAAAGAAGAGACTATCAATATATTCTGTCCAGGGTCTTCCAAAAAGATATATTATCATTATAAATATCACCAATTCACCATTAAATGGAAAAAGAAGTGCTGAGGAAGAATCTGTTAGATTATGGACATTATTTTAGTAGTCATATGTTAGGATCGAACTCGAGATCACGGGATTGCACACAATACGTATGAAGAGAAAAAGAAATAATTATTTATAAATGTTATAAGTAATTATTAATAAACACAAAACTAATAATAGTAATTAGTATTTAATGATAAATGACTAATGACCTATTAAACGAAGATTAGGAAAGTAATACTAAGGAAATTTTGGAAACAAGAGAAGGTTCCGGAATCCCCTAGGGGACCCAGACCGATCGGCCAAGGGGGGTTATCCCACCTCCTTTGTGCCTTGTGCTCCAAGTATTGATTGGTATATAAGCAAACCCAAGATGCATGTTTTTCTCATAACTTGTACACACACATCTTGGTGTTTTCTCTCCACTTCTTTGTCCCTAGTCGATCCATACAAACAATCCCTTAAGGGATTCGATTTTTATAGATCAAACAAGTTTTGTGTTTAATTTACTTGCATAAACTTTTTCTTGAATTAGTACGTGTGTACAAGAACGTGATTCAAACACACTATTGTTTGATTCTTGGATTGAATTACAAAAGAGGTAAGGGGTAATTCTTATAATCCACATAAACCCTAATTAGGGTTCTTGATTTGAAGATTGCAATTGATTCTTGTTCGGGCTAGAATCACAAAGGTATGTTTACTATTTATATTTGATTAATTAATTACATGTTATATGATCTTGTTATAATTGCTTCCGCTATGCTCACTTGATGTGTTTGGTTTATAATATATGAATGTCATGATATAATAATTCCAACAGTGGCATCTAGAGCCGTTATAATGTGTAATTAATTATCGAAACGCATAAAAATTGGATCTTGATTCGTTTAGTTACATGTTTTTTAGGGTTTATTTGTTAGATTCCTAACCCTAAAATTTTTTTTTGAGTCGATTGACCTTAAGGGTTTTTAGGGTTTTTGGTTTTTGATTTTTTAATATGATTAGAAACCCTAGGATGTCATGTAATTGTTATGCGTTTTAGTAAACGATCTTGGTGCAATATGTTAATTGTTAAGCTTAAATCCATGAAAAAGTGCATATTTGCATGGATTTTTATATTGTGTAATAATTTAAATGGTTTAAATTGTTTATATGAATTAATGGTTAAGTTATATCGAAACATGTAAATTTATTAATAGATGTCGAATTGGGGAAGACTCCAATATTAAGTAATCAATTATGTGCTATGTGGTATTTATTTAATTTTGGCTTACGCAATCGATTTATCGATGTATGTGGCTCTTTTTCCTAGAAGAAGAAAGCCTTAATTGAATCAATACGTTGTACACCTAGATTTGATTATTAATAAGACTATTGAATAAGATTTGCATGTGGCTACATGTTTTATACATATTTAATTGTTATGATTATGTATATTTGTTTATTTAGTTGTTTTATTTTTTATTATACATTACTTGTTTTGTTTATTAATTGTGTTAGACATGTTTATAAACGAAAAGGGTAATTTTGAATAGAAAAGTAATACGGACTAAATAATGGCGAAATTGTTTTGTTTTTAAGAGTTTAAATTTCAAAGAATTGGTTTATTGATGTTTTTGTACGTAATAGTTAACTAGGCCCGACCGAAGTTTACACACTATAAGATGGGTATAAGGATGGCTTCGCATTAAATTGTGGCATTAGAGAGACAACATTCTGTCTTAACGCTCGTTTGTGTGTAAATTAGACTTACCGAAGAACCATTACATGTACACTGTCATCTTAAGGGTGAATTAACCACAATTCCACAATGATTATCCGAAACACTAAGCTTTCGGGCTTATGCAAAAGTACGATATAGTGGACGATAATTGATGGTAATTCTTTAATTGGTGAACCCGATACCTCAATCAAAACTTTGTTATTTTATTCTTAGCAAATTGGTAATAAAAATGTTTTGTAAAACCAATGTTATAAAGTTGTATGCATGGTTCTTCATACATTATTTTGATCACGTCAAAATTTAATATCCTTATAAAATTAAGTCGAATGCCATCTAATTAAGAACACTTGAAGTTGTAATTTACGTCATGTGAGAACTTGGCGAGATTGCAATGGAGAGGTAAATTTCATAAATTCATTACTAGTAGATCAACTGATGTGATGGATTTGTGAGTTTGCAGTTTTTAAGTTAGACGACTTAAATTGAGTAGGAAGTGAGATCTTGGACTCAAGGCATTAAGATGGGGATCAAACATGCTTACAATACAAAAGTTTTGTGATTGTAAATCCCATAAATCTAGGAATTGTAATATGATATTGGCAATTATTGTACGACAATTACCTTGTTAAATACTATCATTACTAGCATATCAACTGATGTAATGGTACTATGTCAATTAGGATCCTAGCTTTAAGAAAATACTATGGTTTATATGAATATTTACCAATGGGTATTTTATTTTCTTAAAGATCTAATTATCGAAAATACTGAAATTGAATTTTGTAATTCGTTTTAATGTATTAATGCAACATTCAAACCGTAAACGCACGTTGGGCTTTGGTAAATTGATCTTGTTCTGTTTTCAAACAAATGTTTGATTAAGAAATATTTACTTGAAAGACAAAAGAAGTCTCCTTTCTATGAAGGAAGAGTGAGACACAATCCTATTCCTTTTTATGAATGAGAAAAGATAATAAGAATATTAGATATGTCTAAATTCTAATATAACTCATAGCAAATTTTTAATGGTTAAGAAAATTGCATATATTTTTCATAGGATTTTATCATCCTCATTCGGTGATCAAATTCTTAGTAACAAATATGATATTGGGTTAATAGAAAATTATGTATGACATTTTATGAATTATTATAATTAGAAGCAAGACTAATTACTGCAAAATGTTTAAAGACAAACTAGTTGTTTTGACTATTTTAAAGGTGCTACATACATTGTAGGATGGTAGACCTGTTAAGGAAGAAATTGCATGCCCAATTTTTCAAGTTAAAAGCATTTGGTAGATAGTCCATCATTTACGTAGTAGAATACACTTTTAGTGCATAATTAATTGTTACGTATGGACAATTAAAGGTGTAGGAAAGTTAAAAGTACACTATTTTCTTTCACTGGATATGAAACATTTTAAATGTTGTCAAATTCAGTGAGAGTATTGTGTACTTATTACTGAATTAGGAATTATTGTAATGATCTTTAATTAGGTGGGAGTTACAAACTTTAACATCTTGGTAGCTAAAGATAATTACTTTCCAAGTGTAGAAACTCATACTTTTAAGGATAGTATTGTACGTTTCCTTACTAGACATTGTTGTTCTACATCTACTTGTTATGCTAAAATCTATGAGACAATCATATTGATCACATAAACAAATACATGGCGTGTTGTTTATCAAGTATATGAGGTTGTTCCATGCACAAGTAGGAGAAATGTTATCTTTAATGTGTGCAAGAAACAACTCATAAAGATATGATTTAATGGATTCTCTTGACTACAAGGTAAGAGAATAATGTTCTAATATGAATTATACTAAGATAATTCTAGAAACACTTGGTGTTACAATTTATGTTATGTGAGAGCTTAACTAGATTGCAACAACAAGGTGAATTTCATATTTCATTACTAGCAGATCAACTGATGTAATTGAACTATGAGAATTTGCAGTTTCTAAATTAGAATAATGTTCTAATATGAATTATACTAAGCTAATTCAAGAAACACTTGGTGTTACAATTTATGTTATGTGAGAGTTTAGCTAGATTGCAACAACAAGATGAATTTCATATTTTCATTACTAGCAGATCAACTGATGTAATTGAACTATGAGAATTCACGGTTTCTAAATTAGATACCTATTAGAACATGTGTCAATATGATATCAAGACTACTTTAATTTGTATATTTATGAATTCATGGAATGACATAAATTAATAAAGTAATCTAATGCTGCTTCAATCTGAATATTTATGTGTTCTTGGAATGACATAAATAAATGAATAAATAATGTTGTTTACATTATTGTGAAGTAATATATTAACTTGAAATTACTATTGAAACCAAAAGATGGTGTTCATAATTACTTTAGTTAAACATGTTTATGTTTCATAGTAAAGATATAAACATAAAGTCTTTTAATTGTTACAAGACTTATAATAAAGTAAGACGTTATCTTGTTGTGTTTTTTTTAAGACATATACATGAAGTTATTAAATAGTTAAATGACTTATAACGTATAGTGGGGTTATAACAGTTTATGTTTTCTTATAAAGACATGAACATGAAGTGACTTTGTAAAAAGTACGTGTGTTATAAAGCATGTAATTGGCTTAAAAAGTATTATACCATTAAAATGAATTAGTTGGTAAATAGATAAGTCAAAAAGAAATATGGTTATCTTATATATTATTAGATTGTCTTACAATATTAATACTAATGAAATACTAAATGTTTATGGTATGTTCAGTTAGGAAAATCAAACTCTTGTTATATTGTTTGATTAAAGATAACTATGACTTCTTTTCTTCCAAAAGTTATCAAGGTTAGAATGTTGAGTATGACTTGGACATATTTAATAAAACTCCAACATAGAAGATTAATAAGACATTATCATATAATGGAATGTGATGAATGTGATGAATCACATTAAGTCTTAAATTGAAGTTCTAAATTTGTTTAACTGCTTATGAAGAGGTTATTAACAAAGTTAAGTCATGAACTATCAATAAGTATTTGTAATATCCCAAAAGAAAACATTGTATTGTTTCTTTATTTGCTAAGTATTTAAAGATGGCCTTTAAAGTACTAAAAGCAAGTGGGAGTTTTGATCTTTAAAAGATAAAATTATAAGATACATAATCTTCTAAAATACACTAGTAAATATCATGATTAAGTTTGACATTTGAATGTTAAATCTCAACATGATAATAAAGGTTGACATTTAAATGTTAAATCTCAAGATGATGGAATTATCATTCATAGAATAGCAATATATCTCAGATATTTAATTAATATGCTGAGGGCTATGATTTACAGGATTATTGTAAACCTGATAATCATTATGATACATTACCAAATATGAAATTGGGTAAAGTATACATGATATGAATTATTAAGATGCTGTCCATAAAGATAATCAATTTTAGAAACTTTGTTTATCTTAATAGTTAGACTAGGAAATGAAGATGAGTTTCTTTAAAGATAAGGTAACCCTTGTGGTTTAAACCTTTGTATAGAAATCATATGGACAATATTGTGCACGTATTTAATGCATGTCTTATGACAAGATTATTAATCACACTTAAGCAATTAACTGTGATTGAATATTCTATTATAAACGCATTAAATATATAAAGATTATGATTGTCATATTTAGTTTCATTTATATGAAATTGACAATAGAATATCAAAACTCTTTCATGAGTGATTACTTGAGCGAGGACGATAAGTAATCAAAAGGAGTTTATGAATTCAAATAAATCTTTGGAAGTGTACAAAGTGCAATAATCCATGGATGGATAAATGCATGCATCTAGAAGATTACTCTTATGTTTGATTATTAAATTCATGTTTTGATTTATAATTGAAATAAGATAATTTCTAAGTATTCCTAAAAGCTAGTGGGAGTATTATGTTTAATTTCTTAAATCATATATGTTGTAGAACATATGAAAAGTAATATTCCATATAAGTAAATGTTAAGTCTTAGAATGAAATGAAATTTTACTTGTAAGATTTAGGAAATAAGACATATAACCTTGGAATGAATGTTTATTGTTGAAACATGTGTGGTAAATGAATCTAATATAACATGATATATTATTTAGAAAGTCTAAATGTATATGAATGACATGAAAAAAATCTAAATATGACTCAAAGATCTTTCATGAACATCATGTTTTGTTTTATCATGCTTGATTACAAGATGATTTGGCAATATTAATATCTAATTAAAAGGTTATTAGATAACTTGTGTAATATTCTAAATGAATATGTTTGATTATAGAATCACATCCTAAATCTAGAACAGCTTCCAAATTTTATAGATGAACAATTTTCAATTGTTGTGAAAATTGTCATAGCCAACAAACTTGAAAGTTTGAAGGGCATCAAACATTACACAATAGATATTATGGCTTACGGAAAGTTTTAATAGCATATTGTTGTTGCATACAATGATGCTAATGAAATTGAGATGACACTCAATACTAGTCATGGTAAGGATTTCATCTTTGACTATATGTACTAGTTATGCTTACTAAAAGCATAGTTGCATTATACATTAAAAGAATAAGAATACTTTAAACTTTAAAATGTTTGGGAGTTTGATTATCATAAATTGGTGGTTAAGGATGTCACACATTTTATGAAATATTATATAGCATTGTCAAAATAGTTGAGTATGCACATACAAGAACTTCACTAGTTGAATTCTTAAAATAAGTATTCTTAAAATTCCGATAGATCAAAGTTGGATGATTTATGTTTTGTCAACAAGTAGGGATGTCATTACTTGAGACATAATTCATCAACAAGATTTTCATGCATTGATCTATTTACTATTTGGATAAGGGATGTTAAACAATTATTATAAATCTAAATACATGGTATGTTTAATTTATAATATATTGTATCCTATATTTGTATGTTTAATCCATGAATAAATGTTATTCTAAATTGTCCGTTGTCAGTTAATAATATGGGAATATTATTAAATCAAGACAAATCTGAATGTTGGTATAATATACTTTAAGTATATTGATGTGTAGTCATGCCATTTCAGATGATATTCAATGATACCGAATATAGGACTTATCCCAACTACATGATGTTACTTTATGGATTTTGTTATTAAGTAAATCATGAGAAGTTATCCTTAGACTTGAGATGCAAGATAAGTGTCATGAATGTAGTACATTTTTGTGGAACAACTTAACGCTATACGTAACTGGTGGTCATAAGGGTTGTTTTCGGAAGTGTTACAAAGTTTGTGGGTTTTGCTTGTAGTCAAGATAGAATTTGTTCCTTCAAATTTATTTTTTGGAGTTTAATACTGCTGGGCCCCTCGTAGGGTTGGTAAGATGTATGTGTGGCCACACCCAATGTCTCCCCTGAATATGTTCAGAAGATTTGGTAATCTTGATCAATCACAAATAACGAGAAACAGAATGGTTAATTAAGGAATGACTTTAATCCATATCCTTATTAACATGGTATTAGAATCGAAAGGATAATAATAATGAGAAATCATTAAAAGGTTTTCCAGGAACCTTACTCGAGATCGTACTAGAGGCATCGACGTGTTGCAAGATGCTAACCGATGTGATTACACTATTAAAATATGTCCAAGTGGGAGCTGTTAGATTATGGACATTATTTTAGTAGTCGTATGTTAGGATCGAACTCGAGATCACGGGATTGCACACAATACGTATGAAGAGAAAAAGAAATAATTATTTATAAATGTTATAAGTAATTATTAATAAACACAAAACTAATAATAGTAATTAGTATTTAATGATAAATGACTAATGACCTATTAAACGAAGATTAGGAAAGTAATACTAAGGAAATTTTGGAAACAAGAGAAGGTTCCGGAATCCCCTAGGGGACCCAAACCGATCGGCCAAGGGGGGTTATCCCACCTCCTTTGTGCCTTGTGCTCCAAGTATTGATTAGGATATAAGCAAACCCAAGATGCATGTTTTTCTCATAACTTGTACACACACATTTTGGTGTTTTCTCTCCACTTCTTTGTCCCTAGTCGATCCATACAAACAATCCCTTAAGGGATTCGATTTTTATAGATCAAACAAGTTTTGTGTTTAATTTACTTGCATAAACTTTTTCTTGAATTAGTACGTGTGTACAAGAACGTGATTCAAACACACTATTGTTTGATTCTTGGATTGAATTACAAAAGAGGTAAGGGGTAATTCTTATAATCCACATAAACCCTAATTAGGGTTCTTGATTTGAAGATTGCAATTGATTCTTGTTCGGGCTAGAATCACAAAGGTATGTTTACTATTTATATTTGATTAATTAATTACATGTTATATGATCTTGTTATAATTGCTTCCGCTATGCTCACTTGATGTGTTTGGTTTATAATATATGAATGTCATGATATAATAATTCCAACAGAATCATATGTGCGTTATGACCGTTTACTCTTAATTTTAGGACTTAAGGTCATCAAAAGGGATAAGAACCAACTTTGGTTAGTTGAATTGTGACTTGGATTCCATTTTAGTTTTGTTATTTGTTATGAAACATTAAACATGGAAGGATGTGTCTCCCATCATCTGGACATCATGATCAAGGAGATTTTTACTGCTAGCTAGTAATCAGGGTGAATTCAAGATACAAATATTAGTACACAGTCTTTATCCTTACATTCTTTAGCAGAATATCATATCTTATCTAGCATTTAAGACCTTGCTCGAGGCGCATCTCATCTAGATATCATGACCAGAGTCTCATACTAGCTAGCTACTTTATGAGACTTAATATTGGTTAACATGTGTATTCGATTACTATATGGCCACTAATAGTGTAGTGGAAGTGTTAAGAAAGTGCATATAGTGTGAATTTATTCAAGGGTAATGATGTTTAGGGTCATCAACAATAGTTAAATTGTTGTAGTGTGTATCATGTGGGAATCATTGACTTTACATAATACTGTAGTATATATGCATGAAGTTGACATATTGTTGTACTTTTGAGGATAAGAATCTTAGGCCAGTTTTTTAAATAGTTGGCATATTATCATACCATCAGGGGACTAATACGTGTCAAATAGCAAACTTAAAATCTAACAGAAAACAAATAATCAAACTTTGATTCGTTAATGACGAACTAAACGTAAGTGTTACCAACATATATCTGCTAACGGATTTGCATTATAAGCAACTCTAAATGGGATTTTAGTCTACATCATCAGTCAAATACCTCAAGTTACATCAACACACAGAGGAGTGGTATTAATATAATTTCAGCCATGATACCTGCAAAAAGCTGATGTATTTTTTGTTAAAAATAGATGTTGGACATTTTGATTTAGAAAAAATGAATTGTAAAAACAGGCCTATGTTGACCAAATTTAGATTGTAAACCACTCCCAACCGTGACGCGTTTCTTTATGTGTCAGTTGTGCCCAGCAACGGAATCAGGACTAAATATTACCGGGTGCACAAAAAAATTGAACACTAATACTAGAAACATATTTTGATGTACCGGGTGCATTTAAGATCATTTTAGGAAAAGTCGATGTTTTTTTCAAAAATTAACACTACGTTGAAAAATTACATGGTGTGCCCGGGCACCCGCGGGAAACCCCAGCTCCGTCCTGGTTGTGCCACCACAGCGCCACATCAGCACTATGCCAATGGTGGGGTGTTTCTTTCTGTCACTTATACAAAAATATGCCCCACAAAACACTCACACACACACGAAACACACTCACATTCAAATGGGCCCCGCATCTCTCGTCCCTTTTCTCATCGCCAAACCGAAGAAGCCCAAACCGACGCACCACCGATCAGTGTCACCAAACCGACATGCGTCGGTTTACTGTTGGGAGTGGACCGAGTGGTCTAAGAATCTATTCTGTTAGACATTAATTGTAGCAAAGATGTAAAGATTTCTGTTGTAGTGAAATTGCTGCAGTACATAAATATTACTTTGAATTTTATATTATATTCTTCTACTGATACATCATGTCCTTCATTATATCATGGTATACTACTGGTTATTTTTATGAGAAATTTTTTTAGAGAAAAACACTTTATTCCACCTTTACCAAAATGAACCATCTAAACCCATTTTACAAAAATCGATAGTATAAATCTATAATCTATATTTTTGCCGCCTTAAGCCTTAAAAACGCCATGCCCCCACGCTTCACGCTAAGGCTCTGCTTGACCATACCGTCACGCCATGCCCCCACGCTATTTATAACCTTGCTAACATGTGTTTAAATAGAACGGTTACTTTCAAACTAGATGCATGTTTTTAAAGAAATGCTTGCAAAATATCATAATTTCATATCATTCTTTCTTATTCTTTATGAGGTAAAAACAATACAAAGTTATTTTTCGAAAATTTTAGGTAATCACCAATCGTCAAAACTGTGAATTCCTTTCTGAACCCGAAACAAGAGTAGCAGTTATTATAGAGAGGGGAAAAAAAAGGCAATTTGATTATGATTGGGATAATAGATTCTTCCAGTCACCTGTGTTTACAAATCATGAAAAGGTTTTTGATAATGAGGCACGTTTATTGGCAGTCAGCGCCAACTGCTTCATTAATGGACTTGAAGCCGTCTCTTTCTAAGCAGTGTGCAAGTTCGGTCTGCAAAGAAAGTATTTTGACTAGTGGTTACAGAAAAATGAATGAAAGTATAATTACATTAACAGTGATCACAGTGAAGGGCTAAAAGGCCATACAATTTCAGTCCATTTACTTATGAATGAGTTATTGTTAGTTATGTTTTAATCTCTAATGGGTCAAATGGGTTAAATGAAAATAAAAAGTTAGTAATTAGTTAAAAAAATTTGTACAGAGTGTTTTTCGTACAAAAAGTGTGCAGTCACCCAACCTAAAGTTGGCCATTTTGAGTTTTTGACCCATACCCATATATTCCACTTCTATCATCATGCTTATTGTGGGTAAAATCTAGAGCAGTATACAAATTCCTTTGACTGAACAACATGCGGCTATAGTACTATTGCCCTTTATTTGAAATTTATTTAATTGCTTAAAGTACTCTCTATTTCAAACGCAGAAATTTATACAAATGTATTATCAAATCTTTTTTTAATATAATCATCTTTGTTAATTAGACTGAACCACAGCATAAACATAAATTAGCCTACAATTTGAAAATGAAGCAGTTTGACTTCTTTAGAAACATTAAATGCAGCCACACACACACATCAATACAGCATCATACCTTAATCTGAGGTATAAGGGCAGGTCCACCATAAGCAAATGCTGAATAAATCTGAACAAGAGTTGCTCCTGCTCTTATTTTCTTGTAAGCATCCTCGCCACTAAATCAAACACACATTTGGCAAGTAATTTATCCAGTAATGTTACAATTATAGCTACTAATCATTAACAACAGAAGATGCAAACCAGACACTAACCTGCTCACACCTCCACAGCCAATCAAAGGAATTTTACCCTAAAAACAAAGTAAAATATATTTATTCTCATGCAGCTTAAAGAAAAGAATAAAGAAGAAAGGACTTATTAAAGAATCTAGATATGCAAGTTTGTACTTAATTAGAAGGAAACTTGATATGTTTAACAAGCATACAGGCTACAGCCCATATGCGATATGCCCTATAAAATTTAAGATAGTTGAGGAGTGTATGAATACATACACAAGTACTAGGCACGTATGAGATACAACTTTATTTCTGAACATCTTTATACCCTTGTTTAAGGTTCTATAGGCTTCACAGAGGTTAACCCAACCAAACATATTTTTTTGTGGTTTAACACTTGAACTCTTATTTTTAAGTGCATCGTCCCTTAAACTTATTTTCATGCCATAGTTACTCAACCAACTTTCATCAATTTATCAATCAAGTTCCTTCACATTTTTTCCTGTAATGGTGTAATCCATAAACCTTTCTTTTGTCATGCCATACAAAACTACTTTACACCGCCAAAAAAGATACTGATATCATGAGTAACCAAATGACTTTATTAGGGTACTTCCAAATTACTAGTCCAACATTTAGGGTCCTTACTTGATTATGAATATTGTAAGTTTTAATTAGTTATACAAACTGTGTTTAATTGATAATGATTCACTTTGTGAGGCAATAATCCCAAGAAAATAAAATGACAAAACATTTACTAGCAAGCAAAGTGTACCTTTGTTAAAATATATGTTTCCTTTAGGACGTCATTTGACAAACTGAAAAGAGGCTTCCCACTCAATCCACCACTTTCCTTTGACACAGGGTTCGCCTGCACTACTTCTGGCCTTGAAATGGTTGTATTTGATATAATCTACAAGAATTGAAAAAATTTATGAAGATTCATAAATATTGTTTAAATCCCGTTGAGATCAAGCCAAAGTCAATCAAAGGCATTATCACTCTAATATTGAAATTTATCTATCTAAAACATATATATGTAACAGAATATTAGTTAATCTATGCATTGTCATGGAGAAACATACCAGGCCATCCAAGCAGAGATCAAGGGCAACCTATGGTATCAAAGTAGATTACATAAGAACCTTAAGGTTTGACAGTGCAAGTGTTTAGTTGGAAATATAAGTACCGCTGCAATATCTTCAAGGTCTTGCTTAGACAAATCTGGAGCAATTTTGACTAGCAATGGAGGTGGGCCGTCTTTACCCCATTGCATTTCATCACGGGCTGCTTTAACCTTTAATGACAAGAACAATGTGATGAAACAATACACTTTATAAATAATTAGAAGAACTCAGATTGAAACGATAAGTTTGACTTGATTTCAGACCTTCTCAACAAGGTCCTTTAGCTGATTTCTTCCTTGAAGCTGGCGGAGTCCAGGGGTATTCGGCGATGAGACGTTAATTACCTATTAAAGGATGTAAAAAAGCAATGAGAAAGAAGTTAAACTTAAGTACATAGGTTTAAATTATCATCCTTTAAAAAGAGTAAAAGACAACTATGGCTAAGATCATTTTAGACCAACAAATTAAAAATATATTAATGCTTTACGAAGATAAAATTTTGTTACACTTAAGTACATAGGTATAAATTATCATCCTTTAAAAAGAATAAAAGACAACTACGGCTAAGATCATTTTAGACCAACAAATTAAAAATATATTAATGCTTTACGAAGAAAAAATAAAAATTTTATCAATTTACCAGACAATAGGAGTTTACCATATTTACCAGAAAAACTACACACATGTTAACTGATCTAGAAAGATAAAACAGAACCATTAATATATTTTTGCACAAATTAGAAATCTACCAATCTGAAAAAATCTAACAAAATCATAATCTTTAGTAGGCTTGTATGTGCGCGCACGCGCGCGCACACACACACCCACACAAAAGTAGTAAAAAACATGCAGGTAGATCATAGATGAACAAATAAAACATCCAGTTAAAATAGTAAATCTACCAAATAATCAGCATACTGGGCTAAAGTGTGTACGCCTTTTACATAATCTGCAGCAGCATCTTCACTGGTTTTATTTTTTCCGATATTCACCCCGAGAATCCCTTGACCATGTTTGACTTTATTGCTGGAAGTAGTTTGGGCATCCAGCCTATTTGCAACAGCAACTAACCCGTCCCCATTAAAACCACACCGGTTTATAATAGCACTGCTCACAAACGAACAGCAAATGATTATGAACAAGAACTAACTATAAACAGGGAATGTAACTAATAGAATGAACATATGATTCTTACCCTTGGTCTCGCAATCTGAACATACGAGGCTTTGGATTTCCTTCTTGTGGAAGAGGAGTTACTGATCCAATTTCTACAAAACCAAATCCTAGTCCAAGTAAACCTTCAACAGCCTCTGCATTTTTATCAAAGCCCGCTGAGAGTCCTATTGGATTAGAGAACTTCCTTCCCCAAACTTCAAGCCCTAATATCTGCTGATCTGGCCTTTTTTCTCTCGGGACCAACCCACGAGCAGCAGCAGAGATAGCGAGGCGATGAGCAACCTCTGGATCCAGCAATGCAAAAAACGGGTTGGCTGCTTTTGATGCTGTGAACAGCCATCCACTGCAGAAGTATCCATTAAGAAAAAAAACAACCAGAGGTAATGAAATTCAGCAACCATAAATGGTAGTTAATATTCTAACAAAGGACAAATTGTGATAAGATGTTAGTAGGTGAACAAATGTATCAAACACTTCACCCAACGACGGCATTTAGCTGTTTGATTTGGCAAATTTACCTGAAAGCCAATTGGTTTTGGGGCTTGCTTATGAATTTTTTATATTAACCCACATGACTCTTGCATTTATCCTGATAATATATGATATATGCAGAACATTCATGAGTACAGACTGCAACAAAGTAGTCAATTGTACAGTTATACACTCTCTTCTAGGTATAGTTATATACTTCTACTTAAAAGCAATGTCACATCGCCTGAAACACCAAATTCTAATAAGAAGCATTAAAAGTTACCTAAACCTCAAAACTCTCCTCAAAAATTTGGACAAGGTGCCAAACTACCTAAAGTTACTAATTAGAAGCATGAACAATCTACATGCTTTTGAAGTGAAGCTTATTACAAATCTTATCTACATTTACAAATGTAACATTTTCCTTACATTTTTCCACATTTACTATGGAGAATCCACATACTTTTTGTAGTGACTCATAGGAAGTATGTTACACGAACAAACCATGAGGTCATCGAAACACAGACCCTAACCATAATTCATTAGCAATATGTTACGCGGACATAAGTATCAATTCATTGAGAATATGTTACACACACATAATCACCCGTAATTACATTTTTTATATTCACATCCTTGCTTATACAAGTGTGACTAAATATAAACACGAAAATCGTTCAGGGGAGAAGTGTGCTTTTGTGAGAAGCATAAGCCAACGCATTGATAGCCAATCAATTATTTCATCAAAATAAACTATAAAACAAGGTTATAATACTGAATATGCCACTTATGATGTCAACATCATATAAAATATTGAGTTCAGTCTTCAAATTATGAGGTAAAGTGCTATAAAATACAAAATATTAGCTCCAGTGTATCAATCTTGTAACAGAAGTAACATATCCAGGCACTTGTCTACAATCAAAACAACATTATGAAATTTAATGGTTCTCTTGAATTAGCTTGTCCACCGATTATACGAATAATGAAGCCTAATGATGTGCCTCCTATTGCACCTATTTTGCCTTGAATCTACAACTTGATCTTAATGAACGGGGTAAACGAATGAGGTTTTCCTTGTTCAGGTTACCAGGGCCTTTGACACACGTGTACGCGGCCTAAACTAGGAATCTCGTGACCGTTTCCACCCCTTCCCTGGCCACCATCAAATGTACTCCTAGGGAGGTTTGAACCTTTGACTTCTTGTGAGGAATTCAAGTGCCTTACCACTAGGCCATTTGGTCGTGGTTAATGTTTCAAGTAGCTAAAATACATCAATTAATGTGCACTACATATTGTCTCGTTCTTTGCAAAAACATTTTAACAGGGTGCCACATTCAAAAAAGATTTACACCCTAAGCACAGCCCTCCGTCAAAAAAGATTCAAATCCAAACACAAGTAGAGCTTAATTCGAATTTGGGAAAAGGGTCAGTGCCATCATTGAGTAATTATCACTTGAGATTGGTGTAATGGTACATGAACCAAATGACAAACTGTGAATGATTATTAGAATTGCTTAAAACAATACCAGAATACTCTCTTCCCCTAAGCATATTCAATTTAAGTACCTGAATGTTCCTTCATCCAAGGTACTGACATATGCTCCTCCAACAAGGCCAATGAGAGCTCCTGTGAGTAATCTTTCCTGTGGTTTAAGATAGCTACAATTCAGACCCATAACACGAAATTTTTACTAATTTCATAACTTTCTAATAAGTACAAGCTGCCTAAGAAGTTTACAAGCTATAATTTTGAGCCAAACAACACACAAAGACTATTTTTTAAAGGACGTAAACGGAAAAATAGTACAATGAATTAAGCCATGCAAATAAAAGGTAAGGTCTCTTCTATGCAAATAACCTTAATAGTCAATACAACTCATAAGAAGTACAATGAATAAATACCTACTAATGAATAGTGTTTGGATATGCTTTTAATAGCTTATGAGCTTATGGTTTATTTATTTCAATCCATAACTTATATTGCCATTGAAAGTGAGATTATTTGCTTTTCAAATGAGTTTTTGGTTAAGCTTAGTTATGCCCTTATGAGCTTATCTGTGTTCCGTTTATATTTCATAAGCCCGATTTTTTTTGGCTAATTTTAAAACTTGTAGACTTATATAAACTTATCATGACATAATAAGCTTATTTAAGCCCATAAGTCTCAAAATAAGCCAAAAAAAAAGAGCTTATTATACATAAGCCGAACATAGATGTAAGCTCATAAGCCCAAACATAAGCTTAAACAACCCCCCCCCCCCCCCCTTCCCCCCACCCCCACCCCCACAAAATACAACACTTTACTAATATCAATATATATAAGCATAAAAAAACAGTAAAATGTAAAATGTGTGGTTTAAAGGTACCATTCTAGAAGAACTAGAAATCTTTGATTTATCAGTAGCCGAACTAGAACAAAAATGTCTGTAATTAGCAACCGGAGCACCCATTGATTTCAGCTTCTTTTGAGTCAAACATCCTTTCATTAATCTCGACCCAATTCTTCCCGCCATTATTTATTATTAAAATTCCACCTACAACACACAGTCAGTTTAGTGAGTGAGTGAGTGTTCTTCAGTACTTTGACTTTGTTTTGACGCTATTGTAACCCTTAACCCCTTTTTTGGTTAAGTTGTACTTTACCTACTTTTGGTTTGTGTTTTTTTATAAGTTTGGTACTTTTTGTTTCTATTTTTTCAATTTTTTTGTTTTTAATTTACCGAACCCTTTGCGTCAAAAATATGTACGCATTAAAAAGATCAAAATTGAATATTTTATGTAAAAAGTTATAAATTGAATTTGTTTCAAAATGGTGAATGGAAACCTATTGAGTGGGATGTAGCAATCCGTAAATTTTCGTAAGGCAAAATGACTATTTTGCCTTTTGACTTTGACTTTTAACTATTTTACTTTTACCGTAACATAAAAGTAATTATTGTAACCGGTAGTTAACTAATAAATTTTTCCAAATTAAATAATTCACTCTACTTTGAATTATTACTCTCTGAACGTCTTCGTTCACCTCTGTCTATTTAACGAGACGATATCTCGCAAAACGTAAAAATCGCACACAACGCCTATCGACACAACAATAAACTCAACAAGCAAATTGATTTGATTTTTATTTTTTATGTCATATAGTATTACTTTTAATATTTAAATTACTTTTATATGTAACGCAAGTTTAATCGTGTAAACTTTTCTTGCAACTAACACAAGACTATGATAAGTCTATGTGTCCAAAATACTCATATTTCATCAATAGTCATATTTTATATGAACTATTGGCACTTTGTCATTTTTTACGTAAATATTTTATTGCTTACGTAATACGCGTGCTTAGACCTACGTTATTAGGTTTTAACATTATAAACGCACTTTGTTAGGCTTATCACACTTTGAATATACTTAGTTGGAGTATATTAATAAGTTTTAACATTTTTATAAGTATTACATTTTTACGTTGCTCAGTTTTAAGTTTCGTGACTTAACGGTTTAACATTAGTAATTATCGGGACCAAACTATACCCCGTAAGATTAATACTTATCAAAAATATTAACACTCACCACCTCATTATATGAAGTGGCGTCCAAAGAAAGACACACTAAGACTTTGCATGTCTTGGTGATGTCTTATGAAACCACATGTCCGAAGTCTTACACTAATGTCTCCCAATATTAAAATCTATCTCACTTATCCTTAATTGTACATGCAAACTTGGACAAGAACTCATAAAATTCTGCCTCTACCTTTCTTTGCCGTACACCCCTAAATCACCATAACCATTTATCACTTTGATTCAAGACAAAAGTTATACTAAGAAGATGAAGACCATGGTGTGTTCTACCTAGATCAAGAGTTGTTTTAGTGATTCCAAGGTTAGTTAAAGAGCTACACAAGAAACCAAAGGCTGAATTAGAAGGCTTAGTACAAGGATTTTCTAAGGCTATGCGTGCGATATGTCAGTGTAGCATAGGGTGTTTAAGCTTTTTCAAGTTTTACATTTATATTTAGCCGACTTATTACTAACACACACACTTAACGAGCAGTGTACCCGATCAATATATATATATATATATATATATATATATATATATATATATATATATATATATAGAGGTGGGTTCATGAAAAAAGTCCACTTTGGTAGAAAAGTGAGAAAAGTGTACAAATCAACCCCTCTTTTTTTTCACACCAAACTACAGGGACCTAATTGTATTTTCCTTCATTCTTTAAGGAGTTTTTTGCAAATTTGCACCCTACCCCCCCCCCCACCCCCCACCCACCCACCCAACCCCCCCCCCCCCCGCCCCCCCCCCCCCCCCCCGCCGAAAAAAAAAAAAAATTTTCCCGCCAAAAAAAATTTTTTTTTTTGGGCAAAAAAAAAATTTTTTTTTTTTTTTGGCCAAAAATTTTCCCGCCAAAATTTTATAACCCAGATGCACCTTTTTTTTTAGTGCATCTCAGTTATAAAAATTGGTGCATCTCAGTTATAACTATGATGCACCAATTTTTATAACCCAGATGCACTTTTTTTTTTTAGTGCATCTCAGTATAAAAATTGGTGCATCTCAGTTATAACTATGATGCACCAATTTTTATAACCCAGATGCACTAAAATTTTTGGCCCAAAAAAAATTTTTTTTTTTTTTTGCCCCAAAAAAATTTTTTTTTTTTGCGGGAAAATTTTTTTTTTTTTTCGGCGGGGGGGGGGGGGGGGGGGTGGGGGGGTGGGGTGGGGGGGTGGGTGGGTGGTGGGGGCATGTTTCAAGACAGACCCCTGAAGTTTGAGATATTTCAAATTAACCCCTAATAACTTTTTTTCTCACTTTTCTACCAAAGTGGACTTTTCTCTAGAACCTTACCCTATATATATATATATATATATATATATATATATATATATATATATAGTGGTGAGTAGAGTGTCGAACACTAAGAATGGAACATAATATCTAGTTGATTTAATCAGTATTTTAAAATCTAGGTTAGTTTTACAATCTAATCTAATAAAATGGGGGTTTAGCTTGAGAGACTAACACAGATTTAATAAACAATAAAAGTAAAACTAATGAGAACGAATCAGTAAATAGCAATCACGTACACAAATAGATAGTAGAAACACGTAAGAAGACATGTCCTTATAATTAAGTAGCTTGTCACTTGTTTTATTGCTAGTTTTATATGATGAATATCGTAATTTAATCTATCTCGTTAGATCCTAATTATCGGCGAGTAAACTCTTAATGATTACTTATGTTTATCCTACTTTCTAGACACTAGATAAGCAGGTGAGGAACAGGTATGGTAGCTCAGAAGACTCAACTAAACACAAAGGTTATCAATGCACAAATAAAAGTCACCAAAAACATCAATCACATAAACTTTAACCGATGTGAAAGCAATTTTAAAGGGAGCAGTATGGTGGTCACAAGCCCATCAATCCTGATGGATTAAAGCTTACTAATACAATAAACAAGACTACTTAATGAATTATACTCATGCAGGACCTTCTTACGGCTCTAAGATCTTCGTTTGGAGCCTGTCTTGTGATGCTTCTTTGACAGAATTCGTCTCCTTAGGGTTTTTCTGTACACTCCAAACTCGTATCTGTCTTGGGGTATTTATAGTTTCTGTCTGAGGGATCGATGTGGCGCATCTTGATGATAGATGCAGCGCATCTACATAACTTCGCGTGGGGTCCAAGATTATTATATTCTGGAATATTCGTACACCTCCTTTAGATGCGGCGTAACTTCTTTCTATATGTGGCGCATGTTCTTTAACGTCTTGGATAGTATCTGGTGAAGTCTTTAGCTGATACGCCGCATGTTGTAAAGGAGATGCGGCGTATTTTGGAGTAGAACAAGTTGCTTATCCTTCATTGACCAAAGTTTCATATGCGGCGCATGTTGTAATTAGATGCGACGCATTCTTCAAAGTCAGGCAATGGTCTTCGAATTCATCTAAGTATGATGTTGCGGCGTATCTGTTGAGAGTGATACGGCGCATCTCTTGAATTTCAGTAGACTTTTCAAATCTTGATCATTTAGCTCCATAATTCGTCCAATATCATTAACTTTCACCAATTGCTTGTTTTTACCTGAGAATCACTAAAGTAAACATTAAAGCACTAATTCTCATACAAAATAATATAAAACAAGTCAATTAAATAGGATAAATGATGCTAATAAAATGTACTTATTTGATCTCATCAACAAGTTGGAGATTTAAAAGAGGTTTAGGCTTGATTGTTCTTGTAACCACTCAACCTAATCCTTGTAAGAAAATTTATTTACTTTTCATATCATTCAAGATGGTTGTAATAATTTATAATCTTTGGATGTATTTTTATGATGTATAAGTAGTATATGTAATATGACATTATTGATGTTCTACATATAGGAATAGATGGATAAAACATGTGTAGAAACCCTTCAAGACAACTAGTGTGTAACTAGTGATTTGTGATGAGGTTTGACATAAATTCATAAGCCATGGACTTGAATAACCTTAATAAGCTGTTAGAGAAAGTAAAAACAAGAACTTGAGTTTTTGAATCACTTAAAAAAGGCTTATAGTTAAAAAGTTATAGCTAAATGAAGATTACTAGATGGAATTAGGTACTGAAATAAAAGTCTTTTGATCTGATCTATAAATCACGGTTTTTACCCTTTTCTGCTTTGAATCGTCGAAAGTGTCAAACACGAAAGTTGTTCAGAAAGATGTTTTACATTAAACTGCGCGTGACGTTTAGCCAGAAAGTAAATAACAAAGGCTATAAATTGCAAAAACCAATTGGTCCTGTTTAGACCATAAAAACAGCCATGGCTATAGAGTCTTTGTGGCATTTTGATCTCTTGAGGCCAAGACACAGCCAAGGCTGTTGTCTCAAGGCCTTCTAGCCGAGACGTAGCCATGGCTATGGCCTTGGTTGTTGTCTCAAGGTTGTGAATTTAGCAACACGATTAGCTTGGGCTTGATGACCCGAAACTTGTTATTGAGACTTGATCATTTATTTGACTCATTTTCCCAGCCTCGACAGTATATAAAAATGACCATATCACTTATTGATTATATGAATACTATTTTCAAAAAGTCTCAACTCGTAATTGATCTGCGGTATTTTATTAACTAATATGGTACATAAAAATCATTTGAACACTTTACACAACAAGTATTATAAATTGCCGTTAACTTATTTACAAATATCATTTCATTACAATACACTTAAATATCGAATTAGTAACATTTACACTTGACGAATGTTACTCTAAACCATTTTACGACACATAATTTAAACCATTTCGACACCACACTTAGTTAAACCAAATGTCTTTGACAAAGCACGACAAATGTTTATACTCCCTCCGTCCCATATTAAATGTCCACTTTTGACTTTTTTAGTCTTTTTTATTTAACTTTGACCTTAAATATTTTTGTTTATATTATATAATACTTGATGAAAATTATATCAATGAAAATACATTTAAAACTCAATTCATTCATATATTTTGCATCAAGTATTATATAACACAAACAAAAATAATTAAAGTCAAAGTTGATAAAACAAGACTTTGAAAATTCAAAGTGGACATTTAATATGAGACGGAGGTAGTATATAACATTTGTTTCGTTAATTACTTTTACTTATAAATGATAAGTACTACAACACTAGGGAATTTCATAATCATAAGAGGCCTCTTCGGAGTGTCTTATCGACGGTTGTGGATTTACGAATTAAAGTGTTATGTTTCCTCATACGTTCACTACATGATCTCTAGATTTTGATAGCCCGAAAGGTAGTATGATGTTATTTATAAAAGGCTAATAGCTAAACAATACTTTAAGAATACTTCACTCCTTTACAAAACATAAAACATATGTACAACATCTTAATCAAGTCAATGACTTTACATATACTTGTACACTTATTTTGTACATTATACTAAGACACGATCACTATACTCTCGTAGGTCATTGTTAAAGATCGTGGTGTCGCTATACACTATCAGTTGTTATAAACCATTACTGAGCACTACGGTGAGTTCATAGCTCCTACTTTTATTTAACTGTTTTATAAACTGCTTAGAAGAGATACATGCTACTATTTTTATTATGGACAATTACTTGTAAACTGAATGCTTGCCTTGATTGTATTATTATATGCCTAAGTTGTTTATGCGAAAAGTCCTCATATCATGGACCACTAATCAGTTGTTGTTGCGAGTGAGTGCAAATATTGTGGATACGTCTATCGGGATTGACAAATTCAGTTTGTGTTAATCATACAACGGATGTCACAAACACACTATAATTGAATTTCTAGGTTTTTACTGATACGACGCATCATTTTTCTGAATAAAAGTCTGATTTAATTTTTAACGTAATAAGATATAGCGCATCCTACTTTTGGGATACGGCGCATCGTCTGCAGATATCAGCAACTTTTATCTATCCCAAACAGAGAAAATTCTAATCAGTCTTTCTTGCCTCTTAGAGAATTTTACTGCGAAGCCTATCTGTTTTGTGTTTCAGGAATCATGATTGATATTTCCCCAAGCTGGTTCGGAGGACCAAGGATCAAACTTACAATCGATGAGATTGTATCTAAGTTCGCCCACAAATGTGATAAGGAGCATCATAAGAAGGAAACTTTCATCAATGAACTGTTGCTGAAAGAACAAAACAATATGATTAGAGAATTGACGATTGAAGTGCACCAATTGTTGAAGGTGATTAAAGGAGCTTTGTTCCAAAGGCACGACCTGAATGGAATAACTACTAGTGGCGGATTAGTGTCAAAGATGTTCCCATTATTGGACATAATTTTTGGTTACTTGACAATTGAATTAAGAAAGAGATGGAGATTAAAGATCTCCTTGATACAAAATAGAAGCTGAACGTGAGTCTAACTTGAAGACTCTGGAATAAAGAAAAGTGCTTACCGGGAGACAACCCGGATTTATCTTTATTGTTTTTGCTGTCGAGTCTGTCAGACCTGTAGTAGATGCGGCGCATCTATATCAATAGATGCGACGTATCTACTGCACAGGTCATATTTGTTTTTATTTTTTCTGCATTTTATTCTGAACTATAAACCTTCTGTCAGTTTATTTAATGCGGCGCATCCCTGGTTAAGGATGCGAAGCATCTAATCTTTCTGACCCATACCAATTACAGGCTAGATACGGCGCATCTTCTTCCATAAGATGCGGCGCATCGACTGATCTGATGATTTATAGTTTTATTTTTATTTTCATTTTTATTTTCTAACCACTAATGAATTTTGTACAAGTATCGATCTTTTTAAACTCAGGTGTATAATTGGTGGTATTTATATTTGTCTACACTTTCTGTGGATACAAGAATAATGGAAAGCCGAAAGCCTAACATCCACAGAAATTATTGCTCGCAAACGCATAATGGAGGATCAAACCGAGCAAATATCAAGGGAGTTTTTTAGTTCTAATTCTTTTTAAATTCTTGTTTTTAATTTCAATAAACAACGGGGACGTTGTTTAACTTAAGTGGGGGATAGAGAATTAGAACACTTACTTGTCCTTATTTTTCAAGAGTATGCTTTAATTTGCGATTAAATATCAAAATTACAAAAAAATTTAGCATGTTTTTTACTAATCTAAGTTGCCTAGCTGCACACAAGACTTTATTTTCTAAAATTGTGATTTGAGTTTTTCAAAATTCACAAATCTATGAGTGTGCCAGTGACTTGTAAACTTTAGAACTTGACTTGTATACTATTCGAGACCACTATAATGAGTATTATTTTTATAATTAGAGTGACTTGTCTAAATTAGTAAAATTCTAGGATTACACCCAAAAAGCCTTTATATGTCATGTATTATTAACTAACTACACTGGTTAGTTAACCCCGGTATAAACCCTTTGTTTACTCTCATTTTTAGAGTAAGCTATCCCTAGAAAAACCTGTAGAGCCATTCCTTTAGATTTTATACACCTTGTTATTATGTTTTTCGTTACACCTTACACTACCCTGTAGATTTAAGTCCGTGGTTAGTTGCTTAGGAAAAGTGTGTTTCCTTGCGTTACATGTGTTCGTGTGCGTAAATTAATTATCTTTGGTTATGTCGGGAAATTGCACAATGCAATTGGGGTGAAAGTACATATTGTATATTTTTAGTCAGTTTTTCGTGTGTTTACTACTTTCACTATTACATTGTGTCTGAAAGTGTGAAAAGTAAAGAAAAATTATCCAGAAATATTGTGATGGTAATTTAGTGAAATTTTACACCATTAGTTATTTTATGTTTATGTTTGAAAAAAAAATCGAAAAAATGAGAAAAGAAAAAGAAGGAAGAAGTTGGAAGTTTGTTTTAATCCAACATTGTAAAGTTTTGTACTAAGTGGTTGATATCGCCACTATTGTTGTATTATATTTATGGATTGAAAAGGAGTTGGCCATTATGGGAACGTCAACTAAGGTTTGTTTATTCTTTGTTTAAGATTTTATTGAGTATAATTCGTGTCTACCTAAAGTGTGAGTTACAAAAGAGTCAAAAGCGTGAGTTATTCAATGATATGAGTCTTATTCATGGGATGGTAGGGAAGTATTCTAACCACACTTAGGACTTAATCTATTTGTTTCTTGTTATGTATTTTTTATTTTATACCAATTTATACCCTAAATGTTATCCATACCCAACCGTATTGTTATATTCGTTGTTAGCTTTCGAGCATCCGGATATGATGATGGCCAAGTAAGAATATTAAATGTATGAATAACGTAGTGACCATCCGAGTATTAGATTAATTAACTAACGCGCCAGCGATCTGGTGTGTGAATTGTTGACCATCCGAGTTTAGATTGATTAAGTGATGCGCCAGCGATCTAGTGTGCAACTTGGTGACCATCCGTTATAAAAATAAAGCGCCAGCGATCCAAGAAACACATTAGTGACCATCCATCATTTGCAAGGTCAAGGACTCGCGCTAGCGATCCATGAAGCATATTAATGACCATCTGTTAGTTGAAGCGTCAAGGACACGCACTAGCGATCTACTAAGTTTATGCAGGAGATATTCAAGCAAAGCTAGGTTTAACCCATGAACCAAAGAAAAAACCCTTTTTACCACTTTAGACTTGTTACTCCTTAGCTTTAGTGGGGGAGATGCGTATCCTTGTCAAGCATATGATAGAATATTCATCACGTTCGGACAGTTAAACGATTAGATTTGATTTTATTAAACATATATTTTGTTTCTAATTGGTTAAGTGTTTGGCCGTGCAATTTGATAAAAC
This sequence comes from Artemisia argyi, assembly GCA_030686995.1. NCBI lineage: Eukaryota > Viridiplantae > Streptophyta > Magnoliopsida > Asterales > Asteraceae > Artemisia > Artemisia argyi. The sequence goes on along the minus strand of CM060684.1, from coordinate 75,254,809 downwards.
AAATAAGTGCTTAAATGTAAAAACATCCTATCAAGGATACATTTTCATTATGTTTAATCTAAAGGTTTACTTCAGGACAAGTAAAGTTCAAGTAGGGGGATATTTGATGAGATCAAATAAGTACATATTATTGGCATCATTTATCTTATTTAATTGACTTGTTTTATATTGTTTAGTATGAGAATCGATACTTAATTGTTCACTTTAGTAATTCTCAGGTAAAAACAAGAAATTGGTGAAAGTTAATGATTTTGGACAAATTATGGAGCTAAATGATCAAGATTGGAAATGTCTACTGAAATCCAGGAGATGTGCCGTATCATTCTCAACAGATACACCGCAACATCATACTTAGATGAATTCGAAGACCATTGCCTGACTTTGAAGCATGCGCCGCATCTAATTACAACATGCGCCGCATATGAAACTTTGGTCAACGAAGGATAACCAACTTGCTCTACTCCAAATACGCCGCATCTCATTTACAATATGCGGCGTATCAGCTAAAGACTTCACCAGACACTATCCAAGACGTTAAAGGACATGCGCCGCATAAAGAAACAAGTTACGCCGCATCCGAAGGCGGTGTACGAATATTCCAGAATATAATAATCTTGGACCCCACACGAAGTTAAGTAGATGCGCCGCATCTATCATCAAGATGCGCCGCATCGATCCCTCAGACAGAAGCTATAAATACCCCAAGACAGATACGAATTTGGTGTGCAACAAAACCCTAAGGACACGAATCCAGTCGAAGAAGCATCACAAAAGACACCCCAAACCAAGATCTTAGAGCCGTAAGAAGGTCCTGCATATGTATAATTCATTAAGTAGTTTATTTTATTGTATTAGTAAGCTTTAATCCATCAAGATTGATGGCCTTGTGGCCACTATACTGCTCCTCTTAAAATTGCTTTCCTATCGATTAAAGTTTATATGATGTTTTTTTGGTGACTTGTATTTGTGCATTGATAACCTCTGTGTTTAGTTGAGTCTTCTAGGCTACCATACCTGTTCCTCGCCTACTTATCTAGCGTCTAGAAGGTAGGATAAACATAAGTAATCATTAAGAGTTTACTCACCGATATTTAGGATCCAACGAGACAGATTAGATTACGATACTCATCATATAAAACTTGAATTAGGCTAATCACCCTATGCTACACTGACATACCCAATGCATCAGGCTTGATGACCAGGAACTTGCTATTGAGACTTGATCATTTATTCGACACATTTTCCCGACCTCTACAATCTATAAAAATTGCCATATCACTTATTGATTTTATGATTATTATTTTCAAAAAGTCTCAACTCGTATTTGATCGGCGAGATTTTATTAACTAATATGGTATATAAAAATCATTTGAACACTTTACACAACAAGTATTATAAATTTCCATTAACTTATTTACAAATATCATTTCATCACAATACACTTTAATATCGAATTAGTAACATTTACACTTGACGAATGTTACACTAAACCATTTTATGACACATAATTTAAACCATTTCGACACCACACTTAGTTAAACCAAATGTCTTTACCGAAACACGACAAATGTTTCTATACAACATTTGTTTCATTAATTACTTTTACTTATAAATGATAAGTACTACAACACTAGGAAATTTCATAATCATAAGAGGCCTCTTCGGGGTGTCGTTTCGACGAGTTATGGATTTACGAATTAAAGTGTCCTGACTCCTCATACGTTCACTAATTGACCTCTAGATTATGATAGCCTGAACGGTAGTATGATGTTATTTAAAAAAGGCTATAGCTAAACAATACTTTAAGAATACTTCACTCCTTTACACAACATAAAACATATGTACACCATCTTAATCAAGTCAATGATTTTACATATACTTGTACACTTATATTGTACATTATACTAAGACACGATCACTATACTCTCATAGGTCATTGTTAAAGATCGTGGTCTCTCTATACACTATCTGTTGTTATAAACCATTACTGAGCACTACGGTGAGTTCATAGCCCCTACTTTTGTTTAACTGTGTTATAAACTACTTGGGGGAGTACGTGCTACTGTTTTTATTATGGACAATTACTTGTAAAGTGAATGCTTGCCTTGGATGTATTATTGCATTCCTAAGTTCTTTATGCCAAAAGTCCCCATATCATGGACCAATAATCACTTGTTGTTGCGAGAGAGCAAATATTGTGAATAGGCCTATCGGGATTGATGAATCCCATTTGTGTTAATCATACAGCGGATATCACAAACGCACTATATTTGAATTTCTAGGTATTTGGCATAGTACCTACATGGGGCAAATTGTTAACGTATATATCGTATAGTGATATATATATACAATCAGTCGTGAGTGCCATGAGCTTAAAGCAATAATAACTATCAGGATGATGATTGAGCACATTGCAATTATACTATGCACTTTATTATCCACTACTATTTACAAACCTATGAATTCACTCAACATTTGTGTTGACTTTTTAGCATGTTTATCTCAGGTCGAAAGGAATTAGCTGGCATGTGAAGGCGCACGAAATACATTTTGAAGACGATGCATATATTATCATTCGAAAAACTTTACAACTTTTATGTTGTGCATTTTATGTATGTTAAAAACTTGTGGGAACTCTTTGTAAACTCTGATATTTTAATCGAATGATAATTTATTTCAAAACGTCTTATTTAGAATCGTTTTCTGTAACTTGTACTGTGAACTATGAAGTAATAGCCCGGTGACACAATCTTCTGCTGCAATAATTTTGGGGGTGTTACATGGGATGTTCAGTTTCCAAGCATATACATGCTTAATGTGCCTTCTTTAGTTCCTGATTCTACTGATGCGATTTGTTGGAAGGATGGAAATGGCATGGTCCATTCCTTCTCTGTTTGGGCTGGTCAGGGATACAATCAAGCCGAGGAGTGATTTGGTGTCTTGGGAATGTGCTATGTTTACACTTTACTGTTTTTGGGTTTTAAGGAGGCCTGCATGTTGTTGGTATTCCCTCTTGTAATTCATTTTAGTTAAGTAGAGTACATTTTTTTTTAATTAAATGTAACCTAAGACGGGCGTGAAACGAGGATGCCCAAACAAGGTAGAAGAACCTGTATAGTACGAGAAGAGAGGATCCAGTGGGAGCATGGAGGAGCGAAGATCCACCGAGAGTGGGAAGAAACACGAGCGTTGCTAAGAAGATGCGGAATTCGAAGAATCCTTTTGCCTTGTATTATAATTTAACCTTTAGGATAGATTAAAGTTGATTCCTCAAATGGCTATGGGGATCAACATTAGAAATATGGCCTTGTAGTGGCTATTATATGTTTTTTTTAAGTTTGAGTATGCATGCTTATTTTAATAAATAGTTTATCGGGAGTTATTTAGTGACTTAATAAAACTAGGGTGACTTGCTTAATTAAGCACTGAGTCCTTGACAACAAGGACGCATAATAAAAATGGTACTGCCATGGATTTAGTGGAACCCATCTAAAAAATGGCGTGGGAAGGGTAACCCAAGTTTGGACACTTTTTATTACAAATGAATTGTTTTCTAAATTAACAACTCGTGGTATAAATTCAAGCATAGTTTATACGTAAAACGACTTTTTTGTAAAATCATTTTAATATTGCATATAAAATATAAAGCCAAAAAATCGATGGGTTTAGGTCTTTCCTATGTGTAACCCCTTAGACTTAAGTGTGCCACCTATAATTGTTACACTCTCCTAACTAAAACCCTGAAGACAGGTAAGGCCAAAGTCTTGTGTATGTTGGTACATGGCTTGTAACACCCCAACCCGAAAAGGGCTAAAGTGTAACATTTTGGAGTCAAATCAGAACACAAGTAAATGGGAATACATTACTAATACAAGGGTAACAATGCAGTTCTAATGAAAGATAAAGGACTAATTCTAAACATTACAACTTCCAAAACTAATACAAGCTAAGAACCAAAAGGAAAAACTCTAAGTTAAAACTCTAATCCATGGAAGGCTATCAACAATGTAGTCCACTAAGAGCTCCTAAGCACTCTTCACTCAACCCAGCTTCCTTCTAAAACCTGCCGCAGGAAAAGAAATGCGGCTGAGCTTAAAAAGCCCAGTGAACAGATATAAACAAACGAAAACTAATAACAAAAGAAAACGAAGGTGAATACGACATAAATCCAAGCGAACCTGCTGAGATAGAAATCAAGAATATGGAAACATAGAATATGGTCAAAGGAAATACGGATAAACGATACCAAACACTCAAGGAGATGAAATGAGTCATAAGTGTAAGTCAATAAAAATAAAGCAAGAATAAGTTAATCATATTAGAGATGACAAGATAATAAGAATCATAAAGAAGTAGAACAAATAGGAATGCCCAACAAGATATATACTAATTGTACATAGGAGTCATGACCTCCATTGTACCAAATGTGAAAGGGGTGTATTGCACACATACCAAAACATTCACCAAATAATACTAAACTGAGTACCAAGGATGCATCCATACGCCCCCTGCAAAACAAATATATATGCACAAAGCTCTAGGCTAAGTAAACATATACAATAGTAAATATAGGCCTGAATAGCTAGCTTAAATGGAACGCTGTGGACTAAAACCCACCTCCACAGATAGTGTCAATACCACTGGTGCATCAGTGGCAAGGCCATGGACTCCCCATGACTGGCTACAAATTATTCAAATCATATACAAGTAACACATAATGGGCATATAATCAAGAATGCTATAGAAAAGAAATATAGCATGCAAACGAATATCAAGCTCATATCAATATCAAGTATCAACAAACACGAATCAACAAAGGGAACATAGCAATGGCTTAACTGAAGGGATCATAATCGAAACATTAAACAAAAGAGATAAGGATGGCCTTTACTAAAAAGGTGGAATATATGTACCTCAAGCCGTGAATGAAACCACCTCAGAAAACACAAGTATTAGGAGTTACTCCATCTTCAGCGAATCTACACGAATTAATGATCGTCTTAATATTTAAGAACTATTTCATAATTTATTTCTGATTCCATTGTTGTTCAGATTGTCATGTTAGGTTTTCCTGCTATCTATAGCAATTTTCCAATTTTAGTAACTTGCCAAATATAGTAACATTCAAAAAATAGTAACTTTCCATTTATAGTATGTTTCCACTTTAAGTAACTTTCTATTATTTGCAGGTTTCCCGAATTAGTAACTTAATATTTTAAGGTTATATTTGATAAATAATATTTAAGAGTTAAAATGACCAATATAATATTTTAGGGTTATTATTGATAATTAAGTAAACTTAAATGTTTATTGTGACCAAATTATAGTTTAAGGTTTAATATGCCATTATAGTAAAGTTTAGGGTTAAATGCGACAATTCTAAAGCATAGGGTTAAAAGTGAAATTAGAACTGTTGATATAAATAAATGACTAAAAACGTTAAATTAGTAGTAAATACTCATCTTTACCATCTAATCACTTAAGGTATGAATAAACAAAGTGTCAAATGTATTATAAGATCAAAGGAACACTTTTGTTAATCACTAGATATTTATAAAATATCACAAAACATTTTATATCTTTTGTAAAACATTTTTGGCATTAAAAGAATATGTTTAATTCATTACAAATTTATGAATTCAAATTTTCAACCAAAAATGGCAAATCTAATCCAGAAAAATTTCCCTCACAAAAGGACAAGAAAATCCAACGTTCAGGAGGGCGGCCCCCTTAATTTTACTAGGCGGCCCCCTTATTCATTAAGGGGACCGCCCACTAATTAAGGGGACCAGCACGCTCCAGAACAGTATTTTCTGGCCCTTTAAATACTGGATCATCCCACATATTTTTCTCACCTTTTTGCACTAAAAACTTTCTGATCAAAACATCCATTTCCTTCCTCTAAAAATCCTTTGATCTTATATACTTTGATCTTTGTTTCAAAGTGATTCAAGCCTCAACACTCAAGTGTAAAGAGAAGAATACTTCTATTAGAAGTATTACAACTTAGTATCATCTTGCTATCTAAGTTGTTTGTTTATCTCATCTTGTTGATCCTTCATATTTTGGTGAATAAGGTGTATGTATTAGTTAGCTAGATTTAGTTATAAAATCTAGAATTGTTGTAAGTGTGAAGTGGAACTTGAAGTGAAGAAGTAGTGGTGATAGGAGATAGTAGCAATAGTGATTAGTAGTGAAGATATTGAAGCTTCTAAGTAGAGAAGACAAGAAGACATTAGTGGGTTGAAGTTGTGAAGATATTAGTGGCTTAAAGCTTTGAAGTTGTGAAGACGTTAGTGCCTTGAAGTTGTGAAGTTGCAAGACATTGAAGTCGTGAAGTATTTGTGAAGGCGTGAAGATACTTGTGGTGTGAAGAAGTGAAAAGGTGTGAAGAAGGTGTGGTGTGATATTTGTTGTGAGATTGGTTCTAGCTACGATTAGAACTCAACATTTTGCTTTGTGTCGTAAATTGGTGTAAGCTTTTGGTGTGTACGGTTTTCTCCGCCATAAGGGAGGTTATTGACTTAGTGAAGAAAACTCTCGAGTTCGGTGCTCAGGGAGTGGAGTAGGGTAAGGAAGGTGTCCTTGTAGCCGAACCACTATAAATCCTTTGTCTCTCGGTTTGATCTTTCCATCTCTCACTCTTTGCTTGCTTACTTATTAGTTTTTCATACATTGTTATAATTGTGTGTTGTGCATATATTGATTTCACATAAAGATCAAACTAGATTCCATTTACAACATTAATTGTACATTAACAAAATATAAGTACATACAATTATTAAAACACATATACATATATAAATACAAACTTATATTTAAGTGAGATATATGAAATTATAATTTCTATTCAACACTTTAAATAAGTAAGTGTCTATATGATATATGTGAATTAATTTGTATCTATACTTTGGTTTCAAAGGTTTATACTATTAGCATCAATTCTTTAAAAGAAAACTTTTATTAAACGAAAAAGACGGAAAACTATTCAACCCCCCTTCTAGTTTTCCACAATTGGTATCAAAGCCACGTCTAGCAAGATTTTTAAAATAGATTGTATTTTAAAACTTGTAACGATCTATGGAATTTGAAAAATATTTAGAAGGGGAATTTACGCAACAACCACCATTATTTGAAAATGATCATTTTCTTGAATGGAAAAATAAATTTGAAAATTATGTGAAATCAATAGATCTTGATCTTTGGCATATCATTTCAATTGGTGATCTTAAACCAACCAAAATGGATTTTGAAAATCAATATAATAATTTTCAAACCAAAATTGATAAAAATACTAATGCCAAATTACTTATCTTCAAAACTCTACCAAGAGTTGAATATGAAAGATTATTTCTTTATAAAACGGCAAATGATATTTGAAAATGTCTTTTAAAGTTTCACCAAGAGAAATGTAAAACCAAAGATGATAAACTTGATATTGCACAAGAAATAGTTACTCTAGAAAATTTAATAGATAAATATTTAGTTGAAATAAATACATGTACTACTAGTTCAAATGTGATCATTGAAGGTATCAATAACGAAGAATACATGAGCCAAATCCGAAGAAAGGGTGTTAATAAATCATGGTGCAACAAGTACAAAGAAGACGATGATAATACGGCTTGTGAGAATATTCAAACAAATGGGAATACAAGTATTGATGGCAAGGACTACATGCCTCTCGATCTAAGCGAAACTACAAGTAAAACATGGAGCGACATGGACGATGGAATTGATCAACATATAGCATATGATGATTACACAACTACTAATAAGGTACAATCCGAAACCGAACATTTTTGCTATGATCAATTTATATTAGAATTTTCAAAATTGGAAAACAACTTCAAACATTTTTGCAACATTGACTCAAAAATGATTCCTAAAAATAAATCTTCAATATTCATTGAAAACAATTTTGAAAAGGAAATAATTTTAGAAGATAAAATGTCTAGACTTGAAAGCAATATTGAAATTGATCTTAAATGTAAATATTGTCAAGACTATAAACATGAAATTAAAATAGAAAATGAAAAAGCAAAAATACTAGCAAAATTTGAAAATAGCTCTAGATCTTTAAAATATTTACTTAACATTCAAAAGTCATTTTATGATAAAACCGGCTTAGGATTTACCTTAAATGATCCTTCAACAAATGCATCAAAACAAATAAAATTTGTTAAACCTAGTGGAGCAATTTAGAACAAATATTACTTACGCTCACTATCTATCTCTCTAGTCAAGAAAGTCATTGTTTGTTGATCAAAACGAACTATTGATGATTTCTTGTACTTCTCGACGACATCCTCATCATGTGCATTTTAATGCAATGGATGTTCTCAACTAACCAATTCGGACCCATGAGAATCTGGGTACCAAGCTCTTTATCATGTTTAGGTAATTAACGAACGAAGAGACTTTTAAGTTGTGGATTGCTCACCTTGCTCACTTACTTTTGACGACTATTGGTTCATTTCACTATGGTTCACATTCTACACATGTTTTGCCTATAACGTTGGTGCGGTCATTTATTGTCTCAGCATTTTGTTCTTCACTTTTGGAGTATTGGTTTTATGGTGTGTCCGTTACTATTTCAAGACGAAGGCTTCAAAGCACTACTTTTCTTAGTTTTCACGACTTGTGATGATTGGTGTGATCGATTAAGCATTTTGGATCAAGCTCCCTTGATTTCTTTTGCGTTAGTATTTTACTTTGCTACTTCGACATGTTTTGGGCAAACATTTAAAGATGCCTTCCATTATTCTCATGCCCACTCTTAAAGAAAAGCTGGACCTGAGGTAAGTTTTCTTTTCAAAAACTTGCCAATATTACATTATATTAAAGTGTGCTTTAATTAGTATATGAATATGACTTAATTTATAAGTTGCCATGTTTTTAGATAATTAATACTAATACATGCATATATGATATTAGATTATTAATCCTCTTGTTGTTAAATCTATTATCATGTTTCTTAGTCTTCATTTATATTGGAGATCTTCTATGATCTATAGTAGAATACTTACCATTTAAAGCCATATGATTTTGCTAGTTGCATTAATAGATGAATTATGATTAAGTCTTGTTAGTAACGTAATATTATAATGCTCTTTGTATATATACATGTCTATCCTGTATTCATAAGATGATTATATGTGACAATGGGCTTAGTTGATTCTCTTGAGTATGATAAGTTTTCATAATCAAATCCTTTACTTGCAATTTCTTGATTATCAATATCAAAAAACCTTATTTAAAACCCTTCTCTTTGAATAAAATTCTTTCAAACATCTACATTATTTATTTTAAACAACATGTTTAACTATAAGCTACCATAACTTTATTTTAATCAAAATCAGGATTAATTTTTTTTTAAACTAAATTCAATTTATTCCATTGTAATACACACTTGAATTCGTTTCAAAACATTGTTGAATAAAACTAAAAACGTTTTGCTTAAAGCACATTTGATTATCTCTCATGTGTCATTCACTCTTATGGAAATGACATTCACAATTTAATCAAATCATCTCATGAGAATCATGGTTTGCCCATATGGATCTTATTTGCAACAAGATTTGAAGTCCATATAATCATATCTTCCTACTTGTTACTTGTAAGCAATCATTAATATGTTTCCTCTAGCCTACATATTATCATCTTCATATAGTTGCATACTTAACTAATTTGCTTTATTGCTTCCTTTATTGCATATCTTAATTGATAAATTAGTAGATAGCATGATTATTAGAAATAAATTGTCTAATTTAATTATTTCTATATCACTCTCTACATTCATGAATAGTATGCCCTATGCCTCAAAGATGTGAACTTACTTGAATCCAAATCCAAAAACACAACCTTTTTGAAAATTTTCTGCCAAAAACCCATTTCTTGCATTCTGAGAATCACCAGATGGGCGGCCCCCTTAATTATATAAGGCGGCCCCCTTAATGATTAAGGGGACCGGCCCCTAATTAAGGGGACCGGCCATCTGATGGTCGGGGATACTGTTTTCTTTATCACTTTTTGACCCATTTCAGCCTATACTTCCCAAAATTCACAAACATATTTTGTCCCATACTATCCCTCAAAATTTACTTTCCTAAACCACATTTCTCATACACTATAAATACCCTCTTCCCATCACACCCAAACATGTCATCTCCCAACAACCAAAAACCAAAGATTTCAAGAACCGCAAGGATCTCCGTCAAACCCGTTTGGAGGAGGAAACTTGATTCTTGTCATAACTCAAGTGATGTTGCTCCAAGTCAACCAACAACTAAACCTCAAACCCACACTAATGAGTCATCTCACAACCTATCATCCACTCATGCCCTCATTAATGCTTCTTCTTATGATGAGCATGCTCAATCACAAAACAACAATCCCAACCTCTCAACCAATACTTCACATGTTGCTCATTCAACAAAAACACCACTCACTCATGAAGAACCTCTTCCACCCTTTTCATGTTTTCATGACTACCCAAGCTCAACCATGTCTCCACCACCAAGAGTACCACCACCACATCCTACAACTTCACATGCCATTCCTATGTTGCATGTTCAAACCTTCACCCAAGACAACTATCATGCTCCACCACCAACACCTTCCTCCGAACACTTGAAGTTCGTTGAGGAGCTAAAAGAGGCTCATGAGCTTAGTGCTCTTTTAGCATTACATCTTGCTCAACGCAATTTGGATCCACCCCAATCAAGCTCACCATCATCACCACACAACATCAACCAAATTGAGAAGCATGTTAACAATTGCCCTTGTTGCATCTTCCTTCAACAACAAACCATTGCTTTGAATGAGCACTTCACTTGGATTGAGTATCTTCTCACAAGATCTCAACAAACACCATCACTTGAACAACATCAAAACCCTCAATCAACAAACCCTACTTCAAATCCACCACCTCCAAGTTCCACATCTCCAAACTCACCAACATCCATGCAACCAAAAGCTTATCTTCACTAAACCACCAAGCATTTTATATGCTTATGTTTCTCATTTTCAAATAAAACTCTTCAACCATTTTGGGATTCAAGAAAGTTTGGTGACACTCCTTGTTGGCACATTAGGATGCTCTACTTAGTTTAGTATTCCATATTTATGGCTTTTGTAATAATGATTATGGGTTGACATAATCATTTTCTATTAATGAATGACTTAATATGTGTTTCTAATTATCTTTTGCCATGCTTATTATTTGTTGGTATTATGATATATGTGTTTGCTTGTGCCATGCTTGTGCTTCTAATATTTTTCTTGCAAGAATTCCATTACTCGAACCCTTGGTGCCCTCAAACGAGGGGGAGCATACATCAAGGGGGAGCCTCCTTCTTATCGGCTTAAACCTTTTTGATTATACAAAAAGGGGGAGAAGTGAATATAAACTCACTAAATACTTAAAAATTAATTTTTGGATTTAATGAGTTTAGGTTTTGGAATCATTAAAAGGGGGAGATTGTTGATATAAATAAATGACTAAAAACGTTATTCATATCTTTTGATATCTCTATGTTTTGATAATCACAAAACGAAAACTTATCAAACCAAAAATTATGACATAAACAAGTATTTAGTAGTAAATACTCATCTTTACCATCTAATCACTTAAGGTATGAATAAACAAAGTGTCAAATGTATTATAAGATCAAAGGAACACTTTTGTTAATCACTAGATATTTATAAAATGTCACAAAACATTTTATATCTTTTGTAAAACATTTTTGGCATTAAAAGAATATGTTTAATTCATTACAAATTTATGAATTCAAATTTTTAACCAAAAATGGCAAATCTAATCCAGAAAAATTTCCCTCACAAAAGGACAAGAAAATCGAACGTTCAGGAGGGCGGCCCCCTTAATTTTACTAGGCGGACCCCTTAATCATTAAGGGGACTGCCCACTAATTAAGAGGATCGGTACGCTCCAGAACAGTATTTTCTGGCCCTTTAAATACTGGATCATCCCACATATTTTTCTCACCTTTTTGCACTAAAAACTTTCTGATCTAAACATCCATTTCCTTCCTCTAAAAATCCTTTGATCTTATATACTTTGATCTTTGTTTCAAAGTGATTCAAGCCTCAACACTCAAGTGTAAAGAGAAGAATACTTCTATTAGAAGTATTACAACTTAGTATCATCTTGCTATCTAAGTTGTTTGTTTATCTCATCTTGTTGATCCTTCATATTTTGGTGAATAAGGTGTATGTATTAGTTAGCTAGATTTAGTTATAAAATCTAGAATTGTTGTAAGTGTGAAGTGGAACTTGAAGTGAAAAAGTAGTGTTGGATAGTAGTGGTGATAGGAGATAGTAGCAATAGTGATTAGTAGTGAAGATATTGAAGCTTCCAAGTAGAGAAGACAAGAAGACATTAGTGGGTTGAAGTTGTGAAGATATTAGAGGCTTAAAGTTGTGAAGACATTACCGCTTTGAAGTTGTGAAGACGTTAGTGCCTTGAAGTTGTGAAGTTGCAAGACATTGAAGTCGTAAAGTATTTGTGAAGGCGTGAAGATACTTGTGGTGTGAAGAAGTGTAGAAGAAGTGAAAAGGTGTGGTGTGATATTTGTTGTGAGATTGGTTCTAGCTACGATTAGAACTCGACATTTTGCTTTGTGTCGTAAATTGGTGTAAGCTTTTGGTGTGTACGGTTTTCTCCGCCATAAGGGAGGTTATTGACTTAGTGAAGAAAACTCTCGAGTTCGGTGCTCGGGGAGTGGAGTAGGGCAAGGAAGGTGTCCTTGTAGCCGAACCACTATAAATCATTTATCTCTCGGTTTGATCTTTCCATCTCTCACTCTTTGCTTGTTTACTTATTAGTTTTTCATACATTGTTATAATTGTGTGTTGTGCATATATTGATTTCACATAAAGATCAAACTAGATTCCATTTACAACATTAATTGTACATTAACAAAATATAAGTACATACAATTATTAAAACACATATACATATATAAATACAAACTTATATTTAAATGAGATATATGAAATTATAATTTCTATTCAACACTTTAAATAAGTAAGTGTCTATATGATATATGTGAATTAATTTGTAGCTATACTTTGGTTTCAAAGGTTTATACTATTAGCATCAATTCTTTAAAAGCAAACTTTTATTAAACGAAAAAGACGTAAAACTATTCAACCCCCCCTTCTAGTTTTCCACAAGAACCATAATGATCATCACATAAGCCTACTAGTTACCCCATATGATTTTCAACGTTGCATATATAATACGCATGTCCCGTCTTTTATTCTTGAGTTTATTTCTAGGCTGAAGTACATATAACAATAAGTTGTATTAAAACGTATGCCGAAACGTATTTGAAATCTTCAAACAGACATGAAGTTTGACACATATATGCTTCATTATTTCATGTAATACTTTATATGATTTTATGTGACCTACAAATACTAACAATTCCTGAATCAATTCGAATCGGATACGCCACACACCAGCATACACACACACATACATACTACCTCCGTCTCACAATAAGTGTCCACTTTGAATTTTCAAAGTCTTTCTCATTCAACTTTGACCATAAATATTTTTATTTGTGTTATGTAATATTTGATGAAAAATATATGAATGGATTGAGTTTTAAATGTATTTTCATTGATATAATTTTCATCAAGTATTATATAACACAAATAATAATATTTATGGTCAAAGTTTAATGAGAAAGACTTTGAAAATTCAAAGTGGACACTTATTGTGAGACGGAGGGAGTATATATATATATATATATATATATATATATATATATATATATATATATATATATATATATATATATATATATATATTATGAGCCCAAAACAGCTTTCACATGTACACTAGTATAAAGATCACGATAGACCACTCAACCCACACACATGCACGTATACGAGTATATAACAGATTTTAATACATGTGTCCCTTTTCTTGCGTACACTACCAGGTTATAGTCGCGTTATTTTAGGGTTATGTAGGGGTCGCGAGACCAGGTTTGGGTAGAATGATCACATCGGACTCACGACACAACCAGGAACTAGAGTTGTCATGCAACGAGTTTATGTATTGTATTTATATATGTTTTATCAGTTCATGCGAATCAAAGATTAGGTTTAGATGTCATTTAATTCCGATTGTACATGTACTCAGGTGTGTCGTATTGGATTGAAAAAAAAAAACAAAGAGAGGACAATGGTACCTTAAGCAGAATTTTCGAGACAAAGACAATCGAACAAGGACTCCACACCAAGACTAGTCGAAACCCCAACCACACTTCTCAAGTTTGTTTCAAACCCACGACCAAAACCCACCTTCGAACCAATAATCACGAACCAGGAATCATCTTCTTAAAGCCTTGAATACGTCTCTATATGATCGAATGGGGATGAAACAATATGCCGCCACCTTGTTGTTACCTTGTTGTTGTTAGGGTTTTATTTGTGTGAGGCGAAAAGTAGGATGTGATATACGGTTTCATAAAATACGGTGAAGTGAATGCTGAGTTTTTAGAATGTGACTATGGAGATCAGAAACTTAGTCGTGATTATAGGAATTGAATTACAAATTTTTAATATGTCAAATAACTTCCCACATTAACAAGTAGATATGTGTGTACAAAATTAAATGAGATTCGGTCCAATATAACTTTGTGGACGTTTGATATGCTTAAACATGTGTGTACACATTATTTTATCGTAAGTTTTATTATTTGTATAACGTTTATTGTTCAAATGTTAAAAGATTTAAATACTTAGGTTATAATGTAACGTCTTAAATAATTATTCGTCTTTTCAAAGGTTTAAAATTAGAGGGTATTTTAGGTATTTAACGTGTTTAAGAAATCTGGGTTTTACATGGCTTATGCGGGATGAGGTGGTCATTGGAATTCATTGTTCATATGCCAAAGCATAAGTCAATGAATTACTTTGTCCAAGCTTCAACTCTGATTTTAAAGAAATACTAAGGGCCCGTTTGGTATGTAGGTGGGTTTAGGATTTGGATTTAAATTTGGTATAGATTGAAAGAAACGTGTGAGAATGATTGTATTAAAGGTGTTTGTTTTATATAATAAAATTGGGATTAGGATTGTGTTTTGATATTATTTTATTGATAAAAAAATAAATAAATAAATAAATAATCACATGTATACTACATGAAAATATCTAAATATATGAAAATCACCTTGCATGTTATACTACTACACGTTTATCTATAAAACTTATGTCAAATGTCAGAAAAGTCATGTGGCTTGACTACTTTGTTAAAACCTTTATCTAAGGGTATTAAACACTACTTTAAATACCATACCCTAATACCAAACAATTATTAAATGTCTTTTCACCCATTCCATACCGGCATACCAAACGGGTCCTAAGTTTATATTCATTGACAAATATTTTTTATTAAAATTATGAAATAGAAAAAAACCGTAACAAAAAAAACCCCTTAAATTGATAATGTAATCGATGTCTATTTCATGGCCTAAATCATGTAATTGAATCCTGACGAGTATTTAATAGATCTTTATACACACAAAAAAAATGAAAAAATGAAAAGATCTGTTGTTGCCAGTGTTAGAAGGAAATTGAAAAAGACCACCTCACAAGTGTATATGCTCAATATGCACGCCTATAATATCATAAGACAAAGATGCATCAGAAGATTAGATATTTTTATTTTATTTTATTTGTTTATTTAGAGTTTTTCTTTTATGTCTTGAAATTCATTGGTCAAAATTATTCTTATCAACATTTTTTGGATGTCAGTATCTTTGATTATTTTTTAATGTTTATATTTATGAACCAATAAAATACCAATGATTTGATATGTAAAAATCTATTTATTTAACATATTTTTAATTAAATCAATTTTAACACTGATAAAACTTTAATACATGAAACAATACATATCGCAAATAATTCTTTTGTTAAAAGTTAATGTTTATCAACATTAAATCAATTTTAACCCTAATAAAAGGTCATTAAATGAAAAACATATATTGCTAAAAATTATAGTTTTCCATAAAAATATATACTAAAAAAAATCTAAGGCTAGCCTCCCAAAGGGCAGGCTTGTATCTAGTCAATGTATAAATGTAACTATATGATTTGCATCGTTAATTAAGTCCAAATAATAAAACATACTTAATGCATACACTCTATTGCTTTTGAACTTATAGATTAAATGATGCGCGAATCTAGAAACTTCAAAATAAAAACAATTCCTTCATAGGCGCACACCAATTAAGAAGATAAGGATTCAAATGATCAAATAGATGATAAGTTATGTGACACTTGCAACAAAAATCAAATGATGACAATTCGTCGGTATACTTGGAATTTCAATATGATGATGTCTTACCTAATCGAAGGAAATGAATAAAAATTAACGTATCATGGCAAAATATTCATGGTTTATCATGGATTTACATAAGCCTGGGTGCAATGGTGATATTCCATGATCTCCACATTAACGTCACATCAGCTTTTCAGCACATCATCTAACCTACACCTAACAGCCATAACAAATATTAGCTAACAACACTCACAAAAATACCCCGCTTAATACAAACATACTCCACACACTCACAAAAAAGAGGGGCATTTGTTAGGTGGTTTGCACCACCGAACCAACACAAAAAATGATCTTGGCACGCGGTGGTGTTTAGCCGACATGAGGTTGCCGCGCGATGGAGCTCCTCCACGGGTGGCGATATACCACCGTAACGCCTGGTCTAAGTACATTTCTTTTCTTCTTATAAATCTTCCTATAACTATAGGGATGAGAGAAATATTATTCTCATAATTTGCCTTATCATCTCTAATGTATGCTTTAAAGTATAAAACTTTTATTTCATTGTAAATGTTTATCTTTAACAGTGTTGCAAAAATCGGCCTACAAGGCCGATTAATCGGCGATTACAAGCTGAACGGCCTTGGACCTTGGAGCGAATTACAAGGTAATCGACCGATTAATCGGCCTTGGACCTTGGAATCGGCGATTAATCGGCCAAAAATCGCTACACGGCCCTCGACCGCCTCGAGACCGATTCACGATTTTTGTAACATTGATCTTTAAAGAATACACTAAATTTGGTGTAAGTTTTAGTATAGTCTAACTACCGATGATTTTTTTACGTCAAATCTGATGTAACACTAAGGGTGCATTTGGTAGATTGTATTTGACTTAAAGGAATATATCACAATGAAATCACTCATTTGGTATGTGGTTGTTGGTTTTAGAAATGGGCAATTGGCTATGAAACCTTTCTTTGTAGGGTTGTACAAAACCAACCTTAAGACCTTGGTTAACTGATAAAAGCAAATTAACTTTTGAAAATTGTGCAATAACTCATCATACACATGTCTATATGTTATTTCTTTGAGAGTAAACTACAAAATACATCCCTGTCATTTGTTAGGGTTCACACTAAACATCTATGTTAGTAACTTTTATCAATAATCATCCCTTCGATAGTAAATGTTAGACACAATATATCCTTAGGGATTAATGCTGTATTTTTTTCTTCGTTGCCTACTAATAGTCAAACACACTTCTTGATAGAAGCACTCCCAAACACCCTTTTATTAATTTCGTGTTCTTCTTCTACCATCATCATCTTTTTCTCACTATTTCTACTACTATAAAATACTAAACCACTGACTATTAAATCACATTCAACTATCATAAAATACCTTAACCCGTATAATATTTACACCTATCACTATAATATCACTCACAAACACCACAAAATACCAAAACCCATCATTATCTCTTCTCATCACATCTACCACCACCATCTACCACATCGACTAACATCATCTTCGGAAATGTAGTGGTCGGCTTTGTGACTACCACCATTCACTACCTCCACCACCTAATATGACCTCCATAGAGGAAGTAGAGGTGATGGAGGTGTTGGATGGTAGAGAATGGTGGTTGTGGAGGTAGCGAATGGTGGTGGTCACAAATTCAGCCACAGTAAAATTTGTGATGGTTAGGAGTGATTTTATGGTGATAGGTATAGGTATTTTGTGTGGGTTTAGGTATTTTATGGTGGTTGTAAGTGATTTATGGTGAGTGATTTTGGCAGTGAGATGAAGAAGATGATGATGGGTAGTGGAGGTGATGAGAAGAAGATGATGATGAAATGAATAAAAGGGTGTTTGAGAGTGACTTATCAAGATATGTTTTTGAGTTTTAGTAGATACTATAGAAAAAAAAAATACATCGTTATTTTGCACCTACTCTTTCTTTTATTTTTATAATATAGGCAAATGGGCTTGATGAGTGCTCAAACACTCATCGTTTTTGACGTATTTAAACTGCCAAAACATACAAAAACAATCAAAAAGATATCAAAATACTTAAATTATCCCAGGGATTGTGTTTTATGTATTTTAAATGCAAAATGTGCAAAAACAAAGAAAAAACGTACAAAGTTTGCAATATTGGCAGTTTCAGTCCCCCAAGTTTCAAAACTTGTCAATTTTAGTCCCTATGCATTTATTTTGAAAGGAAAAGTCAACCCAAGGTTTTGAAAGTCAAAAATCATAAAGAATTACACTTGGGTCATAAACTTTCCAAAATTACATGTTTAGTCCCTGAGTTTTCAAATATGGCAAAATATGTCCTTGGGAATTTTGAAAAAATCAAAAATGGCAAAAATTGGTTTTGGACTTTGGAATTATAACATATTTGGTCCTTGGAAGCAATTGGGAAAATTACACTTTTAGTCCCTTGGGTTTGGAAAAGTTGCAAAAATGGCCCTTGTGATAACTAAGTACCAACCGGACCCTTATTACATAACCAAAACCCAAAACCAAACCCCAATCCAATTCCATTATCCAGTCCACCACCCAGGCCCAAGATCCCAGCCCAATCTCAAAATAATAAAGCCACAGGGTCAAACGGTCAACAAGGGTCAAACGACCCTTTGACCCTCCTTCTTCCCCAACATCCCAGCGTAAAACCAGGGCAACTCTCCCCCCTCCTCCCCACCTTTTTCCAACAAAAAACCCCCACAATTAATGTCCACACCAACCTAACCCACCACAATAAATTCCCAAACCAACCCCCACCAGTTCCACTCATATTGGCCCGTATACCCTTTTGGCGCCAAAATCCAAATCAAGGGTTTGGATTGATCTTAGTATAATTGAACGCATGGGATTTGGTCAATGAGTCAACAAAAAGATATTGGGACTATCATAATTCAAAAAAGGAGCCATGTGGAAGACTTAGGCTTTAGTTTTTACCTCGTTATATATTGTAACTCATTTTTTAGCAATATAGTGTGTAATTTTGTAGTTTTTAGTTTTAGAAATGTTCTAATGTTCTTTTGTAACTCAGTTTTAATTAATGAAAGCAATGTTTTAAGTTTATTTCTTGTTTGAATTTTCAAGTTCCATTCAAAATTCTCAAGTGTTAATTTAAGGTTCCAAAGCGTGTTCAGGTTGTTCATAAGCTCATATAAACTCACAAAACAACTTTTGAGAAACTTTTCAAGCTTGTGGTAACTTCCTAAACTCAGTTTTCAATAATTACTAAAAAATTAAGAAAAATAAAAAATAAATAAAAAATTCATGGACAAGAGTTGAATAAGCTTGGAGCACAGTTAATAAAGGATGGTTGTGGGTTAGGGGCCTCATGGGAGGTCATTAGGTTGTTTCAATTGGTCCTTGGTTTGCAAACTGAGCTTGGAAGGCTTATGTAAGCCTACTTTTTAACTTGTACTCTTCTAAGTAGTTTAGTCACTTATTATTGTCTTAATTACTTGTTTATTGTTTATTATAATAGTTGTGATCAGTAGGGTGTATTGTATACTTGTTTGAATAACATTTTCATCATTTTCTGTTTTTAAAGGGGTGTTTGGTTGAAGTCTGTTTGTGCCATTCTACTTGTGTAATTGCAAAATTCTGTGTTTTATTCAGTTGTTTGGGTGGATATAGGCTCAGGGAAACAATTTACATGTTTACTAATACACTCAAAAGTCAAATCCTAAGAAAACCATCACCACAATTAACTGTGGTGATCTTTGGAGTGCAATAACCATCAAATCTTTTCCTAAGTTGGTATTTTTACTTAAGTTGGTCTTCATTTAGCTTATCATAACATTCAAAGTCACTAAATCAGCAATCAAAGTTCAATAAAGTCAAAACCTACATTTTTCTAAAAAGTCAAAATAACTAGTGTCAGGTTTTTACCAATATGGGATGAATTATTGTGATTTTTGTGGATTGTTTTAGATCTTGAAACTTGTTGAGATCAAAGTCTACCAGTAGAACTACAAATCCATGCATTTGTTTGATTTTTACAAAATTTTCTAGTGGACCAAAGTACCCTTGGAAAGTACTTGCAGGGCAAAAGTGTGCCCTGTGCACAGACCACCCATCTCACCCACCACCTTTGGTGGTAGTTTGTGGCCAACCCAGTGGGTCCCACACCTCCATTTTGGTTCCATACAACCCCCCTCCTACCAAGGAAGTAGTATTGACCATTTATTTGACCTCAAGACCTGTGGACCCCACTTTGTTTGACCTCATAAGTTTGTCCCATTCTGTCTCAGAATCTAAATAAGCCAAGTGCTTATTCTGAGTTTGTGGCTTATTGTGTTAGCTTATTTGTGTGTTACTTGCTTAAAATTGTTCATTTCACTTATTTTCATCAGTTTTCACCAAAGTGGACCCCACATTTGCTCATTTAAGCTTATTTCCACTCTTGGTCAAAGAAAGTCAACTGTCAAGGGATTAAGCACTTGAAGTGCTTATTTCCTTGACCTCAGTCAAACCCACTTCACAAAAGTTGCTTAAAAACTTGTAATAAGCAGTTTGGAAAAAGAAAATCTCAAATAAGCCCAACTTAATAGAAGTGATAGCTTCTATTTAAGCCAATTGGCTTATTCTTCAGCTTATTATTAAGCAATTCTCATTTTTATAATTTTCCTAGGCTACTGGTGTGTACAAATAATTTCTGTAATTTTTTCAGATTTTTCTTGCATCATTTAGTATTTTTCCTAATTTAAAATAGTTTTTAGTAATTATTAATTAGTTAATAATTAATAATAATTAATTAGAAAATCAGAAAAATATAAATTAAATTTTAAAATTAGTTTTTAGTTATTTTTAATTTTTCCAAATTTTATTTTCAATTTTCTAGTGTATTTTAATAATTAATTAGAATTTAGGTTAATTTAAATAATTAAAAAGTAATTAATAATTAGTTAATAATTAGTAATAATTAATTAAATAGTCTAAAAAATATATTTTCATTTCTAATATTAGTTTTATAGTATTTTAGATTTTTCTAAGTTTAATTTTTATTTTTCTAAGTTAATTTCATATTTATTCATAATTTAGGCTAATTTAGTTAATTAAAAATAATTAGAAAATTAGTATTTAATTAATAGTAATTATAAAATTAGTGTAAAAATTAATTTTAAATTTCCAAAAATTTTCTCTCATCATTAGGTTTGTAAAAAGTTAATTTTCATACCAGTAGCCTTCTCAGATCACTTCGTTCACTTTTATTCCTTGTACGTTTGTTCGCGTTTTTGGCAAACGTACGGTTTTTAAGTTTTAAGTGATTTCTTCTCAACCTCAATTCCCGTAATCATTCACATAGCTTTCCTAAGCTATTTCTGTTAATAATCTCCAAATAATTCTCACAACAAACCCTTTCTGTGAATAATCACCCGATCATAAAGCACGCTAAAGTTACATTTCACACCTCAACGGGATTTAACGACCCGGTGATACCTTATATTACCCGGAGCATTGATCTAGGCTATTTGACTTTGTTGACCATTCCTTGGTCAATATAAGTTGGTGGTTTAGCATCAATCAGGGCCCTTATTACAATATGTTTTAATTTATAATATTATCATAATATTAAGAGCGATTGGTGCAGTATCCCCCATTCACACGGTATAGGGTTTTTTTCTCCTATGGTGCCGCTATAGCATGTTAAACTGCACCGTGGGTTTGGTGTTATAGGGCTTCAATCATGGTGTTGGCGAGAGTTATGGTTTTTTTTAGTGAGTAGAGTATTTTTGATGGGGTGTTATAGTAATTTTTATTGAGAGGGTGTTTATGTTATTAGAGTGTTATAAGGTCTATGCACTTATATGATGCAAATGCACCTAGCTAGTTCTCAAATACAAATCAACTCCCAATAACATTTACAAAACGAATAACTTTAATACTATAATTATTTGTTCTGTCCTACCTTTTTCCGATCCTTTACTAAATTCAAATCCTATTCTAACCTCATAAGCATACGCACCCTAAGGGGGTGCTTGGTTGGGGGTATTGGGGGTGGGGATTGGGAAATGTAATGATTAAACATGCCTTGTTATGACTAGGGAATGCAATCATTGTTTAGTATTGGGTAAGGGGGCATTACCCAGTAAATTGGGAGGTATGGTAATGATTACCCACCACCACCACAACCA
This sequence comes from Artemisia argyi, assembly GCA_030686995.1. Classification (NCBI taxonomy): domain Eukaryota; kingdom Viridiplantae; phylum Streptophyta; class Magnoliopsida; order Asterales; family Asteraceae; genus Artemisia; species Artemisia argyi. The sequence continues at coordinate 75,232,331 of CM060684.1, read as the reverse complement.
CCACCAGCCACCACCACCACCACTAGCCACCACCATTAGCAGCCACCACCACCATTAGCAGCCACCACCACCAGCAGCCACCACCACCACCACCAGCCACCACCAATAGCCACCGCCACCACCACCACCACCAGCAACCACCACCACCACCAGCTATCACTACTACCACCACCACCACCAGCCGCCACCACCACTACCACCACCAGCAACCACCACCATCACCACTACCAGCCACCACCACCTTGGATGTAACACCCCCAAAATTTGGTACAGCGGAAGACTCAACAAGCTTTCGGGGTGTTACGGGGATTGGTATCCAACACAAGACATAAAAGAACGAGATAAAGTAAACATAAGAAAAACACAACCAAAACGGGGTTTTAAAGTTTACATTTATCCCAACATCATTCAGAGTCAGGCCCAAAAGAAATAAACGTAGGTTCATAATTAAATATCAGAGTTTTAGAAAAATAGATCCATAAACCAGGTGCCTTAGCCGAGCCTTCCAATCCATGCATCCAAATCATCACTTAATTACCTGAGAAAACGTGCTAAAAGTCAGCTTTCGCTGGTGAGATCATAGGTTTAAATTCATAATTCAATATAGTGGACATATACGCAAAACGCTTGCTAGCTATACTAGGGATTCACTACAGCCAACGGATACCCTCCGCTCCATCATAAATACACGGATACTCTCCGTAATAAACTTGCGGATACCCTCCGCTCCAACATAATCCTATAGGTGCACACTATAGTCAAATAATCAAATCCAATCAAATCAATATGTATGCATAAGGATACGACATACCCAACATGCGTAAGGATACGACATGTACAACTTACCTAGATCTAGTCTAGGCCTCGTTGTTTAGCTTACCTAACTCTAGGTTAGGCCTCGCTCTTCCTAGTTTTAATACGCATAGCAAGTTTTGAAAAGAATATAAAAGCGATAATAGTCCACACAAATAATTTGCACGTTTCTCACCCCAAGTATTGAAAACATAGTTCAAGAGAAAAAGTGGGGCTATGACTCACCTCAAGTCCAGAAATCAGCAATAAGAAATCGGTAGAAGTAAGACGTATAGCAACTCAAAAGACGGCAACTACGGACTCGGCACGACCTAACAATATCAACTCGTTCAGAAATCATTTCCTCAAAATCGAATATTCCCAAACCCGAACGTATTCCGTTTTATTTTCCGAAAATCCATTTCTCGTATTAGTTTGGAGTTTGACGTTTGGTATCCATACGGGTGGTGGGTCGACACAAAAAAACCAAGAAGTCATACAAAAGAATAATAAAACAATCTGTGGGTCTAATATTAGCCCAATATATTATTTAAATAAATCATCGAAGTTTATCAAATCCGTCGATTTGATAAACCCCATATTTATTTACGTAATATACCGTTCCAAGATTATACCCAACCTAAAGCACATAGCACGAAAATACTATATGGTATATATCGTAGTCTAATAAATTCCTTATATACATCGTCAAATTGGCCAGATTCCACGATATATATATATATATATATATATATATATATATATATATATATATATATATATATATATATATATATATATATATAGTAATTTATTATCCTAATACATGTACCACAACCTATGGGCGTCGTGGGATACGATGCCCATTAATATACTCATTTTATATAGCCAAATAACTCGGTTTAACCTGTCGATTAAATAAGTTATTTAGTTATAGAAATTGTTTATATTAATCGTCATATATCCGTGACAACACAAAAGTCACAATAATAACCCACTTGGACTCAAGTGACCACGACCCCGTATAACTCGATAGTTTTCCTCATTATATATAAAAGATATTATTTCATTTAATATTTAGTCAACGTCGAGAATTCCTCGTTATTTATAATATTTATTCATAATAACACTTCCAATAGTATTACTCTACTCTCGTAGCGTAATATATTTAGTCGCGTTATTGTTATAATATTACTCGTGATTTTGTTATTATTAATATACACATTTATATATTTATATATATGTTATTCACGTCTATATATTTATATAAACGTTTATATTACCAATAATATTATTACGAGTTTTATTATTCGCGTTTTAATTATAAATAATTATCGAGTCATTCGAAATGGTCACATGTCCGAGTCATCACTCTCGGCTCATTGTCCAAGTTCAAAGATAACATAAGCAAGTCATAAATAAGCAATCCAACTCCGTCCAAATCAATCCCAATACACGTGCTATGATACGTGGGAATCGCACCAGGCTTTACCTCTCAATGGATCTTGAGAAGCTTACAACCCCCACCAGGCAGTGTACCTGATCGTTGTAGTATAGTATAGTGACAAGTACCGGGGGATTGATCGTTCAGCTAGGAATAGTGTCGCTAGGATTAGAAAACCTAAATACTAGTTCTAAAGATGAGGGATGATTATTTTTGTATTTTTATATTTTTTAGAAAGTAAGTAAAAATCTCGGGTTTGAAGGATTTGGGCGGAATTAGTTGCTAGTCAACTAACCCAATACTAAAAATGCAATCAAAATAAAATACTAAAAATGAAAATAAACTAAATTAACTAAGGTTGTGAGCAATAAGTGGAGAAAATGTGTTTACTTAGATTTCACTACTCCCTAGACATCTTTTACACGTTAATTACTTGTTATAGTTGCATGGATGACGGATTGTATTCCTTAATACCATTCATGGGGTAGCGCACTTAACTCCCCAATTCTATGAGCTCTTATCTCCTCCTATGCCATGCCCAGCACAACCATAGGGATTATAAACAGTGGCTCATGCATTAAATACAACCAATAAAGACCTAGTGCACATCGGTTCATGTTTCCTAAGACGTTCAAGCATGTTACCATTTGGAAGTCTGCCAGTTTTTTTAAGCCTAACATTAAATTCATTCATCCAAAACAACTATAAATAAGTAATCAACACATAATTAACATCTAGGTTTCATTATATCCAAGCAAACACAAGATAGATCTAGCCTAGCATGATGGAATTAAGACTAGAACAAGAGATAGACAACCAACACATAGACATATTGATTGAATTAAAAGAATACTTATCTCAATTACACATAAAAGGTATCAAGGGTTTAGAACCCTTGAAAAACCTGTAAAATTCGCACCAAGTTCGAACTTAGGGTTTCTCCAAAACTTCTCTTTTTTTAATGTGAAAATTAGAAAACTATATATAGGAAATAGGGTCTGACGGCGTAAAGACCAATCTTGTGACGCCGTCACCTCGCCGCCAAAACTCTTCTCGGACTGCCTTGATCTACTTCTGACGCCGTCATGTGTTATGCATTTCCAGGCCGTCATAACTTTTACTCTTGACGCCCTTCTTCGTGACGCCGTCAAATCTGTACTGGATTGTCATGGAAATTGCTCTTGACGCCGTCAGGAATTCCTTCTTGACGCCGTCACCTACTGTTCCCAGCAAGGAAAATTAAGACTTTGGCGTTTTCTTCACTTTTATGCTCCAAAAACGTCCGAATTACTTCCTTTTCCAGATTTCTCTCCCAAAGTACCTAAAATCACAAAAGGAACAATTTTGGGGCAATATTTGATCAAATAAGTTCAATTCCGGGCTTAAATGACCCCCTAAAAGTGGTTCATTTTTCGCCTCATCATATACCCTTACACTTGAGATTTGCTTGTCCTCAAGCAAATGCGCTTTTATTCTACTCAAAATACAAGTTAGGGGTCATTTAACACTAATATAAAAGTAATTACAACAAATAATCGTTCCACTAAAGACCAATATACAAGCACGGAGGTCATACACTAGCACCTCACAAATAGTGTTTAGATACTCACATCTCTCGGGTGTAATAAAGTGTAAATTACAATATGGAAACGGAAGATATCTCTCACTACCTGTCATAGCAAAATAGATTACCATAGGCTTGGGAAAGGATCAAACCTCCACCACATGGCGTAAGCACCTAGGATAAACTATCAAAGAGGTCTTTTAAAGGGTTGTAACGTTAGGTGTAGGGATATGAAATACACGGTTTTGTTGGATAAAGGAAGTTTTACTGGTGGCGAGTTAACAATCTTGGTTAATTACATGTACAATATGGCGTTGCTAAGCCAAGACTAGACTCGACTTAAGCTAATAAATGAAAATTAACAAAAACATAAAATAAACAAAGAATGAAAAGGGATGGGAATCGCAACAGGCTTTACCTCTCGAGGGATCTCGAGAAGATTACAACCCCCACCAGGCAGTGTACCTGATCGTTGTAGTATAGTATAGTGACAAGTACCGGGGGATTGATCGTTCAGCTTAGGAATAGTGTCGCTAGGATTAGAAAGCCTAAATACTAGTTCTAAAGGTGAGGGATGATTATTTTTGTATTTTTATATTTTTATGAAAGCAAGTAAAATCTCGGGTTTTGGAAGAGTGGGCGGAATTAGTTGCTATTCAACTAACCCAATACTAAGATGCAATCAAAATAAAATAAAAAAAATGAAAATAAACTAATTTATACTAAAGTTGTGAGCAGTAATTGGAGAAAATGTGTTTACTTAGATTTCACTACTCCCTAGATATCTTTTACACGTTAATTACTTGTTATAATTGCATGGATGACGGATCGTATTCCTTAATACCATTCATGGGGTGGCACACATAACTCCCCAATTCTATGAGCTCTTATCTCCTCCTACACCATGCCTAACACAACTATAGGGATTGTAAACAGTGGCTCATGCATTAAATGCAACCAATAAAGACCTAGTGCGCCTCGGTTCATGTTTCTTAAGACGTTCAAGCATGTTACCATTTGGAGATCTGCCAGTTTTCTTAAGCCTAACATATAAATCATTCATCCAAGACAAGAATAAACAAGTAATCAACACATAATCAATATCTAGGTTTCATTAGATCTAAGCAAACACAAAAGAGATCTAGCCTAGCATGATAGAATTAAGACAAGAACATGATATAGACAACCAACACATAGACATATTGATTGAATTAGAAGAACACTTATCTTGATTAATCATGCAAGGTATCAAGGGGTTGGAACCCTTGAAAAACCTGTAAAGTTACACCAAAATCGTACTTAGGGTTTCTCCCAAAACTTCTCTCTAAAACTTCTCTTTCTAAATGTGAAAAACTAGAAAACTATATATAGGAAAATAGGGATGACGGCGTCAAGAACAAAGGTGTGACGCCGTCATCTCGCCGCCAAATACTTCCTCGGACGGCCTTGATCTACTTCTGACGCCGTCAAGGCCTAGGCCGTCACACAAATTACTCTTGACGCCCTGTGTGTGACGCCGTCATCAACTACGGATTTTAATTCTTGGGGTTTGACGCCGTCAGGAAAACTCTTGACGCCTTCATGAACTCTCGGATTTTATTCTTGAGGTTTGACGCCGTCTGGAAATTACTCTTGACGCCGTCACCTACTGTTCCCAGCATGGAAAATTGAGACTTTGCCATTTTCTTCACTTTTATGCTCCAAAAACGTCCAAAATGGCTTCTTTTCCAGAATTCACTCTCCAAGTACCTAAAATCACAAAAGGAACGATTTAGGGCAATATTTGATCAAATAAATTCGGATTCGGGCTTAAATGACCCCCTAAAAGTTGTTCATTTTTCGCCTTATCATATACCCTTACACTTGAGATTTGCTTGTCCTCAAGCAAATGCGCTTTTATTCTAGTCAGAAGACAAGTTAGAGGTCATTTAACAATAATATAAAAGTAATTACAACAAATAATCGTTCCACTAAAGACCAATAGACAAGCTCGGAGGTCATACACTAGCACCTCACAAATAGTGTTTAGATACTCACATCTCTCGGGTGTAATAAAGTGTAAATTACAATATGGAAATGGAAAACATCTCTCACTACCTGTCATAGGACTCATAGCAAAATAGATTACTATAGGCTTGGGAAAGGATCAAACCTCCACCACATGGCGTAAGCACCTAGGATAAACTATCAAAGAGGTCTTTTAAAGGGTTGTAACGTTAGGTATAGGGATATGAATTACACGGTTTTGTTGGATAAAGGAAGTTTTACTGGTGGCGAGTTAACAATCTTGGTTAATTACATGTACAATATGGCGTTGCTAAGCCAAGACTAGACTCGACTTAAGCTAATAAATGAGAAATAACAAAAACATAAAATGAACATAGAATAAAAAGGGATGGTAGTCCGTATGTTTTTTCTTTTTTTTTTCTTTTTCTATATTTTTTTTTCTTGATTTTTCGATTTTTTTTTATTTTTTTTTTTATTTTTTATTTTTTTGCATACACTCTTACCCTACCATCCAAAATAATACATCATAGGGAATGAACATTTCCCTTACACTTGAATCTTTACATACTTTACAATTAACTAATCTAATGACTCGAATTAAGAAAATCAAAACACTTGGAGTACTTTTAAGATTAACGTACATATGGGGGTAATAAATGATGTTCTTCCCCATTACTTCATAAAATAAGTACTTACCCATGAGTCCCAATCGTCCCAAAACAATATGTACAAGGATATGACTCGACTTAGCAACCATGTAATCAATTAGATAGTTAACTTAGGGTTTAACAAATAACAATAATGCACTAAAAATGAGCGCATACACGGAAGGCTAAGGCGATTTGGGTGTACATTTAAGTGGGGTGTAACAAATTCTTCCTTTAAGTAAAATGCTTAAAGTTAGAAACGAAAAGATAGGCTCGGAGGGGTGTACTAGGAGTTTCGTGTACTAAAAATGAGTACAACGCTAAGGGTGTGGGAAAAATTAGTTGACTTAACTAGTCAAGTAATATGACTTAAATGGTCAAATAATTATAATACGGGTTTAACACAAGGGTGATCCTAATGCCTCTTATCATGTTGTAAATCCTACCACACGAATGTAGTCTCACTAGCGGTCTCGGGATGCATCACTAACGCAAGTTCTAGAATCTAAATGCTACCGGTACACTTATAAGCACTAATAATGAATGTTTTTCCTATCAAATTTAAAGGCGAACCTCACATATTTGGGTGGAAAATTTTTCTGAATATACGGTTATGTGCTAGTCATACAATCTCCTATCCATGAGACGCTTGCTATGGCTAAAGTTTCACTCCTAAATGTTGTAAAAAAATTTAAATTTGGTGCTAAAATTACACTAACAAGTATTTCTCATAGTTTTATTACACATCTACCATTAAACAAAACAAACTCAAGCGAAAGTGCATATGTAAGGTATCATCTTTTTACCCTCCCCTTACACTTAAGATGAACATTGTCCCCAATGTTCAAGTAAAGAATGTAAAAGTGAAAAAGTAAAGAGAATGAAATCAAATACTCCCCTGATTCGCTCGGTATGGATTATAGGTTGGCCAGATTAGATCTTCCTCCAAGAAAATGAACAATCAAAGCTTCTCTTCCAGAATATAAATCATCTCCTTGTCGAACATAACCTGTAAATCCTGACAAAAATAGACAAGACAACCTCGCGTAAAATCGGCGGCATCCTATATAAGTTACTAAATCCTAGAAAACAAAGTAAGATATAATGCTTGTGGAATGAAGTTTGCAGATTTCCTGGAGATTATAAAACTTAATAATTCACAAAAACCATAAGACTCCGTTAGAAAAACAAAACCGGTAAAATTTCCAGATTTTTACTCCTGGCGCCGTCAAGAGTAAACTCATGACGCTGTCAGAATGGACCTGCAGAAATTCTTATGTTAAGTTTCCGGAAAATTTCTGGAAAAACTTGGTCCTACTTCCTGGAAAATCCTGCAAAACTTCATTATGACTCAATACAAGCATTTGACTCTAACAAATACGAATATACATGCTCACTTAAAATTGTGGAGAATCATGATCGTGTGTTTCTTGAAAACATATTTGGGGTTTCCCCTTACACTTATCTTTTGCAAAAATACTTTTAGGTTGGAGTTAAGACTAGGCCAAACAACATAGTAAAGTATTTCCACTTTTTAATTGAGAAACATGATCTACCAACAATAAAAATAAAGCATGCATACGGAAGCAAATAACAAACAAATAAAATGGAAATCACACAAAGCATGGGTTGCCTCCCAAGAAGCGCTTTTCTTTATTTACGAGTCTTGTAGCTAGACTCAAGGTCATGGGTTAACGTGTATCGCTTATGCTCACATAACCTAGTGTGAGCCATCTAATAGTCGCCTCATCTTTCTTATAATCATCTCCTAATTCTAAGCATCCGCAATAGTATCTTTTATTCTTTTTATGAGTATACTTAAGTCCTTTTCTCTTATCGTTCTCACTTAGCATCTCTATGGGCGGATACCTACTACACTTTTCCATGGAAAAATCCTTGAACCTAGGGTGTGTGTGGGGCATTTGATAGACAAAATCTTCTTCCCCATCCGAGAATGTAATTAACCCTTCTATGAGTTTTTCATCGAGGTTGGTCAGCCGTTTAAAGGGTTTTCCAAACACAACTTGGGTCAACTTATTATCAATAAACTCTCCTAGATTCTCCATAACCATGAACTCAACAAGATAAACCAAGCTTCCTACAAACACATGCATTGGTATTGCCTTAGCAATAATGTTTTCTCCTTTGTACTCTAACTCATCTACCATGATTTTATTGTACTCATTACGTGAGATTATGTTCATTGGAAGAGATGAATTGAGATAGGCGTTAAAGCTCTTAAATCCGATCTTACAAGGAAATTGCATGTTGAATGATCTATCACACTCAATCCTAGTTCTAGGGTCAACATACCTAAGAGGGTTTATTTCTTCTTCCATCCTATTCTCATTAATCACATCACCATCATCAAGATCCTCATCGGAGTCTGAATAGTAGAAAGGACTAGCCCTACGGTCATCATCATGATCAGACTCTTCTAACTCAGAATTATTGTCAAAGTGGTGGTTGGGTGAGAGGTTAGGTTGGTTCTCATTTTCTGCTAAAGGAAGTGGGGCGGGCATCTGGAAAATCCTACGACGAAAAACACGAATAACAGGAATCAAACGATCAATGTTATTGTTATCCATCGAAAGAGTTTACGAACAAAGACACAAAGAAATGAGATAGACTAAAGAAAACCTAAAAATAAAAATAAAATCTTACTAGAAAGGAATCTAGCAAGTAGACCTAATAAAAAGAAATTCTAACCTAGACAATAACTATTCCCCGGGCTGCGGCGCCAAAAACTTGATGCGTGGGAATCGCAACAGGCTTTACCTCTCGAGGGATCTCGAGAAGCTTACAACCCTCACCAGGCAGTGTACCTGATCGTTGTAGTATAGTATAGTGACAAGTACCGGGGGATTGATCGTTCAGCTTAGGAATAGTGTCGCTAGGATTAGAAAGCCTAAATACTAGTTCTAAAGGTGAGGGATGATTATTTTTGTATTTTTATATTTTTATGAAAGCAAGTAAAATCTCGGGTTTTGGAAGAGTGGGTGGAATTAGTTGCTATTCAACTAACCCAATACTAAGATGCAATCAAAATAAAATAATAAAAATGAAAATAAACTAATTTATACTAAAGTTGTGAGCAGTAATTGGAGAAAATGTGTTTACTTAGATTTCACTACTCCCTAGATATCTTTTACACGTTAATTACTTGTTATAATTGCATGGATGACGGATCGTATTCCTTAATACCATTCATGGGGTGGCACACATAACTCCCCAATTCTATGAGCTCTTATCTCCTCCTACACCATGCCCAGCACAACTATAGGGATTGTAAACAGTGGCTCATGCATTAAATACAACCAATAAAGACCTAGTGCGCCTCGGTTCATGTTTCTTAAGACGTTCAAGCATGTTACCATTTGGAGATCTGCCAGTTTTCTTAAGCCTAACATATAAATCATTCATCCAAGACAAGAATAAACAAGTAATCAACACATAATCAATATCTAGGTTTCATTAGATCTAAGCAAATACAAAAGAGATCTAGCCTAGCATGATAGAATTAAGACAAGAACATGATATAGACGACCAACACATAGACATATTGATTGAATTAGAAGAACACTTATCTTGATTAATCATGCAAGGTATCAAGGGGTTGGAACCCTTGAAAAACCTGTAAAGTTACACCAAAATCGTACTTAGGGTTTCTCCCAAAACTTCTCTCTAAAACTTCTCTTTCTAAATGTGAAAAACTAGAAAACTATATATAGGAAAATAGGGATGACGGCGTCAAGAACAAAGGTGTGACGCCGTCATCTCACCACCAAATACTTCCTCGGACGGCCTTGATCTACTTCTGACGCCGTCAAGGCCTAGGCCGTCACACAAATTACTCTTGACGCCCTGTGTGTGACGCCGTCATCAACTACGGATTTTAATTCTTGGGGTTTGACGCCGTCAGGAAAACTCTTGACGCCTTCATGAACTCTCGGATTTTATTATTGAGGTTTGACGCCGTTAGGAAATTACTCTTGACGCCGTCACCTACTGTTCCCAGCATGGAAAATTGAGACTTTGCCGTTTTCTTCACTTTTATGCTCCAAAAACGTCCAAAATGGCTTCTTTTCCAAAATTCACTCTCCAAGTACCTAAAATCACAAAAGGAACGATTTAGAGCAATATTTGATCAAATAAATTCGGATTCGGGCTTAAATGACCCCCTAAAAGTGGTTCATTTTTCGCCTTATCAGTAAAATTTCCAGATTTTCACACTTGACGCCGTCAGAAGTGACCTGTAGAAATTCTTATGTTAAGTTTCCGGAAAATTTCTGGAAAAACTTGGTCCTACTTCCTGGAAAATCCTGCAAAACTTCATTATGACTCAATACAAGCATTTGACTCTAACAAATACTAATATACATGTTCATTTAATATTGTGGAGAATCATGATCGGTTTGTTTCTTAAAAACATATTTGGGGTTTCCCCTTACACTTATCTTTCTTAAAAAATACTTTTAGGTGGAGTTAAGACTAAGCCAAAACAACAAAGTAAAGTATTTTCACTATTTAGTTTAGAAACATGATCTACCAACAATAAAAATAAAGCATGCATACGAAAGCAAATAACAAACAAACAAAAATAAAATCAAACAAAACATGGGTTGCCTCCCAAGAAGCGCTTTTCTTTATTTACGAGTCTTGTAGCTAGACTCAAGGTCATGGGTTACTACGTGACCTCGTCATTGGTTCCACTCTCTAGGTCGTCTTCTAAACCAGTTTTGTATTCCGAACCTAGTTGCAAGCATTCTTTGTAGAAACCAAGCATCCTATGCTTTACATACTCTACTCCTCTACGTCTATCCTCCTCATTCCTATAATAAGCCGCTTGCTTGTGTTCCTTTTCGAAATTAGAGAGAAGGCGGTATTGCTCAATCTTTTAGGGCATTTGATAGGCAACCTCATCATTCTCTTCCTTGAATCTAACTATCCCTAAAGTCGGATCATAACTCATCCTAGTGGCCACTACAAATGGTTTTCCAAATATTATTTGGCTTAGGGAAGCATCTATCACCGGACAAGTGTCTTCCACTATCATAAAATCGATCTCATAGGTGAGATTTCCTATAATCACATGCAATCCCTTCACTCTTCATGCAAAATTACTTATCAGATTCTTATTAGGCATCATCCTAAAATTAAGTTGCTTCTTCATCACCCAATTGTAATAAGTCCTAGTCATGATGTTCACGGGGGATCTAGGGTCGATGTAAGCTTTCCATATATGCATGTTCCCGATATTTCATGGTATGTTAATGTTAGAGGGGTCTCCCATTTTGATAAGGGGGGTGCCAAGGATATATGGTCTCTCAGGACGATCGAATAAATCCTTATGGTATTCCCGTTCTTCCTTGGTGGGCAACTTATCAAAGTACTTTTCTATAGGCTCTACCTCTTCTAATTCCTCTCCCCTATTAACCTCAACTTCCCTACTCTCATCCTTAGTCTCGGCTTCTACTCTAACTTCATCCTTGTCACTCTCTTCTGTCTCCTTATCTATTGGCTTAATGGTGACAACATTGACAAAGTGGACATGTTTGGATGATCAGGGGTCCTTAATTTGAATTCCGTTATTGGTGTCCCTAGTGTCCTTCCTAGGTGTGACTAACGCTTGGTTGTTGAGGGCTTTCAACAAGTTGTCAATCTTGTTGGTCATCTCCGTTTGTTGTTGGTTAAATTCGGTTTCAAACCTCGCTATGCGAGCTTCTTGAGATGCCATAAACTTTGACATCAATCCTTCAAGATTGTTGGTACTACCATAGTTGTTAGAAGGATTGTTGTTGAAAGTACGGTTGGAGGGTGGACCGTTTGGTTGGTAACGATTAGGCGGATTGGAAGAATTAGGTTGATTTTGTTTCCACCTAAGGTTTGGGTGATTTTTCCAAGAGGGGTTGTATGAATCACCATAAGGGTTTGGCTCGGGCTTGAAAGTGTACCACTTATCTCCCGCTTCGTCGGTACGCGTGGATGCGTAGTCCGCAAAAGTTGTTCCGGGGAGTTCCATACAATCACGAGTGTCATGGGGACCACTACATAATTCGCATGAAGAAGTGATTTTGTTCACTTGGCTTGAAGGTTTAGGAGCTTCGTAAAATTTCATGAGAAACTTGACTTGGTCCTCAAGTTCCATGATCCTACGGTCGGGAGTGCTAGAGTTGTTCGAAGGCAAAGATATTGCCTTGACCGTTTTGTTCAAATCACGGGGATCATTCCAACTTTCGTTGTCATAGAGAGCAAGATCTTCTATGAGTTCCCATGATTGTTCCGCACTTAGATCACGTAGCTTACCACCGGCCGATTGGTCAATGGCTCGCCTCGTAGAGATGTCGATATGGTCATAAAAGATTTGGACTTGGAGCCAAATATCTATGCCATGATGAGGGACTTTTTGGAGTAAGTCCTTGAAACGAGTCCATGCTTCATAAAGAGATTTATTTTGACGTTTTTGGAACATCAAGATGTCATTTCTAAGCTTAGTAGTTCTCCCCGATGGGAAAAATTGAGCAAGGAAACGAGTGGTGAGATCATCCCATGTGGTGATGGATCCCGCAAGTAAACGCTCAAGCCATTGACTAGCTTGATCCCGTAGAGAGAATTGGAATAGGCGTAATCGGGTTGTCTCTCTAGTTGCAACATCTAGGTCTATGGAATCTACGATTTTGAGGAAGTCCTTAAGATGTTGGTTTGGATCTTCAGAACGAAGTCCATGGAATGCACATCCGCTTTGCACCAACCGGATGGTGTCGGATCGCAAGGGGGTCACATTGGCTCCGGTGAGCTCAATGGTGTTTCGGTAGCCTTGGTGGCTAGGTCGGGAATACTCTCCTAAGGTTCGGGGCCTAAGGGGTTCTAATGGTGGGTTTTGTTGTGGTGGGATGACGGGTTCAAAGATGTTCCCATCGTCCATGATGTCGGGTGGTGAAAAGTTACGAACAAAAACACAAAGAAATAAGATAGACTAAAGAGAACCTAAAAATAAAAATAAAATCTTACTAGAAAGGAATCTAGCAAGTAGACCTAATAAAAAGAGATTCTAACCTAGACAATAACTATTCCCCGGGCTGCGGCGCCAAAAATTTGATACGTGGGAATCGCACCAGGCTTTACCTCTCAAGGGATCTTTAGAAGCTTACAACCCCCACCAGGCAGTGTACCGGATCGTTGTATTATAGTATAGTGACAAGTACCGGGGGATTGATCGTTCAGCTAGGAATAGTGTCGCTAGGATTAGAAAACCTAAATACTAGTTCTAAAGATGAGGGATGATTATTTTTGTATTTTTATATTTTTTAGAAAGCAAGTAAAAATCTCGGGTTTGAAGGATTTGGGCGGAATTAGTTGCTAGTCAACTAACCCAATACTAAAAATGCAATCAAAATAAAATACTAAAAATGAAAATAAACTAAATTAACTAAGGTTGTGAGCAATAAGTGGAGAAAATGTGTTTACTTAGATTTCACTACTCCCTAGACATCTTTTACACGTTAATTACTTGTTATAGTTGCATGGATGACGGATTGTATTCCTTAATACCATTCATGGGGTGGCGCACTTAACTCCCCAATTCTATGAGCTCTTATCTCCTCCTATGCCATGCCCAACACAACCATAGGGATTATAAACAGTGGCTCATGCATTAAATACAACCAATAAAGACCTAGTGCACATCGGTTCATGTTTCCTAAGACGTTCAAGCATGTTACCATTTGGAAGTCTGCCAGTTTTCTTAAGCCTAACATTAAATTCATTCATCCAAAACAACTATAAACAAGTAATCAACACATAATTAACATCTAGGTTTCATTAGATCCAAGCAAACACAAGATAGATCTAGCCTAGCATGATGGAATTAAGACAAGAACAAGAGATAGACAACCAACACATAGACATATTGATTGAATTAAAAGAATACTTATCTCAATTACACATGAAAGGTATCAAGGGTTTAGAACCCTTGAAAAACCTGTAAAATTCGCACCAAGTTCGTACTTAGGGTTTCTCCAAAACTTCTCTTTTTTTAATGTGAAAATTAGAAAACTATGTAGAGGAAATAGGGTCTGACGGCGTCAAGACCAATCTTGTGACGCCGTCACCTCGCCGCCAAAACTCTTCTCGGACTGCCTTGATCTACTTCTGACGCCGTCATGTGTTATGCAATTCCAGGCCGTCATGACTTTTACTCTTGACGCCCTTCTTCGTGACGCCGTCAAATCTGTACTGGATCGTCATGGAAATTGCTCTTGACGCCGTCAGGAATTCCTTCTTGACGCCATCACCTACTGTTCCTAGCAAGGAAAATTAAGACTTTGGCGTTTTCTTCACTTTTATGCTCCAAAAACGTCCGAATTGCTTCCTTTTCCAGATTTCTCTCCCAAAGTACCTAAAATCACAAAAGGAACGATTTAGGGCAATATTTGATCAAATAAGTTCAATTCCGGGCTTAAATGACCCCCTAAAAGTGGTTCATTTTTCGCCTCATCATGCTACAACAATAGGGTCCGACTACGGCACCCGACTAACCTATCTCCGTCAATCTAAGTGACCGTCTCACAATCGGTCCCCACATTACCATTCGTCAACAACTCCTCAAAGATCACATTATTCCCATTGTCGAGACCAAAAAGGGTCTCGACCCATCAAAAGCATTCAGCCGAAACGAAAGCCACAACAATACCAAAGATAACATGAACCAAAACAAGGAAAATAAAAGTATCAAAAAGGGACTAGTTCCGGGTTGGTTTACCAAGCCAAACCCGAGCCTTATGACCCACTTGGGTCTCGGCATAACACACGAGTCACCAAGACTCGAACTAAGACCATGAGGTCTCCAATCATAAGCTCAAATGAGCATTACAAAACTGCCCAAACGACCCTCTTGGGTCGCGACATCAACAACAACAATTCGGCCAAAAACACGACTCCATCGAGTCAAGTCAAACACCATCGCAACTAAACATGAAATCCAAGAACCCAAGGACAACATCAAGAAAAATAACGAGCCAAATGGCTCGTACCCACATCAAGCCGAGAGTCCAAGACTCACGGTTCACTCGACCCACCAAGATATCACCAATACCCGGATACCAAACTCATTTTCAATATCAAAAACATTATTTCCCAACATTATAATTCGATTCCCATAAAAACCTTCCGTGTACCCACGGGTTTAATACCATATCGAGGCACCCAAGGTGCCAAAACGAGCTTACTCACCTTCTTGAACCTCCAAACTTACGGATCTAGTGAAAACAATAAAACTCGACCGGATCTTTAAAGATTTCGTGGTGTTAAAGGATGTTTTAGAGCGCGTATTATATGTCAAAAGAAAGAGGATGAGATGAGGAGTAATATGGTGGTGTTGGTTTTGTGATGAGGGTGGCGGTGTGATGGTGGTGGCCGGCCAAAGGGTGCGGCGGCTAGGGTTTAGAGAGAGGGAGAGAGAGTTGGTGAGGGTGAGTAGTGAGTTGTGTTTGTGTGTGAGGTGAAGTAACCACAAGGACGATTTTTGTATTCTTTACTCATAAAAAAAAATTTATTTTTAATAATAATAATAATAATATTATTATTAGTATTAGTGGTAATATGAGTGGGTGTAAATTACACGGACCAAAATCCGAAACCCGTTTCAAAACGTTTAATATCTCGCGAAACGTTCCGAAAATAAATAAATATTGTCGAACTCGTAAAATCAAGACATAAAATTCTGTTAGGTTATCCTAGTGCCGAAGTCAACGTAGTACCAAATGAGAATTTAAAAATAAATCACCACGTATATTTCCATATCAAATCATTAAATAAATCTCAAATCCCATAACGATTTTAAATATAATCAACCATAAAATAGGTCTTACAAGCTCGTTACGAATAAAATTCCAAATAAAAATTTATAACGAACTTTAACGTAATGTGGGTTTTCAAAATGGCTCCCTAATTTGCCGGTTGTCACATCCTCCCAGTCTCAGAAGAAACCCGTCCCGGGTTTCTCTTGGAACAATCCATCTACGAAGTGAAAAGCTTCGGATATCTCTTTCGAAACTCGTCCTCACGTTCCCATGTAAATTCCGGTCCATGTCGGGAATTCCAACGAACCTTGACGAGCGGAATGCGACTTCGCTTGAGTCGTTTAATCTCTCGGTCCAATATCTCAATCGGCTCTTCTACAAAGTTTAGTTTCTCATCAACACGGATATCCTTCATCGGAATAACCGGCGTCTCATCAGAAAGACACTTTTTCAAATTACTAACATGAAACACATCGTGAACTTTACTCAGTTCATGTGGTAATTCTAACCGATAAGCCACGGGCCCAATTCTTTCCAAAATAAGAAATGGTCCAATGTAGCTGGGGTTGAGTTTCCCACGTTTCCCGAAACGTATCACACCCTTCCAAGGCGAGACTTTCAGCATCACTTTGTCTCCAACCTGGAACTCTAGGGGTTTACGTCTCTGATCGGCGTAACTTTTCTGTCTATCTCTAGATGCTTGTAATCGATCACGAATTTGAGTCACTTTCTCAGTAGTCTCCAAAATAAGTTCGGGGCCTGTGAGTTGGCTATCTCCAACTTTAGCCCAACCAATAGGCGAACGACATTTTCGGCCATACAAAGCTTCAAACGGTGCAGCTTTAAGACTTGTGTGGTAGCTATTATTATAGGAGAATTCCGCAAGGGGTAGATACTTCTCCCAGCCTTTACCAAAGTCTATTATACATGAACGAAGCATATCCTCCAAAGTCTGAATAGTCCTCTCACTTTGTCCATCGGTCTGGGGATGATATGCAGTACTCATATCAAGTCTCGTCCCCAAAG
Organism: Artemisia argyi; assembly: GCA_030686995.1. NCBI lineage: Eukaryota > Viridiplantae > Streptophyta > Magnoliopsida > Asterales > Asteraceae > Artemisia > Artemisia argyi. The sequence goes on along the minus strand of CM060684.1, from coordinate 75,215,051 downwards.
CAGTCTGGAGTGATCGCCACAAAGCTGACGTAAAGCGGCTATCGCGATCAGAAATAATCGATATCGGAACTCCATGACGAGAAATAATTTCCTTCACATACAACTTCGCAAGTTTGTCCACGCTATCATCTTCACTAATTGCCAGGAAATGAGCAGACTTAGTCAACCGATCCACAATTACCCAGATAGCGTCACAACCGCTAGCTGTCTTTGGTAATTTGGTAATAAAGTCCATTGTAATCCGTTCCCATTTCCAAACTGGGAGTTCTGGTTGCGTTAATAATCCTGACGGTCTTTGATGTTCGGCTTTAACCTTAGAACATGTCAAGCACTTACTAACATACAACGCTATATCTGCCTTCATGTTTGGCCACCAATATAGCTTTTTCAAATCCTGGTACATCTTGTCAGATCCAGGATGAATAGAGTATCTTGACTTATGCGACTCGTGCATAACCAACTCTCGAATTCCTCCATACAAAGATACCCAAATCCGATCTCCAAAACATAATACTCCATCAGAGCGCTTAACAAATCCTTTCTCATTCTCAGCCATCCCAAATATGTTCTCAGCAGGTCGGTTTTCTGCTTTTAACGCTTCCGTTTGAGCTTCAAATATTTGAGACGGTAACGGCGATACGATAGTCATTCCCAATGACCTAACTCATAACGGTGGTATTCTATCCTTTCGACTAAGAGCATCAGCAACCACGTTTGCTTTACCAGGATGGTAGCGAATTTCGCAATGATAATCGCTTAGCAACTCAATCCAACATCGTTGTCTCATGTTGAGCTCTTTTTGATTCAAGATGTGTTGTAGACTTTTGTAGTCAGTAAACACAACACACTTGGTTCCATACAAGTAATGTCTCCATATCCTCAAGGCAAAAACCACAACACCTAACTCCAAATCATGGGTGGTGTAGTTCTTCTCGTGCTTCTTGAGCTGTCGGGAAGCATAAGCTATCACTTTCTCTCGTTGCATTAACACAGCTCCCAAACCTTTATGAGAAGCGTCACAATAGACGACGAAATCCTCGTTACCTTCAGGTAACGCCAAGATAGGAGCACTACACAACATCTCCTTAAGTAATTGAAATGCTTCCTCTTCCTTATCTCCCCATTCGTATTTAACACTCTTTTGGGTTAATTTGGTCAACGGTTTAGCTATCTTCAAAAATCCCTCGATGAATCTTCGGTAATAACCGGCTAAACCCAAAAATTGACGAACTTCTGTTGGGGTCGTTGGTGCAGCCCAATCTTTAATCACTTCAATCTTAGCAGGATCTACATGAACTCCTTGTCTATCAATCACATGACCCAAAAATTGTACCGTCGGAATCCAAAATTTACATTTGGAGAACTTGGCATACAGTTTCTCTTTCCTGAGCAATTCTAAAATAAGTCTTAGATGCTCCTCATGCTCCTTCTCACTCTTCGAGTAGATTAAAATATCGTCAATGAATACGATCACAAACTTATCTAAATAAGGCTTACACACCCGATTCATGAGGTCCATGAATACCGCCGGTGCATTAGTCAATCCAAACGGCATCACCTGAAACTCATAATGCCCGTAACAGGTCCTGAAAGCCGTTTTCGGAATATCTTCCTCGCGAACTCGAAGCTGATGATATCCCGATCTCAAATCAATCTTCGAATACACACTCGATCCTTGAAGCTGATCGAACAAGTCGTCGATCCTTGGTAACGGGTATCTATTCTTCACCGTTAACTTGTTCAGCTCTTGATAATCAATACACATATGAAACGATCCATCCTTCTTCTTCACGAATAAGACCGGGGCTCCCCAAGGTGAAGAACTTGGTCTTATAAATCCTTTTTCGGCTAACTCCGCTAATTGTTTCGACAACTCTTCTAGTTCAGTGGGTGCAAGTCGATAAGGCGCTCGTGCCACAGGTGCATCACTAGGTATCAACTCAATCTGAAACTCCACTTGTCTAGTAGGCGGGATTCCCGGAAAATCATCGGGAAATACATCAGGAAAATCATGAACTATAGGCACATCTCCAATGCAACTTTCCTTCTTCTCCTTCCCTCCTTTCTCAGAGATTTGGGCTAAGAAAAGGTAACATCCTTTTTCCATTAGCTTTGGTAGCTTAGTGCAAGAAATGACTGCTAACCGGGATGGGCTCCTCGAACCTTTTTGATCTCCTAGTATATTTAGAATCTCCTTTCCGTAAGGCACTCGCACGATCTTCTCATCGCAAAGTATGTGAGCACGATACTTCGACAACCAATCCATACCAATGATGACATCGAAACTTCCTAACGTAACGGGTAGAAGATCTATGTTGAAAGGGTGATTCAAGAAATTTAACGTGCAACCGCGAATGATGGTCTTAATCCTTTCTATGTTCCCATTTGCTAACTCTACATCATACCCAATTCCTAAGGCCATCGGGGTATTCTCTAGTAAGGGTGCAAACGTAGTGGACACAAAACTTCTATCGGCACCAGTATCAAATAGTATGGAAGCATAACGATTATTGAGAAGGAACGTACCAGTAACGACGTTCGGATCTTCTCCTCTCTCGTTCCCGAGTGCATACACTCTTCCCTGAGTAGCTCCAGCTTCCGCACGTTGGTCCCCATTATCTTGTCGTCCACGGTTTCCTCCAGCTCCACGATTTCCATGATTGTACCCATTACCACCCGATCCTTGATTTCCTCGGTTCCACGATTCCCTACACTCATTCCTATAATGTCCCTTATTTCCACATCCATAATAAGTAACGTCTGCCTTACTTCTCACTTCAGGAGCAGCTTGAACCATAGCAAGAGGTCGTGCTCTACAATCCCTAGCTACATGTCCTCTCCTTGTGCAATTCTGGCAAATCACAGTACATTGTCCTGTATGATTCCTGTAGCAACGACCACACTTGGGTGCATCACCATTATAGTTCTTCTTATTTCCATCCCCAATAGCATAAGCTTTAGCAACAACTTGTCGCTTGTTCCGGTGATCATTACCCTTAGAGTGATGGTCTCTCTTTCTCTTTCCATTCTTATCCTTATCAGCTCCTTCCAATTCCAACGAATCCATTAGTTGTTGAGCAATTGTGATTGCCTCATGGATGTTTGCAGGTCTAGCAGCATTCACATCATTCTTTGTAGCCACAGGAAACCCATCGGTATACCGCTCAATCTTTTGAGTCTCAGTTCTAACCATATCTGGGCAAAGCAAGGCCAACTCCTGGTAACGATGATTGTAAGTCGCCATATTAGTACCCTTCACTTTGTGATTCCAAAACTCAATCTCCATAACATCCAAAAACCACATAATACCATATAATAATAACCATCAACCATACAATAGAGATCCAACATTGTTCCAACTACCAGAAAACACAAAATATACTAATCGTTCCAAACGAGACGAATACTAAACGGAAAATACATCAAAATATGATAACTAGCTTTTCTAACCGAACAATCCTCGGTGTAGAAAGCAACAAGATAACATAGCCCAAACATCTAGCCACGCTGCTGGCGGAGGCCTCTCAACTCCTGCCTCAAGCTCTCAAGCTCTCTCCATAGTGATCCTAACTCCACACCATGGGTGTCGCTGTCTCTCTTGAGGTCAGCCACCTCCTTCTCCAGCTCGGCATTCCTTTGCCATAACTTGCAGTCCGCCTCTCGGGCTGTAATAAAACCTCGCTGTAAACTTCCAATATGCTCATGAATCTCCATCAAACCTCTCCTCATCGCTGTCGTCCTGTCTACGATAGTGGTCATATCAACTCTCAGCTCAGCGATAAACTCTCCAATAACCATCTCAAGTCGGTCAGACACCCGCGAGATCCTCTCGCCCTGTGCAGTAATCTGAGCCCACAACCTGCCAGTCTCACCTAACTCTGCCTGCTCAGCAGAAACCTCGGATGGCGCATCCGACGCCACGGGACTAGCAGGTGGTGAATCAAACAGAAATGAATGATCAGGTGAAATAGGCTCTATCGGATGTATAGGTGAATCAGGCTCCTCAACCTGAGCTGATGGCACTAACAAATCATCATCATCAGGCATCTCCTCCTCCTGAGGGTCATCCTCCTCCTCAGGGTCATCATCATCACCCTGCTCAGCCTCTTGAGGGTCATCAGCCTCATCCTCACCCTCGTACTCCTCCTCCTCCTCATCGGAAGAGTACGTCATCAATCGTCGTCTCCTAACAGGTGAACCATGTGGAGATGTGGTAGGTGATCTAGGACGACGACGCAATGATGTAGGTGGTGCCTCTGACAGAAGAGAGTGAGCATCTATCTGTAAAGGTGGTGAAGTAGGGCGTACCGACATACGTGCCGTAGCTCGGTGGGCAAAGCGTGGAGCCACACGAGCCAAAGCCTGATGAAGAGTAAGCTGCCTCGATGTACCAGGGAGCCCTAGAGATGAGGGTCCCTGCGTAGATGCAGCAGGTGGTGCTGAAGTAGAAGCTGTCGGCGACACAGTAGCTGAATGCATGGCAACCTGGTAAGGATCATCAGGAGCCATAGTGAACTGTGCTGGGAATACCGGTGCTGTAAGAATATCCTCAACAACATCGGGCATATGGGAGGCCATAGTCTGTGACAACGACGTAGGGTAGGTGTAAGTGTTTCAAAACAACTAAATCGTAAACTCAAAATACCATACCAAAAATCCTCATCATATAATTTCAAATCATATATATCAAGAAAGATTTAAAATACCGCATTACTAAAACATTTATAAAACAATTAAACCATATAATTCCTCGAAACGCCATCTTATCACTAAATCAATATATCCCATAATCTCAAGTCATCTCAAAAATCTCATAATACCTCAAAATAATCGAAGATGCTTCGGCTTGGCGGGCTGGCGAGCAATGGTCAAGGATCGTTTTCTATAAAAATTCGGTTATAGTTTAGGTGTTTATTTACCTAGTTCTCTATAACCTTGGCTCTGATACCAATCTGTAACACCCCAAAAATTTGGTACATCGGAAGACTCAACAAGCTTTCGGGGTGTTACGGGGATTGGTATCCAACACAAGACATAAAAGAACGAGATAAAGTAAACATAAGAAAAACACAACCAAAACGGGGTTTTAAAGTTTACATTTATCCCAACATCATTCAGAGTCAGGCCCAAAAGAAATAAACGTAGGTCCATAATTAAATATCAGAGTTTTAGAAAAATAGATCCATAAACCAGGTGCCTTAGCCGAGCCTTCCAATCCATGCATCCAAATCATCACTTAATTACCTGAGAAAACGTGCTAAAAGTCAGCTTTCGCTGGTGAGATCATAGGTTTAAATTCATAATTCAATATAGTGGTCATATATGCAAAACGCTTGCTAGCTATACTAGGGATTCACTACAGCCTGCGGATACCCTCCGCTCCATCATAAATACATGGATACCCTCCGTAATAAACCTGCGGATACACTCCGCTCCAACATAATCCTATAGGTGCACACTATAGTCAAATAATCAAATCCAATCAAATCAATATGTATGCGTAAGGATACGACATACCCAACATGCGTAAGGATACGACATATACAACTTACCTAGATCTAGTCTAGGCCTCGTTGTTTAGCTTACCTAACTCTAGGTTAGGCCTCGCTCTTCCTAGTTTTAATACGCATAGCAAGTTTTGAAAAGAATATAAAAGCGATAATAGTTCACACAAATAATTTGCACGTTTCTCACCCCAAGTATTGAAAACATAGTTCAAGAGAAAAAGTGGGGCTATGACTCACCTCAAGTCCAGAAATCAGCAATAAGAAATCGGTAGAAGTAAGACGTATAGTAACTCAAAAAACGGCAACTACGGACTCGACACGACCTAACAATATCAACTCGTTCAGAAATCATTTCCTCAAAATCGAATATTCCCAAACCCGAACGTATTCCGTTTTATTTTCCGAAAATCCATTTCTCGTATTAGTTTGGAGTTTGACGTTTGGTATCCATACGGGTGGTGGGTCGACACAAACAAACCAAGAAGTCATACAAAAGAATAATAAAACAATCTATGGGTCTAATATTAGCCCAATATATTATTTAAATAAATCATCGAAGTTTATCAAATTCGTCGATTTGATAATCCCCATATTTATTTACGTAATATACCGTTCCAAGATTATATCCAACCTAAAGTACATAGCACGAAAATACTATATGGTATATATCGTAGTCTAATAAATTCCTTATATACATCGTCAAATTGGCCAGATTCCACGATATATATATATATATATATATATATATATATATATATATATATATATATATATATATATATATATATATATATATATAGTAATTTATTATCCTAATACATGTACCACAACCTATGGGCGTCGTGGGATACGATGCCCATTAATATATTCATTTTATATAGCCAAATAACTCGGTTTAACCTGTCGATTAAATAAGTTATTTAGTTATAGAAAATGTTTATATTAATCGTCATATATCCGTGACAAAACAAAAGTCACAATAATAACCCACTTGGACTCAAGTGATCACGACCCCGTATAACTCGATAGTTTTCCTCGTTATATATAAAAGATATTATTTCATTTAATATTTAGTCAACGTCAAGAATTCCTCGTTATTTATAATATTTATTCATAATAACACTTCCAATAGTATTACTCTACTCTCGTAGCGTAATATATTTAGTCGCGTTATTGTTATAATATTACTCGTGATTTTGTTATTATTAATATACGCATTTATATATTTATATATACGTTATTCACGTCTATATATTTATATAAACGTTTATATTACCAATAATATTATTACGAGTTTTATTATTCGCGTTTTAATTATAAATAATTATCGAGTCATACGAAATGGTCACATGTCCGAGTCATCACTCTCGGATCATTGTCCAAGTTCAAAGATAACATAAGCAAGTCATAAATAAGCAATCCAACTCCGTCCAAATCAATCCCAATACACATGCTACAACAATAGGGTCCGACTACGGCACCCGACTAACCTATCTCCGTCAATCTAAGTGACCGTCTCACAATCGGTCCCCACATTACCATTCGTCAACAACTCCTCAAAGATCACATTATTCCCATTGTCGAGACCAAAAAGGGTCTCGACCCATCAAAAGCATTCAGCCGAAACGAAAGCCACAACAATACCAAAGATAACATGAACCAAAACAAGGAAAATAAAAGTATCAAAAAGGGACTAGTTCCGGGTTGGTTTACCAAGCCAAACCCGAGCCTTATGACCCACTTGGGTCTCGGCATAACACACGGGTCACCAAGACTCGAACTAAGACCATGAGGTCTCCAATCATAAGCTCAAATGAGCATTACAAAACTGCCCAAACGACCCTCTTGGGTCGCGACATCAACAACAACAATTCGGCCAAAAACACGACTCCATCGAGTCAAGTCAAACACCATCGCAACTAAACATGAAATCCAAGAACCCAAGGACAACATCAAGAAAAATAACGAGCCAAATGGCTCGTACCCACATCAAGCCGTGAGTCCAAGACTCACGGTTCACTCGACCCAACAAGATATCACCAATACCCGGATACCAAACTCATTTTCAATATCAAAAACATTATTTCCCAAAATTATAATTCGATTCCCATAAAAACCTTCCGTGTACCCACGGGTTTAATACCATATCGAGGCACCCAAGGTGCCAAAACGAGCTTACTCACCTTCTTGAACCTCCAAACTTACGGATCTAGTGAAAACAATAAAACTCGACCGGATCTTTAAAGATTTCGTGGTGTTAAAGGATGTTTTAGAGCGCGTATTATATGTCAAAAGAAAGAGGATGAGATGAGGAGTAATATGGTGGTGTTGGTTTTGTGATGAGGGTGGCGGTGTGATGGTGGTGGCCGGCCAAAGGGTGCGGCGGCTAGGGTTTAGAGAGAGGGAGAGAGAGTTGGTGAGGGTGAGTGGTGAGTTGTGTTTGTGTGTGAGGTGAAGTAACCACAAGGACGATTTTTGTATTCTTTACTCATAAAAAAAATTTTATTTTTAATAATAATAATAATAATAATAATAATAATAATAATAATAATAATAATAATAATATTAGTATTAGTGGTAATATGAGTGGGTGTAAATTACACGGACCAAAATCCGAAACCCGTTTCAAAACGTTTAATATCTCGCGAAACGTTCCGAAAATAAATAAATATTGTCGAACTCGTAAAATCAAGACATAAAATTCTGTTAGGTTATCCTAGTGCCGGAGTCAACGTAGTACCAAATGAGAATTTAAAAATAAATCACCACGTATATTTCCATATCAAATCATTAAATAAATCTCAAATCCCATAACAATTTTAAATATAATCAACCATAAAATAGGTCTTACAAGCTCGTTACGAATAAAATTCCAAATAAAAATTTATAACGAACTTTAACGTAATGCGGGTTTTCAAAATGACTCCCTAATTTGCCGGTTGTCACATTGGAGGTTAATGTGTTTTTCTTAAACCAATCACCATCAAAGATAATGATAATCTCATTTCCATTCTTTTGCATTCCCTTTGCATTCTCTTTGCCTTTCTCTTTCCATTCCTCATTTTGAACCAAACGCATCCTCAATGTTTGAACCATACATATATAAAGCATCAACTTTGCATCATTCAAAAAGTAAAAAAAGGTTATCTGAGTTATTATGTATTCATCTTTGCTAAAAAAATATATATAAATAAAGTTTTATACATTTTATAGCCTGATTTGGTTTAGTATTAAAAACGTATGGGGTAAATATTTGTTGTCTATATTAAGCAAAATTCAAATATGGATGCTCTTTAATAGATTGTCAAAAGGTTATAACATTAAATTCCGCTACTTGAAACTTCTCACATGGAATAGAATTTAAGAAATTTCAACGGATAAGGACATGAGTGGTGGGAATTGAAGCATCTCATAATAATTCTCAAACACAATATATGACTTGTACATTTCATTTTTACTTAAGGATTCAAAACACATTTGTCCTTTTGAGCTTTGTTACAATAATTGCTTTTTACTAATTCTAAAAATACATTTAGCTAAAAGATTGATGGCATCTCCATCATCCTTTTCTCGTACGTGGATTTATGATGTTTTCATTAGTTTTAGAGGTGAAGACACTCGAAAAACCTTTGTGGATCACCTCTACTCAGCTCTTGTACAATGGGGAATCCACACTTACAAGGACGATGAAGAACTTCCTCGCGGTGAGATCATTGGTCCCACCCTCTTGAAGGCTATAGAAGAATCATGGATGGCTGTCATTGTATTCTCAAAGAACTATGCAGATTCTTCGTGGTGCTTGGACGAGCTTGCACATATTATGAAATGCATGGATGAGAGAGGGCTAATCGTCATGCCGATATTCTATGATGTGGATCCCTCTGATGTGCGAAAACAAAATGGAAAATTTGGAGAAGCATTTGCTAAACATGAAATCGAGAAGAAAGACAAAGTTGAAACTTGGAGAAAAGCACTCGTAGATGCAGGAAATATTTCTGGATGGGACGTCAAGCACGTTGCCAATGGGTAATTTTAACTTTTCAGTTTTTGTGTTTTGGTTATACATATGGAGATAATTAATGTATTGGGCAAATTATAAAAAAAAAGTATTATACTTGACACGTATTCATCTTCTGGGCCGTGAAGGGTACCAGAGTAAATGGAAATAATGTAGAGATCAAGAAAATGGTGGTAGTGTGTTCATGTTGGTGGCAGTGGTGTTCCGGTGACCTAAACACTTGGGATATACTCTCTCCGTCTCTTATTAAATGTCCTGTTTGAATTTTCAAAGTCTTTTTTTCTCAACTTTGACCTTAAATATTTTTGTTTGTGTAATATAATATTTGATACAAAATATATGAATGAATTAAGTTTTAAATGTATTTTCATTGCGTATAATTTTTATCAAATACTATATAACACAAGTAAAAATATTTAAGGTCAAAGTTAGTAAATAAAGACTTGAAATGTTAAACATGGACATTTAATAACGGACGGAGGGAGTATAAACTAAGGATTTACCAATAGGGCAAATTATAAAAAAAAAGTATTATACTTGCCACATATTCATCTTCTAGGTGGTGGTGGAACTTGGTACCGGTTGAGCAAGTCACATATTGCCCATAAGATGAAAAAAAGACAAGTTAATGGTGCTGAAAATGAAAAAATTTAGTTAACTACCCAGAAGATAATACGTGGCAAGTATAATACTTTTTTTTTTTTTTTTTATAATTTGCCCTAATGTATTTTGCGTTTTTCCTCATTTAGTTTATTCTACTACGTAGTATATAGTACAAAACTACAAACCAATGAATTCAAGGAACTGAGATCGATTTGGACAAAAAGTACAAATCAATAAGCTCCTTGCGCTTTTGATAATACGCAAGGTTTGAAGAGCTCGGGCTCGTTTGGTTTTGATATGCATAAAGCTTGAGCTTGATTATTGGTGAGTTATTTTACAGAATCCTATAAGTTTAGCATACTCTTTGTATAAAACTCTCTATATGATTTTAAGTCAAGTAAAAAACATGTAAATCTATAAGTTATTTTTGCTGCTAACAATTGTTCCACTAAAATATACATATCCATCAAAATTTGGGTTCTTGAGATTTAGAGTTTACTACACTTACAGAGAGTTTTGTATTTGTGTCCTTTTTGAAGGCTTATTTGAACAATCATGTTCTGATCCATTTTGTGGGTGTAAATGTTCGATTTCAATGTGAATTCATCTAAGATTTGTGTGTGAGTCTTTTCCCTGTGTTTTAGTTTTATGCACATGAGATATATACTTATAGTTTACTATATGCAGGCATGAGTCCAAAGGTATCAAAAAAATGGTTAATGAGATTTCAAAGAGATTGTTTTCAGAAACAAAGAATGTCAATAAAGACCTAATTGGAATGAAGACCCGTTTGCAAGATCTGAAAGCACAGTTAGACATTGAGTCGGGTGGTGTGCGGATGGTTGGAATATGGGGGGTTGGGGGTGGAGGCAAGACTACTCTAGCATCTTCTGTTTATGATGAAATCTTCGATAGGTTTGAAGGTTGCTGCTTCCTAGGAGATATCCGGGAGCAATCAATTAAGTATGGTTTGGAAAAATTGCAAGAGAAAATTCTATGTGGTGTTTTGAAACAAAAGCAAGTGGAGGTAGGTGGAGTTGAGAAAGGGAAACTCATGATAAGTCGTAGGTTATGCCATAAGAAGGTCTTGATTGTTCTCGATGATGTCAATCATCTTAACCACCTAAATGCCTTAGCAGGATCACATGACTGGTTTGGTGATGGGAGCAGAATATTAATTACGACTAGAGATAATCATATTTTAAATGTTCACAAAGTAGATGTGATACACAATATTAGCTTGTTTAATTATGAAGAGGGCATTGAGCTCTTTTGCAAGCACGCACATCGGGATTACCGACCTAAAGAAGGTTATGAGAGGCTTTCAGAACATGTAGTTTTGTATGCTAGTGGTCTCCCACTAGCACTTATAGTTTTAGGCTCTTTTCTGTGTGACAAAGATATAAATGAGTGGAGGAGTGCATTAGCTAGATTGAAAGAAATCCCGGATACTGATATTGTGGAAAAGCTAAAAATTAGCTATGATGGCCTCACACGTGAGGAGAAAGAATTGTTCCTTGACATTGCTTGTTTCTTTAGGGGAGAGAAGAAAAATTATGCAACAGAGATACTTGATGCTTGTGGTCTTCACCCTGTTATAGGTATAAAGGTGCTCATACAAAAGGCTCTTATAACTATTTCAGATGGAATGTTTTCTATGCATGATTTGATACAAGAAATGGGACACTACATTGTTAGAGGAGAGTACCCCCGGAATCCCGAAAAACATACTAGAGTTTGGCAAGTGGAAGAAGTTCTAAGTATATGCGCTATGGATCCAACAACGGTAATGGTTAAGCTATATTTGCATAATATGTAGGCATTTAAATTTATAAGGCTTAGTTCTCACATAAAAAATATGGTTTTTGCCGTATTCTAACCCAACCGAAATTTGAATAACAAAAACTTTCATATATAGATATATAATCAATCTTATTTCTAACATCGACACCCATTTTTTCTCTATCATAGGAACTTGACAGGATCATAGCAATAAGAATTATATCCGATATGTACGATCCATTACCACGTCATAATAATCACGTAGTTGCGAACATGAAGAAGCTTCGGTGGATTGAATGGAAAGGTCATCATGCGAGTTCGTTACCAACAAATTTTCCACAAAGTGAGCTTTGTTGTCTGGTATTGAATGGCGGCCACCAAAAACAACTTTGGAATGGATTTAAGGTATGTCACATTGGAAATATATAAAAACAATTTATGTCTAATTGAAAATTATACACAGGTGTTTAAATAGTGCAATCATTACATTATGGGCCACTAAAATGTCACCTTGACATTAAAAATGATTTTTTATTGATACAAAAACTTAAAGTGCAGACTTGTTTAGGACAAAAAAGTAGAAATGCCGTAATTTGGACTGATGAATGTTATTATAAAGTATAAACCATACTGTTTTGGAAAGGTAAATGGTAAAAAAAAAAAAAAAAAGTAAAGTAACTCCCAATACCGTCTTCCACGGGTTATGGGTCCCAATACCGTCTTTCACGATGTATGGGGGAGGTTGAGACGTAGACAACCATACCCCTACCTAAGGTAGAGAGGTTGCTTCCGGTTCTACTTAAAATAGAAAAGGACCTCCGGCCTTTTGTAGGGAGTGAGGATCGAACACTTGACCTCTAGGTTAAGAGGAAAGGTAAATGGTAAGTTTGAATTAATTTCTTATGACTGCTAAAGGATTAAAAGGATGAACTGCTCCTTTGTTTCATACATGTCCTTTATGACTTTTAATAAGTACATATTTCTATACATTAATATATTGTGTATAGAATTAAACAAGATTAATGTGTAATGATAACCTTAAAAGCTTCACCTCAAATGGCATGCACTAGTTAGACTTAGAATCGCCATACAGCACAATAAGCTGCTAAGAACTTTTAAAATATGATCCACATATGAGCCTTTCAAATATATATATATATATATATATGATCCACATATGATGTAGAGTCTGAGTTCCCTCCATTGATAGTGATACCTTAATCTCCATTAATTATGGGTTCCTCTCTATGTATGTGAAACCTGTATATTATATTTTCTGTTTACATATAAGAACCAGATAATAATCCACTTTTTCTGTATGCATTAACGAGTACGCTCACAAACTTTTGACTTATCTCATCTTTTATGCAACAGTATCTACCAAATTTGAGAATGATCAAACTTCATGGTTTGAACAATCTAATCATGACACCAGATTTTAGTGGACTTCCGAATCTTGAAAGATTTCACCTGAATAAATCTCCGCGTCTAGAAGAGATCCATTCATCAGTTAAACGCTTGAAAAAGCTTGTTGTGTTACTCATAACAAGCTGTAGCAATCTTAAGATGTTTCCATCTATTACCGGCATAGAGAAACTAGAGACTCTTTCGCTTTCAAAGTGCATAAGACTTTCTAAAAGTGGAAATGAAGTTGCATCCTATAGGCAATATTGTACCGACTTTTTTGTTACTTGCCTAACATGTGGTCGAAGCGATGATGATGGTGAATATAATTCAGTAAATCAGCCTCTTTTACTTCACAATAGCTTGAACCGTTCAGGGTTACAATTTATTAGCACTGGCTTAAAAAAGTTGGTCCTCAGCAATTGCCATTTGGGAGATGAAGACATAAAGTCTAACGTTTGGGAGTTATCCAACTTGCAAGAACTTGATCTATCACAAAACATATTTTCGCAGTTAAATTTTAGCCTCTTGCAACTTCCTCGACTTAAATGGCTCGATATATCATTATGCAATAAGCTTGTAGAGTTCTCGGAGCTCCCATCAAGTATAGCCATACTAAGAGCAGATTATTGTTACGCACTTGAAACTGTTGGAGATATTTCAAACTGTAAATGGTTATGGAAAGTCTCATTTTTTGGGAGTAATAAAGTTGGTCCTCTGGGTGATAAAATTCTACTTGATTCCATGCGTCAGGTTAGGCTCTACCTTTTGACTGTTAATCTTTATATATAATCCCAAACCCAAGCTAACACTTCAATTTTTACATATATATACATATATATGGCAGGGAAATGCTATCGAGCATCACTATTTGAGTCTCGCTCTAGAACATCAGGTGCGAATGATGTATGTGTCTAGCCTCGCACCTAGGAGTCGGTTCATATTGCAGCTTCCACAAAATTGGTACAATGACTTTTGTGGGTTCCTAATATACTGTGTTATAGAGTACCAGGAACCATTTGTCACGATAACTATAGAGCAGGAGGTAAACAAGTCTGAGTGTAATGATGATCAAAACGAGCTATTTGTGGATCGTGATTCTCCAACATATATAGGATATGTTTCGTTCAGTTCATTAATGCACAATACATGGTTAAATCTACAAAATAGTACGATTTCCTTTTTCTTAGGTGGAAAGTTTGAAGTTGAACTTGTTCCTAGGAAAAGTAAAGGAGGTCATCAGCTTCAAACAATACAAGGCGCTTCAGTTAACTCAGAGTTTTGGGACGAGGAACGTGAAGATAGAAAAACATTTACAATCCAACGTGCTTCGAAATCATCTATCGACATTTTATGGTGTCCAAGTTGATGGGGTTTGTCTGACACTCTGACAAAACATTATTCTATCCACCGGTTGGTAGTTTACTAGTTTTCATTAGCATCTATGAACTGATACTCATGGTAAATACTACAATTGTTTTGATTTTAAGAGTTTAGTAAAGATATTTAAAAATTATTACTTTGTAGATCATTTTTTATACGCGATATTAAAAACCAGCCGCTAGTCATTGTGTTATATGAAATTCTCCCTTTTCATACTCACACCTTGAAGAGAAAATTGTAGTATTATAGTAGTAAGGGCCGGTGATGACCGTGTGAATTGCCTATGGCCGCAATTTTATTGCACTAAAATAAAATTACCCTGGTTTTAGTTTGACACTAGAATGTCACCGGTCGGCCGTGATGCGGCCTAGCCGGGTTTTTTGCTTCTTTTTATTTGTGTCAAATATTTAAGCGTAGTGTTTTCGACTGACGAACATTAGGGCCGTCCCATAAATTTATAAAATTTTTGAGGCCCTGGACGAAATTAAATAATGAGGCATTTCGCTAAGGAATGCTATATATAAGGTGTCACTATGTGTAAGATATAATATAATTAGTTAGCTAAACGTTATAACATATTACTTATTTAAGATACTTTCTCATCTATATACTTTTTTCTTTGTAAAAAATATGCGTACACATGCATATAATTATTAACGGGACAAATTTTGAGGCCCTTACAAATTTTGAGGCCCTGTGCGGTCGGCCGGTCGCTCACCTTGCACACCCTCAAAGCCGGCCCTGACAAACATCTCCTTTTTTTTAGTAGTATTGTTCTTATTTAGAAAATAAGTCATAGAGAATATATACAAATTATTTACTTTTGTCATTGTCTTCAAATTTAAATAGGCCGATTACGTGAGTGTTCTGTGAGAAAAAAAGGGTAATGTTTGTCAAATTCTTAACCGTTTATCACGTTGCGGTCGGGCATCATTTATCGCGTTGGTAAATGAAAGCAATTTCTAGATGTTGTCATATATTGTGGCGGGTTTTTCGCATCAAGTGTTTATGCTGCTTGTGTTTGGTCATATGATTTTTTGCCAGTGTTTAGACGTATTTGGGTTACAACATTTGGGCTTCTTTTGCGTGATGCCAACATAAAGATCACATATTCTATATATATTTAAATCCCGTGCAATACGACGCCGGTTTTGCATCCATTTTTTCCGCCAAAATTTTGGCCCAAATCTTGGCCCACTTTGCTAGCCCAATCTGTCTCATTCTCGCTGCTAATAAATTAGAATTTGACAAATATGAGTTGTGGCTAACTGGCTTTATAGGCTTGTGTTGTCTATTTATTAGTTATTTATTATATTATGGTAATATAATATTAAATTGAATTTACATAATATTGTTTTTCTTTAATTAGTAGGTGTATTTTGGATTTTTTTGGTAAATAGACAATGGTTGTTAGTAAAGATGTATAAAAAGATGTAATACTTTGTAAGAATAAATGACTTTTGGAAAGTATAAGTTGTAGAAAAGTTGGTATTATGTTTGGCTTTTTATTTCGCATTAGACGTTTATTTTTGTAAAGTTACGTGTTTTCTTACTTTATTTTGTGAAGAAAGTTTTTGTTGTAACGGAAAATTAATAATGACGACTTAGAGATTTAATAGTATTTCTCTTAACTTTTTAACATTGATTGTAGAAAAATGGCTTGTATATATTTAAATGTGGTGTGAAACGTCGCCGTTTTGTTGGCCAGGTTTCCCGCCTTTTTTATTGGGCTGCTATGGCCCAGGTTACTTGGCCTGTTTTGGCATACAATCTATTGTGGTATGCTGTGTTTTCTAGCCCATGACTAAAACAAAGATGCTTTGACAAAGAAAAAAAAAACAGGAACATTTAAAATGCTACCATATTTAACATGATACTTTGAATGAGTAAAAAAAAAATTTATGTTACTAATAAAAATAAAAGATAGAAGAAAAGAAAAAACATTTAAAATGCAACCAATGGATGAAATAAAAAATTCATATTACAACGGCCAAAGTATTTTACTTTATTTATAAATAATCAATCTCACCCGAAAAACAGGCCCGCCCGCAACGCGGCGAAACGTCGCCATTCTCGTTTATACAAATCCTCTTCCTTTCCTTTTTTTTTTTTTTTTTTTTTTTTTTTTTTTTTTTTTTTTTTTTTTGATATGCTAAAGGCCATGGCACTGGGATTGAAATGAACGTCGATTGGAAATATTTCATATGATTTTGCACCAGATTATGATGTTGTTATTGAGCATCTTAGAGTAGCCAATATCTAACAACAAAGCTTAGAAAGCTTAAAGGCATACATACATTCATATTCAAGTTCAAAAACCAAACTACAGAAAGTAAAAGCAATTCGATTTTTAAACAAACATTTTTAAGCGTTTCAAGTGTCACATATATCTTATCTATCAACTTCTATGTATCACTAATACATATTGTTATAGGTTTTGAACAGCCGATTCAACGTCCTAAATAGTTCCAGTTTCGTCAGTTTATCATGTTTTGGCCAAACAATGCACACTCTTACTTGCATCCCTGGAAACGCGTCAAGTTTTGACTCCTCTTTCCCTTCGACCAACGTTGCAGGATTCGCGACTGCAGTTCATCGCGGTGGAACATCAATCAAAATCGTTGATCCTGCACCAATCTTTGCTCCTGCATTGATTTTTACATTCACATCCAGAATTATGCAAACTTAAAAAAATGTCAAAGTTACTTTATATCATTCATTAGCCGCTAAATAATGAATCAGGTGCAGGATCAAACATAAAATTGGAGCCATGGCATTGAACTAAAAATAAAATGAAACATGGACATGAAAGATGCTACTTACAATGAGATAAGGTGCATCACCTTGTATGCAATTAGCCTTTTAGAGCTGACAAAAATGCTTCCCCCTGTTGTCAGTAGATGCATCTTGGCCTGAACTGAAATTAACGAACATTTTTGTCACATAGATCGGATAAGGAACTGCCAAACTTCTAGAGATTTCATATTAGACCTCTTTTAAGCTACCGACTTGCCAAACTTCTGCACACTAACTCAACTATTTTCATTCGCTAAATCCACCAAATGGCAGGTCAAGTGATTGTATTGTGTAACACTATATGACATGTAGTGTAACTATTTTTTTTTATCAAGGAAAATGCAACAACAATGAAATATTTACTTATATTTTTGTGTTTGGTTTGCCTACAATATCTACTTATTTGCAAACGAATGCCTTCACTGGATGACTACCATCATTAGAATCAATCCCATACTCCTGCATCAATTCTCAAAACATTACACCATGTTAACCATAAAAGTCGTTTGTTTAACAGGCCATGGCTTACGGTTACTTACCCATGTTAACTCCTCCATAGCCTTCACATCTATACTCGTGAAAAAATCATGTTGCAAATGGAAGAAGAAAAAAGACAATGGCTCCACGAACTGCCTTAACATTAGCTCACTTTTCACCACATTTGACTGGCAATGTCGAAGTGACAACATCTGCGACCTGTTGTGTACAATACATTATATAAGCCAAAACACTTACCTTAAACACATAAAAATACAATTTTTTTTAATCTTTCTCAAATAACGATTCGGGCAGTAAGTGGACAACGCAGTTTGAGCACATTGTCTCTTTCAAGCTTTGATGATATGAGCTTCATCAAACACCAATCTGTACCAATCATGCCAGAGTATCCGAATATACCTGCAAATGTAATTAGGTAATCAATTTCCGTAGCTACTTTTTACTTGTATATTTATATTAGAACTAAATATAGCTAAAAAATATGGTAAAATTTACACGCTGACTTATAAAGCCCACCCAAGTTTTTTTTTTCACCCTTACCTTAAAAAAAAAAAAAAAAAAAAAAAAAAAAGCTAAAACCTATTTACAACATTTGACGAAAATGAAGAAAACACTCTTAAGCATACCACAACTTTCGGCAGAAATAATACACTTTGGTCTCAGACCAGTAACACCACGAAATGGACCTATGGTTTATGTGGATATCAGCCGTTTCAATTTCAAATAAGCTCATAAGCTAATAATCCAAACACCCTTTAACTCAAGAATGTTAATAATCCAAACACCCCTAAAATATTCAACCATAAAATACTCACTTTAACTCAACAAAGTACCTAGAAGAGCTCAACTCCAACAGACATCATCAACCTTTGAAAGGCCTGGTATGATAACTACACGTTGCTAGGATTCAACACAATCTAGAATGTGCTATGCTGCTATTAACAGTTAATAAACATACCAATATGCGTGGCATTTTCTTTTCGTATTCTAAACTGTCTGCATAGAAGGATTGCAACTGGTGTTTGATGTTTATGTCATAATATGACTACCTGCGGCAAAACAAGCAAGACCATAAGAATCACACTTCCATGGAATAACATTAAACCAAACATCCACCAATTAAGTGTTCAGTACCTCTGATTTACCAAAGAAATAAACAACGGTTTTTTTTGGAGAAAACATAATAACAAAGTAGCTGATACGAAAAATATAAAATAAGAGATAATAAAGCTAAAAGATAGGAATTCTTAAGGCTTGATGCCCCTATTTCAAATATAAGCCTTAACAGGATGACTAAGTATAGGTACCGTTGTTTGCAATTCAATAGGCTTAATGGTTTACATAGAACATTTGGTGACTTAAAAAGGCCTAAGGTTTCGTGCCCCTGTTTGTACCCAAACATGTATTTCTTTAACCTAGGGACATATTGCAACGCACATTTTTTTTTCCAGACCTAAGTAGGCATTGGTGGTTTATGATACTTAATACATATATATGTTCTGTTCATTTTAACCCATTCAAAGTATGCAACTTTGTTTTTTTTACTCATATATGACTCATGAATCTTGCTATATTTCAGAATTTGAAATTTTAACCGACAAAGGACAATAAAAATATAGTGCTAAAACGCGGCAAACAATAAAAAGTTCTAAAAATTGTTCTTACCCCCTATTGTGTGTCCATTTTTTTTATTTGAGTATCTTGATGAAATATTGAACCGTCCTCTTGAAAGCGCAATATACTATGATCCATAAATCCATAATAAAGACCCAAGTTCTTACAGAAAACTTGTTCGGTAACCTGCAAAAGGAACATTAAGAGCCATCAAAAGTTAGGCATTGTTAAGACATGAAGTTTTAAAAGGAATGAAACAAATAGTGTAATGAATGACGACGCTAGTTGGAATCTGTTGTTGAAATAAACCGTTTGTTCAAGCGTCTCCTCAGTTTCTGAACACAAATATGCTCCCTTTTGGCATATCTACTTTTGAAACAAAATAGCGTACATGTCTGAGTTTTAGAATCGAACATTAAATATAGTTAACCAACTATATACATGAACTGCTTACTGAAAAAACCTATTTTTCCTCACGTTATGTTTCTAACAGTACAAAGAAACAATTTCTTCAAAGATTAATTCAAGAACGTGTGAGGGAAGGTCTTGGTTTTATTTAAACGACTACCCGTCAAAAGGATTTCCAAAGTATGACAATCTGCTAGAATACATATTAAATAGACATAAGTTACTTAAAGCGTACCTTCTCTTTCTGCCAAGCCTGTTTTCGAGCTTGAAGCTCAGCCGTAATTTAGGCATTTTTAGCAATCCGTTTCTTCCTCTCCAATGCCTCAGTGACACATAAACCTCATGCAACATGAGATGTATGTCTCACAAAATAGCATTTAACAGCTCAGGAAGATTGTGAGGCCTTCGTTATCATATCTATCAAACCTGCTTTCCAGTCTTCAAAAGCGTGAATTGATCACATTGCCTCGTGTTGCTACGCAATGATCCTCACTTATACTCATCTTAATGATTCACCTCCATTCTTTATTTATACAGAAAAGACAGACGTAAACCTACAATATTGGTAAGCCCTCACTCCAAACTGCATATTTTGAGCAGACCTTCATCGACAACAGAACACAATGGAACGAACTATTAAGATGAGTATAAGCGAGGATGCGACGCAACTGCTAACGCGAAACTGCAAAATAATGAGACTGAGTTAGTTGTAACTCAACTATCTTTCTTTTCTATTTTTTGCCATAATGCCAAGTCATGCATCTGGATCCAAATAAGAAGTCATCAAATTTTTTATTCCTAAAGTAACGACCACTTAAACCCCGTAAAGGCAGCAAACGGAATTCTTGGTTCACTGCGTTCCCAAATAAACCGGTGTCCAACTATCGAATACCTAAAACAAAGAAAAAGTCTACAGGAAGTGTTCATTTCAATATACTTGGTTTCACAACCGAAGCCATAAATATTTAACCAAATTAGAAAACCGTAAATAAAAACTTTTAAAAAAAAGATAACATACCCACGATCACGGTTCTGCCCACTTGATCTCGTAGCTTCCATCGGAACTATGAGGCTCCACTTCACCGTTAGCAACATCCTCACCGCCATTTTCAATACTAATCTGTTGGTAAATTGTGACTATAAACATACAGGTACCAAATCATAAAAACTATAAACATGGTTATTGGTAAATTGTGACTAACCTTGCTGTTTAGCTGATGCCGTATTTCCAGATTGAGGATCTGATGTTTGATGGCCTGCAGACAACGCACCTGACCCTATATCACCACAAACATTGACTGTTTAATAACATCAACAAAAAAAGGGTACTACATACAACGGACCACCTAATCTATCTTTTTCCGCGACTCATGATCATTCACATTTAATTTGTTCTCTAGGGGCTAATATGACAATAGTAAGCAGGTAAGCAGAAGCAAAAGGGTGTGATTCAAAGGTTGCTAAAAACCACCATTATATTGTTCATGTTGTCTTTCATATCCTAAAAAACCTTAACGTTTGCAGGCGGAACAACTAACAAATCAAACAACTATAACTATAATACATTAAATAAAGACTATATAGCAATAATGTTCATAAAAATTCTAAATTTACATGAAAATAATTGCTGATATAAACAACAACAAAAATCTTACAACAAACCCAATTCTCTAAAGAATTTCATCAAACACATAGCAGGCACAAAAAAACCTTTAACCGAATTCCAGCCAAAACAAAAAAGTAAGCATCTTTTTCACTAAGTCATAAAAGCAAACAGCTGGTATGCATGATGCATCTATACTAAATAATATAAGTAACACCCTACTTTATCACAGCTGAGATCAACTATCAAGCACAATCAACAAACACCAATCTCAAAACCTAATTTAACATTAAATGAAATTAGGTTACTTCCTAATTAATAATTAGCATTAATAAAAAAAGCTTAAACAAACACCAATCTCAAAACATAATTATTACCTCAGTGACACAAACCTTCAGTTGTTAATTATTAATTAGGAAGTATCTTTGTACATGAGCAAATCAGCAGCATAAGAGATGGATGGTCAACTTTCTTTGCTCTCATCCTCTGCTAAACAATAATAATTGAGGCGTGTGTGAGAGCTTCAAGGGTTCTCTAGGTCTTTATGGTAAACGGGCTAGGCAATAAACACACTTTGGATCACATGGGCTAGGCAAAAAGGCTAAGAATCTGGGCCATTTTTTTTGGCGGGAAAACGCTACAGGGATGGACGGCGTCATTTTTTTTTTCTAATTTTAGCTTTCTAGGTCCGTTATAAGAAATTGAGAATGAGGCCCAACTTATACTTGGGCAGTTTGTCAATTTTTTTTGTATCATTAGGTACGTAACTTTGTGCAAAAGCAAAACGAAAACGAAAACTGGTCATACTTTTCAAGTTTAATGACAACTTCTGTAATTGAGGTAATACATCAAAAGATTCAAATTGATAAGTTATATGTTTCTTTTCTTTAGGTTCCCACATTCGAAGGTTTATCTTTGTTTATTAACGTTTCCAATCATTAATTAATTATTACTTGGTCTGAAATTTTGATCGAATATGGAAGATGAAATGGAGATATATGACTTTGTAGATGTATACGTGAGGATTTGGTGGTGAATATAGATTTGGATGGGGGCTAGTGAGTTGTGAAAGATGAAGCTATTTTGCCCTAACAAATGCTATAGTTCAAGATGTGTTTGGATGGTGGATGCTTCCTTTAGATGGTATTAGATATAGATGGTATATTTAGATATGCTAATTATGTCTTGGTATGTATACTTTAATGGCCATTTGCCATTTTTTTGTGAGGTTAGCTAGGAGGATTCTGCAAATTGTGTTCAGTAGAAGTATGTATTGTCAGGGAATGTAACTGGCATGTCTGATATGCCATTGGAAAAGAGTAGTACGTATGTCTATTGTATTGGATGATGCCTTTTCTTTGAGATGTTTCTTATGGACATATTGTGTGAGGTTTGGAGGTTCTGCTGCACTATGGTGTTTGCAGGATGCAATCAAGGATAAAGGAAATGTTGTTTGTGCATAGGCATTCTATGGTGAATTGATGTAGCTGCTACTTTGTTAAATAGCTAGCATGAATTGTTTGTATTCATCTGCTGTATGGGTGCTTTTGCATGTAATTGACTCATTACAGTTTGATATATATATTTGAGTTAATATATATATATATATATATATATATATATATATATATATAGGGGGGCTTTATTTTCAGAACCCTGTTAAGTGCGGGAACTGCGAGAACTCTAATTTTGCATTAGAAAACATGCATGTTCATATAAAACATGTATGTTTTCTTACATACACCTTAATACACATGCCTGCGTATTAAGGTGTATGTAAGAAAACATACATATTTTATATGAACATGCATGTTTTCTAATGTATAATTGGAGTTCTCACAGTTCCCACATTTAACAAGGTTCTAAAAAATAAAACCATTTTGCATTGATCTATTGCACTTAACAGGTTTTTATATAAACATGTATTATGTGTATTAAGATGTATGTAAGAAAACATACATGTTTTATATGAACATGCATGTTTTCTAATGCAAAATTGGAGTTCTCGCAGTTCCCGCACTTAACAGGGTTCTGAAAATAAAGATACACTATATATATATATATATATATATATATATATATATATATATATATATATATATATATATATATATATTCATTTTTCAAGAAAAAAATAATAAAAAGCAAAAGTTTTTGATCAAATACAACGATATATTTGACTTTTTGTGGTTTAATTTAGATAAACAAGATGTACAATGCTACATTAGAATGGAAATTATGACCTAGGAAAGTGTAAATAGAAAGTAAGAAAAAATAAAAAAATCTAAGAGCTCAATCCATCTGGGGCTCGAAAACCTTAGGATGGTCCAGACTATTAATGTCACGTCCCATAATTCCTATGGTCTCTCTTTTCGGGAAAATAACATCTAATTGAAAAGAATGAATACATGTGTTACGTCAGAGATATTTCATACGTTGTAGATTTTGACTGTGATAGCATGCGATTAAAGACTTATAGACTATACCACATCCATAACATTTATCATAAAAATATAAAATCTCCCAAAAAAAACTTGCTCAAATACAATCGGTTGAACCGTATACTGGTTCAATCGGTTCTTATAATGCCAACCAATATTTAAACATCCAGGTTGACCGACTGGTTCAATCGGTTGAACAATATACCAGCTTACTACTCAAAATTGATTTTAGAAAGAAAAAAAATACTAGTTTAACCGGCGGTTAAATTGTGAACCGAAAACTCGAATGAGTTAATTTAAACCTGAAAAGATAACCTTTAATATACAGTTTAGTTTCAAGAACTTTCTTGAAGACGTTGAAAAATCAGCTCATGATTCAAAAGGTCTGTATTCATTCCAAAATCTACCTGTATTTTTGGTAGGCTTCAAAGCAAGTATATGTCATTGTCATTAATTTATATTACATAAACACAAAGCTACAAAATGTTTCTCGGATCACATTTATTGAATATCAATAATGGATACTCAAAGCCGACGCAAGTTAACTTTTAGCTTTGGATATTTCAATCAGTGAGTCAAACTTCAAGGTCCCGTTGAGTTTATGGAATCCTTAGGATTATGAAGGTATAGAAATCTGTTTTAATTTCACAACTTGTTTGATTAGCATAATGAAGAAATTTTGAATATGAATTTCATTACTTGTTCATGTGTTTAGTTTGCAAATGAAATGAAAGTCGTTTAAAAGTCATATATATGTAGAATTTAACATATATTATAGCAAAAATAATATTTTCAATTTCATTAGAATTTATTATTTTCATTATCAACGGTTATTATTATTATTATTATTATTATTATTATTATTATTATTGAAACATACTAAATTTATATAGAGTTGGTTGAGAGTGTAGACACAAGTTGTACTTTCACTCTTTTCTGACTATAAAACCTTACTCTTTGGTAAAAATATCACTCATAGCATTATTTGAATGGTTAATGGCAATAATCTTAATACGTGAAAGTTTGTCTAAAGCTTCCGTATCGAATTCCCCGAATGTAGAAAAAGCAAATGGTATGAACTTGTATCCGTTGTCCTCACATTAGAACATACATTTTTTTTTCCCACAACATTGAGCAAGGCTACCCCAGGAGTCCATGAAGTCGCCCTAATACCAGCAAATGAAGAGATTTCGGTGTAACACCCCCAAAATTTGGTACAGCAGAAGACTCAACAAGCTTTCGGGGTGTTACGGGGGATTGGTATCCATTCCAAGTCATGAAAGAATGAGATAAAGTAAACATAAGAAAAACACAACCAAAACGGGGTTTTAAAGTTTACATTTATCCCAAATTCATCCAAAGTCAGGCCCAAAAGAAATAAACATAGGTCCACAATTATATATCAGAGTTTTAGAAAATAGATCCATAAACCAGGTGCCATAGCCAAGCCTCCAATCCAAGCATTCAAAGGCATCACTTAATTACCTGAGAAAACGCGCTAAAAGTCAGCTTTCGCTGGTGAGATCATAGGTTTAAATTCATAACTAAATCAAGTGGACATATACGCAAAAACGCTTGCTAGCTAGACTAGGCCTCAATCATCCAACCAAAACGAACCAACCAAAACTAACCAACCTTATAGGTGCACCCTATAGCCCAAATCAATCAAATCAATAGCTTACCTAGTTCGGGACTAGGCCTCGCTCCATAACCAATTCAATAGCTTACCTAGTTCGGGACTAGGCCTCGCTCAACAACCAATCAATAGCTTACCTAGTTCGGGACTAGGCCTCGCTCTATAACCAAATCAATAGCTCACCTAGTTTCGGGACTAGGTCTCGCTCTATAACCTACCTAGTTCTATCAGCATAGCAAGTTTTAAAATAAACAAAGCGATAATAGTCCACATAAAATAATTTGCACGTTTCTTACCCCAAGTATTGAAAACAAAGTTCAAGAGTAAAAGTGGGGCTATGACTCACCTCAAGTCCAACAATCAGCAAAAGAAATCGATAGATGTAAGATGTAAAGCAACTCAAATAACGGAAACTATAGACTCGACACCTCCTAACAATATAAACGCGTTCAGAATCATTTTCTCAAAATCAAATATTCCCAATCCCGAACGTATTTCTTTTTACTTTCCAAAAATCCATTTCTCGTATTATTCTCATATTAGTTTGGAGTTTGGTATCCATACGGGTGGAGGGTCGACAGAACTCACAACAAGAAGCCACAACAAAAAAGAATAAAATAAACACTCTATAGGTCTAATATTAGCCCAATTTATTATTTAAATAAATCATCGAAGCTTATCAAATCCGTCGATTTGATAATCCCCATATTTATTTACATAATATATCACTCTAAGATTATACCCAAATCTAAATCACATAGCACGAAGAATACTATATGGTAAGTATCAAAGTTTAATAAATTCCCTATATATATCGTCAAGCTTACCAAATTCGTTAATTTGGCCAACTCCACGAGATATTTAGTAATTCATTATTCCTGTACACGTACCACAACCTATGGGCGTCGTAGGATACAATGCCCATTAATATATTCATTTTATATAACTAAATAAATCCTATTTAACCCGTCGATTAAATAAGTTATGTAGTTATAGAAAATGGATGTATTAATCGTCACATATCCGTGACAAACACAAAAGTCACAAAATAATAATAATAAAGCCCACTTGGACTCAAGCGACCACAACCCCGTATAACTCGATAGTTTCCTCGTTTATTTAAAAATATATTTTTATTTAATATAATCATTCAACGTTATCGATTTCATCGTTATTTATAGTTGTTTATTTATAATAAAGCTCCCAACATTTATTACACTACTCTCATAGTATATTAATTATCGTCACGTTATTATAATATATTACTCATGATTGTCTTATTTTTAATATACGCATTTATATATTTATATATACGTTTTTCACGTCTATATACTTATATAAACGTTTATATTACCAATAATATTATTACGAGTTTTATTATTAGTGTTTGATTATAAATATTTATCGAGTTATATGAGATGGTCACATGTCCGAGTCATCACTCACGGCTCATTGTCCAAGTCCAAATAATATAACCAAGTCAAAATCAAGTAATCCAAATCCGTCCAATCAATACCCATAACACGTGCTACAACAATAGGGTCCGACTACGGCACCCAACTAACCTATCTCCGTCAATCTAATTTAACCGTTTCACAATCGGTTCCCATTACCACTTCGTCAACACAACTCCAAAATCAATATCACAAGTCCAAATATTCCACTTCAAGCTCAAATATATCAATGAAATGATAATAACTAAAACAACGAACAATATAATCCGACAAGTATATATGACAACCAAATAACATATCACACATACGGGTTGATTTACCAAGTCAAACCCGGGTCAATATTAAACCACATGAATCGTGGGTCCCACCCGAGAACTCTAGGGTCTCGGCTTGCTCAATACGAGCCAAACCAAACGGACATTAGTGGTCACAACAAACCACAAGGTTACAACATAATTCGACCGGACCCAAGGGGCCACGGCCTAGCTCCACACGAGCCAAAACAAAACCAAACCGACCCTTAGGGTCGTCGGCCACAATTCAACCCAACCAAACTCAAATCTATCAACCAAGAATCCATCCAAACACCAAATACTAGAACCAAATAAGATAAAAAAAATCAAGAAACTCGGAATATCACAAGTCGAGGGTGAAATCCTCGGCTATGGTGTCGACCACGCAAGGAACCACAACAAAACATCAAAACCCGGATACCAAACGTATTTTTATTAACAAAACATCATTTCCCATCATTATTTCACAAAACCCATTTAAGGGAATCGTGTACCCACGAATTGTGTAACACATCGAGACCCACGAGTTGGAACTCGTGGTCACTCACCTTCAAAACGATTCCAAGAATATATTTCTTCAAAAACCCAACAAGAAAAAGATGATGTTTAGGGGCGGTGGTGATGATTTCGTGGTGTTAGGGGAGGTTATAGGGCGCGTGATGTATACCAAAAGATAGATCGGGACGAGATGGTTAAGATGGTGGTGTTATCTTGGACGTGGGAGTGGCGGTGGTGGCTGTGGTGGCCGTTTAAGGTGGCGGCGGGTATGGTGTTTCAAGAGAGAGAGAGAGAGAGAGAGAGAGATATTGAAGATGGTGTTTGTATGTTTGTGTTTGTGTGTTTCCAGGCAAGACCAAGGGACGATTTTTGTATACTCCTCACCAAAACAAAAATAAATATAATAATAACAACAACAACAACAACAACAACAACAACAACAACAACAACAACAACAACAACAACAATAATAATAATAATAATAATAATAATAGAGATATTATTAGTTAGGCGGGTGAGGTAACCCGGTGTAAAATACGCGGACCAAACCTGAAACCTTTTGAAATAAATCAACTCTCTCGGACCAAACTCAAACCCAAAAGTTTTAAAATACCATAATACGTTTCAAAATATATCAACCCAAATCAATCATTCAAAATATTAAACTTTTCGTTAGGTTTTCCTAGTGCCGGAGTTAATGTAGTGCCAGGTAATTATCTCAAAAATTATATATATAAATCACCACGAACATACCAAACCAATAATAAAAATCAATTTCCATAAATATTATGAAGTTCAAACCACGGTTCAACGTTTACAATTCCCATTACGAATAAACTTTACAAATATTCCAAAATTTATAAAATTTAAAGTAATGCGGGTTTTATAAATTGTTTCCCTAAATTGCCAGTTGTCACATCCTCCCAGCCTCAGAAGAAACCCGTCCCGGGTTTCACTCGGAACAAACCATCTACAAAGTAAAAAACTTCGGATATCTCTTTCGAAACTCATCCTCACGTTCCCACGTAAATTCCGGTCCATGCCGCGAATTCCAACAAACTTTAATGAGTGGAATACGACTTCGCTTGAGTCGTTTAATCTCTCGATCCAAAATCTCAATCCGCTCTTCCACAAAGTTCAAACTGTCATCCACACGAATATCCTTTATCGGTATAACCGATGTTTCATCCGAAAGATACTTTTTCAAATTACTCACGTGAAACACATCGTGAACTTTACTCAATTCCTGTGGTAGTCTCAACCTATAAGCCACGGGCCCAATTCTTTCCAAGATGAGAAATGGTCCAATGTAGCGGGAGTTGAGTTTCCCACATTTCCCGAAATGTATCACTCCTTTTCAAGGCGAGACTTTCAGCATCACTTTGTCTCCAACCTGGAACTCTAGGGGTTTACGTCTCTGATCGGCGTAATTTTTCTGTCTATCTCTAGCTGCTTGTAATCGATCACGAATTTGAGTCACTTTCTCAGTAGTCTCCAATATAAGCTCAGGGCCAGTGAGTTGGCTATCTCCAACTTTAGCCCAACTAATAGGCGAACGGCATTTACGGCCATATAAAGCTTCGAATGGTGCAACTTTAAGACTTGTGTGGTAGCTATTGTTATAGGAGAATTCCACAAGGGGTAGATACTTCTCCCAGCCTTTACCAAAGTCTATTATACATGCACGAAGCATATCCTCCAAAGTCTGAATAGTCCTCTCACTTTGACCGTCGGTTTGGGGATGATATGCAGTACTCATATCAAGTCTCGTCCCCAAAGCGGTTTGAAGTGATCGCCACAAAGCTGACGTGAAACGGCTGTCGCGATCAGAAATAATCGATATCGAAACACCATGACGAGAAATAGTTTCTTTCACATACAACTTTGCAAGTTTGTCAACACTATCATCTTCACTAATCGCCAAGAAATGAGCAAACTTAGTCAATCGATCCACAATTACCCAGATAGTGTCACAACCGCTAGCTGTCTTAGGTAATTTGGTAATGAAGTCCATCGTAATTCGCTCCCATTTCCAAACCGGGAGTTCTGGCTGCCTCAATAATCCTGACGGTCTTTGATGTTCGGCCTTAACCTTCGAACATGTCAAGCACTTACTAACATACAATGCTATATCTGCCTTCATGTTTGGCCACCAATATAACTTCTTCAGATCCTGGTACATCTTGTCAAACCCAGGATGAATAGAATACTTTGACTTATGCGACTCATGCATAATCAACTCTCGAATTCCTCCATACAATGGTACCCAACTTCGGTCTCCAAAACACAATATTCCATTAGAATGCTTAACAAATCCTTTCTCATTTTCAGCCATCCCAAATATGTTCTCAGCAGGTCGATTTTCTGCTTTCAATGCTTTTGTTTGAGCCTCTAATATTTGAGACGGTAACGGCGATACGATAGTCATTCCCAATGACCTAACTCGTAACGGTGGTATTATCTCCTTTCGACTAAGAGCATCAGCAACGACGTTTGCTTTACCGGGATGATAGCGGATTTCGCAATCATAATCGCTTAGCAACTCAATCCAATGTCACTGTCTCATGTTGAGCTCTTTCTGATTCAAGATGTGTTGTAGACTTTTGTGATCAGTGAATACAACACACTTGGTTCTATACAAATAATATCTTCATATCCTTAAGGCAAAAACCACAGCACCTAACTCCAAATCATGGGTGGTGTAATTCTTCTCATGCTTCTTAGGCTGTCGGGAAGCATAAGCTATCACTTTCTCTCGTTGCATTAACATAACTCCCAAACCTTTATGAGAAGCGTCACAATAGACGACAAAGTCCTCATTACCTTCAGGTAACGCTAAGATAGGAGCACTACACAACATCTCCTTAAGTAATTGAAACGCTTCCTCTTCCTTATCTCCCCATTCGTATTTAACACTCTTTTGAGTCAATTTGGTCAACGGTTTTGCTATCTTCGAAAATCCCTCAATGAATCTTCGGTAATAACCGGCTAAACCCAAAAATTGACGAACTTCTGTTGGGGTCGTCGGTGCAGCCTAATCTTTAATCGCTTTAATCTTAGCGGGATCTACATGAACTCCTTGTCTATCAATCACATGACCCAAAAATTGTACCGTCGGAATCCAAAATTCACATTTGGAGAACTTGGCATACAGCTTCTCATTCTTGAGCAATTCTAAGATAAGTCTTAGATGCTCCTCATGCTCCTTCTCACTCTTCGAATAAATTAGAATGTCGTCGATGAACACAATCACAAACTTGTCTAAGTAAGGCTTACACACTCGATTCATGAGATCCATGAATACTTCTGGTGCGTTAGTCAACCCAAACGGCATCACTTGGAACTCATAATGCCCGTAACGGGTTCTGAAAGCCATTTTCGGAATATCTTCCTTGCGAACTCGAAGCTGATGATATCCCGATCTCAGATCGATCTTCGAATACAAACTCGATCCTTGAAGCTGATCGAACAAGTCGTCGATCCTCGGTAACGGGTACCTATTCTTCACCGTTAACTTGTTCAGCTCTCGGTAGTCAATACACATATGAAACGATCCATCCTTCTTCTTTACAAATAAGACTAGGGCTCCCCAAGGCGAAGAACTTGGTCTTATAAATCCCTTTTCGGCTAACTCCGCTAATTGTTTCGACAATTCTTCCAGTTCAGTGGGTGCAAGTCGATAAGGCACTCGTGCCACGGGTGCAGCACCAGGTATCAACTCAATCTGAAACTCTACTTGTCTAGTAGGCGGGATTCCCGGCAGATCCTCGGGAAATACATCCGGAAAATCACGAACTATAGGCACATCACCAATGCACTTTTCTTTCTTCTCCTTCTCTCATTTCTCCGAGATTTGAGCTAAGAAAAGGCGACATCCTTTTTCCATTAGCTTCGGTATCTTAGTGCAAGAAATGACCGGTAGTCTAGATGGGCCCCTCAAACCTTTTCGATCTCCTTGTATATTTAAAATCTCCTTGCCGTAAGGCACACGCACGATCTTCTCATCGCAAAGTATATGAGCACGGTACTTCGACAACCAATCTGTTAGAATCGTATTTTTATTTATAAAAAGTGTCGGTCATTAATGTATTGTTATAGGTTGCTTTAGAATATCATTATGATGAAGTTTATGTGTAGTTTTCATGATTTTATAAAGTCTAAGGGCTAGTTATGTAATATGGTCAAAGATATGTGAAGCCCTAGACTATGAGTATAAATACTCATGTAAGGCCTCATTTTGAGGTTGGTTCTCTTAGTAATAACAAGGTCATTATGTCACACACTAGAGTTCCCACTCTCTCTCTCTCTCTACTTACTTTCTCTCTCTAGGTTTAAGCTTGATTCAATAGTGATTTAGGTTGTTCTACGGTCCTACAAGTGGTATCAATCGCCTAGGGATAATATTAGGTTGTTTTAGATAGTATTTGGCTGAATAAACTTGAATTCGTGGTTGTTTTACAAGTTCTAGGGCTCGTTACTGTTGCATCTTATCAAGTAAGGAAGGTCTTAGCGAGTTAGGTTCATTTTCTATCGAGTTAGGATTACTAGTCTTACCGAGTTTGGGTGTTTCTAGCGAGTTTGAATTTTCTGGCGAGTTTGGATTTTTTTGGATTTTCAGCGAGTTTGGATTTTTTGGCGAGTTTGGGTTATTATCGAGTTAAGTTTGGAATTTCAGCGAGTTAGCTTTACCAATCTTATCGAGTTAAGTTTTCTATTGGCGAGTTAGCCTTGATTCCTTATCGTTTATCGAGTAAGGATTTTTGTACTCTAAACTTCGACGAAACTCTGCCCAAATTTTCTAAACCTACCGAGTTTGAAAGTTAATAAGAAATACCGAGTTTGAAAGTATTTAAAACTTACCGAGTTTGAAAGTTTATAAGCCATACCGAGTTAGACAACTTTCAAGGACATACCGAGTTTGGATCTTTAAAGACATACCGAGTTAGGGACATACAGAGTTTGGATCTTTAAAGACATACCGAGTTAGAGACATACCGAGTTTGCCATAATCAAATCTTACCGAGTTTGCAAAAAAAAATTTGAGTAAAATTTATTTTTTACACGAGACTTAACGTTCAATTTTTACGCGAGATTCAAATTTTGGTATAAGATTGAAAATTTTGGCCCGAAATTCAAATTTTTAGGCCAAAATTCAAAATTTTTCGGTAAAATTTGGCGTCAAAATTTTGAAAACTCAAAATTTTCTGGTAACCTTAGAATTGTATTTCTTTGTGTTTTTCAAATTTTGAGAAAGAAAATTTTCGTATTCATTTTTTGGAGGGAAAATTTGAAATCACAAAATATCAACCGAGAACGCTTTTCATCTTCACCAAAACATCTTATCTACAACAACAACCTTTGTTATCTTTCAAAAGATCCTAAGAACAACTTTTCACTTAGAAGTCAATCCATGGCAACACAACAAGATATTCATGCTGCCGGTGCCGAAAACCGACCTCCCATGCTGTCAAAGGGTGGATACTCACAGTGGGCTAGTCGTATGATGCGCTATCTTAAGAGCAAAACAAATGGAAGTCTTCTCATCAAATCCATTGTGGATGGATCCTTCAAACCATCACAAGTACTAGACCCTGGTGATCCAAATGGTACCCCCCAGTACAACCATACTACAGAGAACAGAATGAGACTGAATACACTGTAGAAGACAGAAAACAGATTGAAGCTGATGATCAGGCATTTCATTTCGTCGTTCTTGGTTTACCTGAAACCATCTATGCTATTGTTGACAGTGAAGTAAGTGCTCATGCAGTCTGGGAAAGAGTCAAGAGGTTAATGTATGGGACAGACATAGGGAAACAGGAAATGGAAACACAACTGCTTAAGGAACTTCGCAAGTTTACTTCAATTCCTGGTGAACCCATAGAGACGTACTACCACAGATTCTGTAAGATCATGAATGATTTATCAAGACACAACCTCAGTCAGACAAATATTGCTAACAACACCATTTTTCTGAATGAGTTACAACCAGAATTGGGAAGATATGTCACTATTGTTCATCAGACAAAGAATTTGCATGAAGTTACTTATGATCAAGTGTATGACTTCTTGAAGCAAAATCAAGATGAAGCTAATGAAGTAAGAGCTGAATTACTAGCTAAAAAGCATGATCCTCTAGCATTAATGGCTGATACACCAACACCTATACCAGTGAACACACAACAACAACCATCATCATCTTCCACTCACAACTACTTGCAACCATCCTACATTCAACAACCAACACCGGTCTACCAACAACAATTCTATCCACAGCAACAACATGTTATTCCACAACAGCAATACCCACATTTCCAAGAACCAGAATTCACTGACAATGATGAAGCTACTGCAGCCTTGACTCAAGCGTTTGCTTTTCTGACAAAAGCTTTCCAAGGACGCTATTCTACACCAACAAACAACAACCAAAGGATTTCATCGAATACTCGCAACAGGCAGATCGCTCAGCCGAGTTTCAATATGGGCAACGGAGGCCAAATGGTTGGAGTTTATGGGAATCAGCAAGGATATGCTACTGGAATTAACATGGGTAATTAGAATATACAGAATGCAGGTCAGTATACAGGGAATCAGTATGGTCAGTATGCAGGGAATCAGATGGGTCAGTATGTTGGAAATCAGAGGGGTCAGAATGTTGGTAATCAGGCAATGGGTAATCCGAATCGGAATGTTGCAGCTCCAGTTGTTGGGAATCCAGGAAATGTGAATCAGGGTAATCCGGTAAAGGGTTTCAACTGCCAAGGAGTAGGTCATATGGCAAGGAACTGTCCTACTAAGCCGAACAAGAAAGATCTAGAGTATTTGCAGAAAGCAGTACTGTTGGCACAAAAAGAAAAGGCAGGGTTTCAGTTGAATGCAGAGGAACATGATTTTATGGCTCTTATGGATAAAATGGAAGACAGAGAGGATATCGATGCGAACTGCATATTCATGGCGAATCTTCAAGAAGCTAAGTATGACATGGATTCTGACACACTTCCTGTTTATGACACCAGTGCACCATCTGAGGTATCAAATTTCAACACATGTCATAATAATGATAGATTTGATATGTCTCCTCCTGAGGAACATCATTCTGAGAAGCAAGCACCCACTTATGATACATACCTGGACACGCCAAGTAGTAGCAATACTTCTTCAGCAACTCCAAATGTGAATCATAATGAAGGCTTCGTTTCACAGCATGCTGAGACTGATGAGGAAACACGTGCTTTATTTGAATCATTATTAAATAATTGTGGTATTGAAATCGAGAAAGTGAAAAAGGTCAATCGCGATGTTAAGGCCGCGAATGAGAAATTGACCACTGAGCTTAAGGGATACAAGGAAAATGCAAAAAGTTTTCAAATTCACAAAGAACGCGAGTCTGAATTTGAAATTGGTTATAAGAAGTTACTTGTTAAAGATAGGGAATGGAAAACCAAGTTTGCTAATCTCGAAATAAGTTCAACAAAAACCATTAACTCTTTAAAACAAGAAATTTCTGAATTAACAAACCAACTTTCAAAACAAGAAACAGCTTATACCAATCTTGAAAAAGAACGGGATGAGTTGAAAAAGGACTTTGCAATGAAAGAAGATAAACTTTTGGAAGAAATCGTAGAGTCAGAACACAAGATTGCACATCTAGAAGAATTAGTGATTAAGTCGGGTCAGTCAAGTCAAACAATGAAAATGATTTCAAACCAAACTAATCCGATTTACCAAACGAAACACAAAATGGCTCTTGGTAACAACAATCCTTGTAATCTCAAGAAAGCTCAGGAAGAACAGAATGTTTTGTATAATGGTAGTGTTTTTTACACCAAACATGATCCTCCCATCGTTCGGGATTCTGTACAAACGATAGAACATGTCGAAGAGAGCATTCTTAAAATGAAACAAAAGGATTTGAAACCCATTGATTACAACAAATTGAACAAACTTTCGGGTATTACTTTTGTTCCACAAAAAGAACCATCTGTATTTTCCATAAAACGACCATTCTCGAAAATGTTTTCTAAAAAAGTAGTTGCTTCCAAATCGCTTTCAAACATGGAACAGATGTCTTCAAACAACACTTTTAACACAAGTGCTGCCAGAGGATATCTTGATGATCTTAAAACAAGAGTTGGGCAACTTAAAACGACTTTAGAATCTAAAACGAGACTTAATGAGATTAACTGGAATTCCACGGTTCATTTACAGCTTAAAAAGATTCTTGAAAGTGAATTTGCTCCTCAAATTAATAACATTCATGCTCGTGTAATTCATTTTGAACAAGCATTTTTGAAAGAAACAGCTGACTTCGTCACGGATCACAAATCCCTGATAAAGAAGGCTAATGATTCTTTTGAGCAAATCAATGTTTTGGAAAACCTAAATGATTCTCTCTTCGAAGCTGTTATGACCACTGATATTATGTCCATCATTTTACAAACATATTCTGTTCAAGACGATGAAAGACTAAGAGCTAAGACCTCCGCAATTGTTTCAAAATATGAAAATGCTCTTATAAAGCTTGAAAAAGAAAATGTGTCATATTTTAAACAACTTGATCGAAAAAAGGAAGAATGCAAGTATGACAAATTGTCGTATGAGCGTGCCTTAAAGAACATGAAAGAGCAAAATGATCTTTTGAGGGCTCAGCTTGAAAGTCAAAAAGGAAAGGGTGAGGAAACCAAGTTTGCAAAACCATTGACTTCGGAGAAACCAAATGTTTCAAACACGGTTCAAAAACCAAAAATGTCAATTTCACGGTTTGCTCCAAAAGTCGATGAGAAAAAGTATTTGACAAAACCAATCACTCCAACACCCTTGCCTAAGAAAAGTGAAAATGAAAAAATTGTTGATAAAGGAAAAACGGTTGTCGAAACACCAAAAGTGATAGCACCTGGCCTTTTTAGGATTAGTCCCACTAGTGCGTCTGCCTCAACATCTAAGACAAATGACAAGTGTATAAAGGCTAATTCTAAAGAATCCAGGGATGCTAAAAAGGACAACAATATAAATCCTAATGTATGTGCCTTACCTTCTACAGGATTAGAAAGTACCTCTAGGAGCAGCAGACTACAGCCTAGGAGCAATACAAGGAACAATAGAGTCTCGCCTGTCTCTAAGAGTAGTTGCAAGAATAAAGTTGAAGAAGTAGAAGAACACCCTAGGAATTTATCGCTTTCTAATAAGAGACATATTTCATCTGAATGTAATGTCGAGAGTACTGGTTCTAATGCATGTAATGACACTGTTTGTTTAATATGCAAGAAATGTTTAATTAATGATGTTCATGATGAATGTGTTTCTAAGAATGTGAATGTTATGCCTGAATAGAAGAGCGTTTTGAAAGGTCCTAGTGCAAAATCTAGATTTGTTGGAAACCTAATTAAAAGAATTAGGAACACCACTAATAGTCGCACACCTAGGAACTATCTTAAGCATTGTGTTTGGATTCCAACGGGTAGAGAATTTATACTCAAGGATGGCAAATTAGAAATAGTTCAAGCTAAACAAGTAGCAACTGTCTATGAGTGTGATTTAGAATGTACCCCTAACCCCATGGAACCAAATTCAAAACGGTGTCCAAATACAAATTCTTCTGTTATTGGCAGGTTATCGAAATATGTCTTTGGATCGTCGACTCGAGTTGCTCCAAGCACATGACCGGGAATTTAAAGCTGCTGATCAATTTCGTTTGGAAATTCATGGGAACTGTACGCTTTGGAAATGATCATGTAGCAGCTATCCTGGGTTTTGGAGATCTTCAGTTTGGGAATTTTTTGATCACTCGAGTTTACTACGTCGAAGGGTTGGGACATAATTTGTTTTCAGTTGGGCAGTTTTGTGATGCAGATTTAGAAGTTGCATTCAGGAGAAACACGGTTTTTATTAGAAATTTGGTTGGTGATGATCTCTTAACTGGTAATCGTGGTACAAACTTGTATGCTATCGACATCAACAAAATGGCTTCTACATCGCCAATTTGTCTTATGACAAGGGCAACCGAAACTAAGTCCTGGCTGTGGCATAGAAGATTATCCCATCTCAATTTCGACACCATCAACAAGTTAGCCAAAGACAACATCGTCACTGGACTTCCTAAGTTCAAATACACCAAGGAACACCTATGTCCATCATGCGAACAAGGAAAAAGTAAAAGAGCATCATATAAACCCAAAACCGTACCTAGTTCGGAAACAAGGTTACATATGTTGCATATGGACTTATGTGGCCCAATGAGAGTTGAAAGCATTAATGGGAAGAAGTATATTCTTGTTATTGTTGATGATTATTCAAGATATACATGGGTAAAGTTTTTGAGATCAAAAGACGAAGCACCAAGCATCATCATCACCTTTCTGAAGCGTATTCAAGTTCTACTTCAAGCTCCAGTAAGGATTATAAGAATAGACAATGGCACAAAATTTACAAACCAGGAGTTAAGAACTTACCTCGAAGATGTTGGAATTACACATCAAACATCAGTTGTTAGAACTCCACAGCAGAATGGGGTAGTTGAAAGAAAAAACAGAACACTTGTGGAAGCTGCTCGTACAATGCTGATATATTCTAGTGAACCACTATTCTTATGGGCTGATGTTGTTGCCACTGCTTGTTTTACTCAAAACCGATCCCTAATCCATCCCAGATTCATTAAAACCCCATATGAGCTTGTGAATAACCGGAAACCTGACATCTCTTACCTTCATGTGTTTGGCACTTTGTGCTATCCGACGAACGACAGAGAAGATCTAGGAAAGTTGAAAGCTAAGGGTGATATTAGAATCTTCATTGGATATTCAGAAAACTCGAGGGCATTCAGGGTGTATAATCGAAGAACTAAAAGGATAATGGAGACGATGAATGTGAAGTTTGACGAGATTTCACAGATGGCTTCTGAGAGATACGCTCTAGAACCCGCGCTTAATCCAATGGCTTCTAATCAAACCAGATTAGGACCCGCACCAAACAGTCAGACTTTTGGACACATCAGTTCAGGACTCGTGCCTCAAGGAGCTCAGTCAACAAACACGGACAAACCTTCAGAACAAGAACTGGAAAATTTCTTCGAGTTAATGTTTGATGAATATTATGGTGGAACTTCGACAAATGCATCTCAACAACATTCCGCTGCACCTGCTCAAAATCAACCACCACCACCACTGGATGCATCTACAACAATCGAAGTTGAAGTACCAACTACCTCAACATCATCTACATCTACTCAAGCCACTCCAGTACTCGAAACTGAACTACCAAGAGTTGATGAGCAAAATCTAAACACAAATTTTCAAGAAGAACCAACAAATAATTCAAACGATGTTGCGTTAGAAGAAGGAGAAGAAGTATTTGAAAACCCGTTTGCAACAGACTCTGCTGAATCTTCTTCAAGGTTACATGAACCGTCTAACACACATACGTTAAACCCAAGGCACCCTTCTACGTTTCAATGGACAAAAGACCATCCAATAGAACAAGTTATTGGTGAACCTTCAAAGCCAGTTCAGACAAGGAGACAACTTGCCACCGATCTCGAATTGTGCATTTACATTTGCTCAATAAGCCTCAAAGAACCAAAGAACATTCGGGAAGCAATGGCAGAAAACCCTTGGATTGAAGCGATGCAGGAGGAACTTCTTCAATACCTGTTACATGATAGTTGGGAACTTGTTGAACGACCACTTGATAAACGCGTTCTTGATCTCAAGTGGTTGTGGAAGAACAAACTGGATGAGGAAATGACTGTAATTCGTAACAAAGCTCGTCTCGTGGCTAAAGGATATCTACAAGAAGAAGGGATAGATTTCGAAGAATCATTCGCGCCTGTAGCTAGACTTGAAGCAGTCCGGATTTTCTTAGCCTATGCCGCTCACAAAAACATCACAGTCTATCAGATGGATATTAAGACTGCTTTCTTAAATGGAACTCTGAAAGAAGAAGTGTATGTGAGTCAGCCAGAGGGATTCATCGACAAAGATCATCCAGACTACGTCTACAAGCTTAAGAAAGCAATTTATGGTTTAAAACAAGCTCCAAGAGCGTGGTATGACGAACTATCATCTTTCTTGCTCAAAAACAATTTCACAAAAGGAACGGTTGATGACACCTTATTTATCAAAAAATTCAAAGATGACATTTTGATCGTTCAAATTTACGTGGACGGCATAATTTTTGGATCAACCAATCCTAACCATTCAAAACATTTTGAAAATCGCATGAAAAGCAAATTTGAAATGTCCATGATGGGAGAACTAAAATTCTTTCTTGGTTTACAAATACATCAATCCCCTCGTGGTATTTTTATCAATCAAGCTAAATATACAATAGAGATTTTGAAAAAACATGGAATGGAAAATTGTGATTCTGTTGGTACTCCAATGGTTACTTCACCAAAAATTGATGCTGATTTGTTTGGGAAACCCGTCGATCCGAAAAAATATCGGAGCATGATTGGTTCTCTCATGTACTTAACTGCTAGTCGACCCGATATTCAATTTGCTGTTTGTTTGTTAGCACGGTTTCAGGCAAAGCCTACCGAACTTCACCTCAAAGAGGTTAAAAAGGATCTTTCGGTACCTACGAAGAACCATTAACATGGGACTTTGGTATCTGAAGGATTCGGGGTTTAATCTCACAGCCTTTTCAGATGCCGACCATGCAGGAGATCAAGTTATAGCAAAAAGTACATCAGGTGGAGCACAATTTTTGGGTGAAAAGCTAGTAAGCTGGTCGTCAAAGAAACAAGATTGCACTGCGTTATCAACCGCCGAAGCCGAGTATGTGTCTCTATCTGCGTGTTGTGCCCAAGTTCTTTGGATGAGGACACAGCTCACAGATTATGGCTTTACTTTTGACAAAATACCTATGTATTGTGACTCAAAAAGTGCCATAGCCAACTCGTGCAATCCCGTACATCACTCTAAGACGAAGCATATCAAAGTCCGCTACCATTTCATCAAAGAACACGTGGAAGAGGGTACTGTTGAATTATTTTTCGTTAAGACTGATTTCCAACTCGCCGATCTATTTACTAAAGCCCTTCCAAAAGAACGGTTTGACTATTTAGTTCGACGAATTGGCATGCGAAGCCTAACTCCTGAGGAGCTAGAACGTCTT
This sequence comes from Artemisia argyi, assembly GCA_030686995.1. Taxonomy (NCBI): domain Eukaryota; kingdom Viridiplantae; phylum Streptophyta; class Magnoliopsida; order Asterales; family Asteraceae; genus Artemisia; species Artemisia argyi. The sequence continues at coordinate 75,174,000 of CM060684.1, read as the reverse complement.
CTCGAATCTTCTTGAAAAATGTTATCAAAATCGCTTCGCTGTAAATATTTTTGAAAAAACAAAATACAAAATTTGAAAATCCAACAAAAACAAAATACAAAAATATAAAATTTCAAAAAATACAAAAACAATATAAAATCAAAAAATCCAAAAATATTCTTCTCACGACATGTCTCTCGTATAAATCAATATTCTGTACGTTTCTAGAAATGTCATTCAAAAATGATACGGACATGTACAGATGCTTGAACGGGAGTTCTTTAAAATGTTTTTCTAAAACATGTCGTTTCTCAAAAGTTTCTTCACAATGGCTTTCGTATACTTCAGTACGAAACCCGTGCTACAAAGTGAAATCTTTTCAAAACATGGGTCCGGGTATAATAACTCGAAAAGATTTCAAATAAGGACCCGAATGATGACTTCTGATTATTTCAAATCATGGACTCGTATTTTCAAGGACGAAATCTTTTTCAAAAAGTTCGAGTCTAAACAAACGAAAAAGACTTCAAACAAAAACTCATTTTCAAACAGAATTCTTGAGCACTTCTTCAATATTGTTCAAAAGATTTCTCAAAATATCTCAAAATGAGTGCTTAAGATAACTCCCTCAAAACTCTTAATTGAGTTTTAAATGTGCTATCATTAAGGGGGAGTACAAAAACAAAATAGTTCCGAATTCACGCAACAACAAATCTGTCTTTCTCTCCAAAATGCTTTTTCTTAATCAGTTGATATCAAAAATATCACGATATGCTATTTTTGAGGGGGAAAAGACATGATTAAAATGTGATCAAAGATGTTTAAAGCTTGTGACTAAATCTCAAAAGAGCTAGACTCAGAATGTACCAATGAATTGACGAACCTTAAAATGTCAGTAATCGAAAAGACTTGTCTTGGACGGGTAATAATTTCAAGCTAGTCTAACTAGTGATGTAAGCGTGTATCGAATAGGACTTGTCTGAGTAGAATGTACCGTATCGAGAGACTTTCTTTGGACTTGACCAGGACGGGTAATAACTTCAAGCTAGTCTAACTAGTGATGTAAGCGTGTCTCGAATCGGTCATGTTCACTGAAAGTGGATCAATTCAAAAAGTGCAAACTCCTCACGCATGTGCAAATTTCTTAAAAATTCATGAGCACATGTGAAGGGGGAGTCCTTCATAAGAAACAAAAACTCTCAAAGTGTCAAAAAAAATGTGTTTATATTCATAAACACTTTGAGAGATTTTCAATCAAAGGTTTCATGGCAATTATAGGATTCATGGAGTTATAAGGTGACTAAGGTTAAGGAAAACCGTCCTATGATCCGCCAGAGCCGGAGGGATCTACCCAAGGACAATTCCAATAGATTAGAATTAGAAGTCCTTAGGTATGATTGAAAAAAAGGAGAAAATGAGAAAGGAGAAAGAAGGGTTCGAAGAATTAAAAAAAAAAGTTATGAAAAAGGGTGAAAAGAAATAGCCCTCCATATGTTCAACCTTAGGGCAGACACCGGGTTCAATTCATATGCCACTGGTTGTTACTAAGGTGACACCGTTATTGAAGATAAAGACGTCATGGACCCATTGACGCACTGCACTAAACCTTCTAGCCACTCAAGTTCTTTTAAAAGAGCTTGTTTCATTCTCACGGGGAACCGGTGTAATCTATCGACCTGTCTCTTAGAGATGGTTGATATTGAAGCAGGAGACCTCTCCCTAATCTCCGCATAGGAAACCAAATGTGCACTTATCGAGTCTAGAGCCCCGAGATTCATCAAAAGATCTCATAGGAACACATGATATCTCTACACTGGTTGTTCATCATTAAGGACACCAGATGTAAACCTAAGAGTCCTTCACAGATCTTAGCAATCTGCCGAGAACGTTTATGAGAGGAATTACTTATGTATATTCTCAATGATTGAACGGAAATTCCTGCCAGGGTCAACATCAAGCAGCCCTGACAGCAGGTTACTTCGGTAATTCTTTATGGGTTACGCTTAGTGTTCGCGGTGGTTTCAAACGGTCTACAGTCGCGGAGTGATCCCCAGCGACTCACCCAGTCATTGAGCTACTTAGTAGGTCTCGTAAGCTCTTTCGGGAGTATCTGATATGGGAACGGCCATGGTAAGGGTTAGAAGGAGTCTTCACACTATGCTGTTGACGATCTCTAATTCCTTATCTGTAAGTACCGGTTGTTTATTGCTAACTGTTTACCTGCATCACAAAGTCAAAGGAAAGTTCTCACAAAGATCAAAGGATAGCAACAGTCAAAGAAAGATTATACGCTAAAAAGAAGAATCTACAAAGTAAAGTGACAAAGATCAAAGTGAAAGAACGGAAACAACAAATGCATGTATCACAAAGACTTAAGACGTATGAGCATGTTGGAATGGCAGAAAACCACCACAAACACAGAAGTGACGAAAGGCAGATGACATCATCGGATCACTTCAACAACAATGAAGCATGATGAACTGGAACTATGATTCATCTAGTGATTCTTAAAGACGTCAAGATCTATGAATGATAAAGTTTAAAGACAAAGATGATGATGTCGCGCAACCTCAATGACCAACACTTAAGGGGAGATTGTTAGAATCATATTTTTATTTATAAAAAGTGTCGGTCATTAATGTATTGTTATAGGTTGCTTTAGAATATCATTATGATAAAGTTTATGTGTAGTTTTCATGATTTTATAAAGTCTAAGGGCTAGTTATGTAATATGGTCAAAGATATGTGAACCCTAGACTATGAGTATAAATACTCATGTAAGGCCTCATTTTGAGGTTGGTTCTCTTTGTAATAACAAGGTCATTATGTCACACACTAGAGTTCCCACTCTCTCTCTCTACTTACTTTCTCTCTCTAAGATTTAGGCTTCATTCAATAGTGATTTAGGTTGTTCTACAGTCCTACACAATCCATACCAATAATGACATCAAAACTTCCTAACGTGACGGGTAGAAGGTCTATGTTGAAAGGGTGATTCAAGAAATTTAACGTGCAACCGCGAATGATAGTCTTAATCCTTTTTATGTTTCCATTAGCTAACTCTATATCATAACCAGTTCCTAAGGCCATCGGGGGTTTCTCTAGTAAGGGTGCAAAAGTAGTGGACACAAAACTCCTATCGGCACCAGTATCAAATAGTATGGAAGCATAACGATTATTGAGAAGGAACGTACCAGTAATGACATTCGGATCTTCTCCTCTCTTGTTTCCAAGTGCATACACTCTCCCATGAGCAGCTCCTGCTTCCACACGTTGGTCCTCATTGTCTTGACGTCCATGGTTTCCTCCAGCTCCACGGTTTCCATGGTTGTACCCATTACCACCCAATCCTTGATTTCCTCGGTTCCATGATTCCCTATACTCATTCCGATAGTGTCCCTTCTTTCCACATCCAAAACAAGTAACATTTGCTTTACACATAGCTTTAGGAGTAGCTTGAACCATAGCAAGTGGTCGAGCTCTACAGTCCTTAGCTATATGTCCCATCTTTGAGCAATTCTTGCACACCACATTACATCGTCCAGAATGATTCTTGTAACATCGGCCACACTTGGGCGTATCTCCATTGTAACTCTTCTTATCTCCATCTCCCATAGCATAAGCTCTAGTAGTTGCCTGTCGTTTGTTTCGGTGATTGATGTGTGCTTTTTCACACATCTTTTTTAGCCTTAAATCAGACCAAATATACGAAATACTAACCAAATATGCCAAGAGAATGTATTTTTTTGTATTTGTGTATGTGCAGGTACGGATATGTGAAAAATAGACAAAAACAAGATAAAACAAACAAAAACGAGTACGAGAATGGAAAAGGTCAAAAGCCGGAGCCGGGGAAGCAAAATGACAAAAGAAAGCTCAAATTATCAATAGAAGTCCTCAAAGATTCAGAAAGTTGCATATTTAGTCCCTGGAGAAAGTTTGGAAGAAATGACACTTCAGTCCCTGCACTTTCATATAATTACAGAAATGGTCCTTAGAGTAATATTTGAAGATAAGTCAAAGTTAACCCTCCAAGAATTCAGAAATGACATCAAATACCCTTGGAAGAAACTTGGGATGATGTACAGAAGTGGTCCCCTGAATTTTAGATGTTACACATTTAGTCCTTGATTTATTACTACTAATTGGATTTAATAAAAACAATAACCTGGTCCATCAAATAAATACCTAATCCCACAAGCCCAAAATCTCAACAAGCCCACCGCCCCTTCCCTACCTTACCTAGGCCTGCCCCTTTAACCCGGTCAAAACCATCCTACCCTGTCAACCAAACTATCAATAATAAAACACACCCATTCTCGCCCCCCTTTTAACCAAATTACCCAGAAAAAGTACTGTTTATAGAACCCTAGAGTTACCCACCCACCAAATTAACCCCACTAAATAATAAGTACCTATTCATAAGCTTTCTAGAAGGATGTCACGCGTCAGAAGGTGTCAGAAACACACGGTGCCACGCTGGCAATCCGTGTGAGGGTGTTTGATCCAAGGGCTATGGATTGTTAATAATCATGAGGCAATGATCAAGGGCCAGAGATTGAGATTCGTGAAGCTTCCTATGAGACCCTAGAAGGCTCCTCAGTTTCCTATATAAGGAACCCCTCACTCACGGATTTAATTATTAGGAGTATGTTAGAATTTAGGAGTAGATATAGGTTTAATGTAAGTTACATTTACTGTTTTCTTAAAATTTGTACTCAGTTTATTCCAAGTTTTAATATCAAGTTTATTCCAGTTTCAATTATTTAGTTGTTATAAGATTTTCATTTCAAGTAATCCTTATTTCTGCTTTATTGTTGTTTAAAGTTTTAAATAGCTTAATTTACTGTTTGATTGAATTTAAATCTCAGTTCACTTTATTGTTATATATATATATATATATATATATATATATATATATATATATATATATATATATATATATATATATATAAGGGTACAGGTACATAAGCTTGCAAAAAGCTCATTCCCCTTTTGATAAGTTCATTCAAGCTACTTCATAGCTTAGGTGAGCTTATTTTTCATTCCAATCGTACAAGTTCCATTGATTGCTATCCTGCCAAGTAAGTCTCTTTTAACTCACTGCACTCTTTCAATCATTAGCTGAATTTCCCTTTTTATAGTTTACTGCTGCTTAATCTAGCTATTACTAGTCAAGTTTGAGCTTTAGTTGTAGTATTGTAAGCTTTAGTTTATATCTCACATAGCGACTACCTATATATCACTATCTGCAATTTTAGTTGTTTTTGTTGGATGCTTCTGTTTTTTTAGTTTTTATGTTAGTTAAGCAATATAGTGAGATCAGTAGGTTGGGAGTTAGAAGCCTATAACTCACAGTTGTAGTGTAATCCTAGTTGTTAAAGGGTGTTTGGATCAGGGCTTGAACCTGTGTTCAACCTGCTTTCTTGTTGCTTATTTGTTCCCAGTAACTTTCACTAGGTTTATATAGGTAGAATTAGTCATAAGTTCAGTAGGTGTAATAGGAAAAAGTCAACATCACCCATTAGTCATAAATCTGAGCTCATAAGTGTTCATTATAATCTGTCATCTTGTATTTTGTTAGACATAGGGAGCATTTAGGTTTTTAAAACTAATATCTTAGCTAAACATATCATTTAGAATTAGATTAGTGCATTTGAAACTCACTTTAGTCAATTCTAGTGTGCAAGCTGAAAGTCAACCCTGCAGCTATTCAAGCCTTATCTGATCTGATCTAGTGCATTTTTAGGGGTTCAATTGGGCATTAGAATTGGGGCTTTTGCCATTTCTAGATAGCCTGTAGTACTAAGTTTTGAAATTTGCTTTTAGGTTCCACTAATTAGCTTATTAGGTGTCTTAAAATTAATCCACAAGATTGGTCATTCAACTGATCTTATCCGTCCAAATTTACAACTGCTCCTTTGCTCATCTGGCTTATTTGGTGGATTCTTTTGTTTTAACAAGTTGATTTGTGATTTACTTAGTTACTTGAATCATTGGTGAGCTTATTGCTTATTCTGTTTGCCAAGTGCTTATCACAACTGCTTATTAAAACTGTTTGAGCCATTTTCTGTGATTCTGAGTTCATTTTAATTTGAAACTATTCCATTTAGCTTAAGTGATCCCAAATACACTTGGTTAAGTTTTGGTCAAAGTTGGTCAAAGTTTTGCTTATTAATAAGCATTCAAATAAGCTGTTTTAAGTCCAAATAGCATTTCCATAGCTTATTTTCTAATTTTTATATTTTTCCTAGATTTAGATAAATATTTTGGATTTTCCTGAATTTTTCATATTTTTCTGAGCTTATTTGCTAGTTTTCTTATTTTATTTTAATTTTTAATCAATTTTTAATACATTTTAATTACCAAAAATTCCAAAAAAATCAGAAAAAGCCTAGAAAAATCCAAAAATATTTTAGAAATTTATTTTTATTTATTTTAGAATTTTAGAAATTTATTTTGCATTTTTCCCATTTATTTTGAATTTAATTTGAATTTTTAATTAGATTTAATAGTTCTTAATTCCCAAAAATTACATAAAAAGAAAAAAAAATAGTTTTCAGTTTTAAAATTACTTTTTAGTTATTTTATAATTTTCAAAATTTAATTTTCATTTTTCTTAACTTATTTGCATTTTCTTTTAATTTTTAATTAGATTAATTAGTTTTTAATTCATAAAAAATTAATAAAAAGTCAAAAAAATATTTTTCTTTTTCTCAAAATTTACTTTTATCATTTTGAGTTTTAGAAAATTATTTTCAAGCCCGTAGGAGTTGTGTAGCTTAAAATTCACGTTTTATTTCGTACGGTTACGTTTATTTTACGTTTAAGCTCACGTTTTCGATTTTACGTTACGTTTTTGGTTTAATTACTTGAAATACGTGTTTAAGTGATTATTTGTGCTTCATTTACTTATTCATTAGTATAATTTCATCAAAATCACTTTTTACCACTTTCACGACACGTTTCACAATTCGGGAATTAAGAATTCCATTCAACTTTCGTTGGGAGAACGACCCGGGGAAATACTTTCCTAAGCATTTGTTCGGAAAAATAAACCTATACTTAAAAACGAATCAATCAAAATTTTGGCGCCGTTTGCGGGGAAGGCTGAAGTGAATTTTTCGTTTCCGTTTTTCCAAATTGTGTTTTTGAAAAACTTCCTTGTACATATTTTCTATAAAAACCAAAAAAATTGAAAAATCCAAAACACTTTTCCTAAAGTGATTTCAAAAATACCAAAAAAATAATAATAAAGTTACAGCCTCGACTCTCCCGTGGAAGGGAGCGTGTTGTAAACCAAATAAGCTTCTCAATATAGCAACGCGTGAAATTAGTTGCTAATCGGATTACCTTGGATTCTACGAACGAATAAGAGGAAAATACGGAAGCTTTGACATTAAATTGCAAGCTGAAGAGAGAAATACTCTTCTCTCCCGTTCCGTCGCGAGTAGATTTGAAGGAAACGGTTTACAATTAACGTAACGTTTGAAAAACAAAAGAGAATAAAAGTTTTAAGTTTTTGAATTTTGTTTTCCAAAATACAAAAAGATTTTCCTTTTCTACTTTGATTTTCTTTTTCAAATAACCAGAAATAGTCTTCTTCTCCTCTTATCATTTGATTCCTCTTCTTTAACCCTCTAAACCGATAATTCTTATGGATCCGACTTGTTTTAATTGTGGAAATCCCTCCGAAGAAGGAGTACTTTGTGAACGGTGTTTTTGCAAAAAATGTGGATTTACTCATGGATTTTGTATGTGTTATGCTTCGAAAGCTGAACCCACATTCACCTCCAATTATGATCCGAACTTTTCCAATTATTATCACAACGATTTCAATTCATATGAGCAAGATCCGTACTTCAATAATGAATCGTTTCAAAATGCACTGACCTCACAACTACAAAACGGTTGTGAGAATTGTGGAGGTCCACACTTTAGCACCGATTGTCAAACAAGGAAACTGTTTCCTTATGACAATTTGACGACCAACCTCCACAATACGACACGATTCTCACGGTTCAGAATGAGATTCTTAAAATGATGACCGCTCAAAATGACTTTAATGAGCAGTGTCTAACTGCAATAAACCTTTTTAAAGAGGAAATTCGTAGAAGAGAACAAGTTAACACCATTGAGAGTGATGAAAATGAGCTTTATAAAGAAGAAAATTATACGATTAATCCCACTCCGTCTTGTGAACCTTTAAATGTTGAAAATTTTTCTATGACATCTCTCGACGACGATTTCTTTGAAAATAGGGCTTTTAAAATAAAAATTGAACAACTTTTCGTTTGTCAAAAATTTCGAGAATTCGTGTTAATTATAATGGGCAATCGGTTCCTACTCCCTCTCCGGTGAGGGAAATGGAATGAGAAACCGAGGTGACAAAGGACTCGGTACTTTCCACTAACAATGGAAGTGCTAAATACGTCCAACCTACGGTTGTCCAAGAATCTAAGCCTACAATTCCTCCTAAACCGTCAAAATTTGATCCTAACCTTTCTCGATTTACGATTAAGAGTTCGTCAACCAAACGTGCTGAGCTTAAAACGGTGTTTAGAAGAAACGACTTACCTAATCTTCACGTTTATCAAGAACAAGAACCAGAGACCATAACGGAAGTGGTGGAAATTCCTAGCTCTAAGAGCACACCATTTGTCCCACCTCCGGATTCTGCAAGATGTTTTTCAAGACTTGAACCTATCATCTCCGATTCTTCTCATCCTTCTCTCACACCAGATGAGGGAAGTGATCCTGTTTTGGAAAAAGTTGATACTTTTCTTGATAACGATGATTCTATTTCGACTGAGATTGGTACGCCGTCAGATCCTTTGGAGCCCGAGCTCAAGGATTCTTTACCTGATTTTCAAAAATATGTTTTTGATACGGCTGAAGAATATGAGTTACCTCCTACTGATAATTCGAATGATCATGTTGAAATGTTCTCCGATTTTGACGATGACGATTCTATATCTTGTGGAGACATCGAATATGTTGACGAATTACCTTCTGAGCTCGTCAGTTCAGAAGAAGAGAATGATGAAGAAGTTGACACTGAAATCCATGATGAAGCTCTTCGTGAGAAATTATTAAATATCAATCTTCTCATTTCTAAGAGCGAGGCATTGAAAGATCCTCCGACTTTTTCTCCTATCCCCGTTATGGATAGCGATTTCTTACCCGTGCTTGAAATTTTTTGATTTGAAGAGACGATGTTGGGAATTATACTAACAGTTACCACGGCTAAGAGAAGATGTTACAACTGCAGAAGATTGTACTTGCAGTGGAAACTCATTACCACTGCAAGAACATATATTACCACTGCTTATTAGATAACTGTTAGAAAACGTGTTTAGATAAATATAGAATATATCTTGTGTATATCTTATTCTATTAGCTTTATACTTATCTTGTAGAAGAGGACTCCTTGTGCTATAAAAGGAGATTCTAGGTTAAAGGTTTGATATACGTTTTCTAGAGCTTCAAGGTGTAACCCTAGTGATATCAAGATCACTCGTATTATTATCATTAATAAAATTGGAGCTAATAGTTTGTTTACATACATTGTTCTTATTCATATACAACTGTCGTACTCACAATCAAACTTCTAAGTGCTACTAAGTACATTCCGCATACTTAGTGATATAACTCAAAGTATCAATCTAACACAAGTTCAAGGTGTTTAGATCCATCAAGTGGTATCAGAACCAGGCTTTGATACTTTGATTTAGAAGACTCTAGTTCACTCAGAAGAATCAATGGAGACAGAAACCAGTAACTCAAACATTGCTGCTAAGCTTCCAAAGCTTAAGTTGAATGACTTTGAGATGTGGAGGCTAATGATCGAATAATTCTTTATGGTCCAAGACTACACACTCTGGGATATCATTATGGTTGGAAATTCTTTCAAACCAAGTTCTACTTCATAGATGGTTAATGGCAAGGAAGTAATTAAGGTCAACACTGGACCTGTTACTAATGATGAAAGACTTCAGCTGAAGAATGATCTGAAGGCCAGAGGTTTGTTGCTGATGACACTTCCCAGAGACCAAGTTCTAGCATTCAGCTAGTACAAGACTGCAAAGACTCTTTTTGATGAGATCTGTAAAGTTTTTGGTGGTAATGATTCCACCAAGAAGACTCAAAAGACCTTGCTGAAGCAGACTTATGAAAACTTTGGTTCAACAAGTAATGAATCTCTTGATAGCATCTTCACAAGGCTACAAAAGATTGTTACTCAACTCACTGTTTTTGGAATAGAGGTGGAAAGGGAAGACCTTAATTTAAAGTTCTTAAGAAGCTTACCCTCTGAGTTTGGAACCAATGTTGCTGTGTGGGAAGATAAGCCAGATTTGGTGACCATGAAACTCAATGATTTGTACAATAACTTCATGGTTATTGAACAAAGATTGAAGAAAGCTGGCAAAATAAGTTCAAGTTCAGGAAGTGTAGCACTCATATCATCATCTATTGATGATAGTTCAGATGAAGAAAGTGATAGTGATGATGACAGTGCTAACATTGTTGTTTCCACTGGTAGTGGAAGTGTTTCCACTAGTAGCTCAAAGAGACAGATTGCAGGACTTAGTGATACTACTTTTTATGCCTTTATATCAAGTCAAGTGGGTGGTTCAATTCTCAATCATGAGGATTTGGATCAAATTGATGAGGATGATATGGAGGAGATAGACATCAAATGGCAAGTGGCATTACTAAGCTTATGGACAAAGAAGTTTTGGAAGAAGACTGGAAGAAAGATCAACATTAGTGGCAATGAAACAGTAGGTTTTGACAAAAAGAAGGTGGAGTGCTATAATTGTCATAAGAATGGGCACTTTGCCAGGGAGTGCAGGAAGCCAAGGAAATCTGACAGCAGGTCAACTTGGTATAAGCAGGACAAGAAGAAGGAACCTACTACTGATGAGCCAAAGGGGCTATTGGCTATTGATGGGGTGAGCTTTGATTGGAGCTTTATGACTAAGGAAGAGGAAGATGATTCAGAGTCTGCAATGGTTGCTACAGAGCTTGCACTAATGGCTTTTTCTGACTCTGAGGTACAAACTGATAATGCTTGTTCTAAATCTTGTAAGGCCTTAAAAGAGTATGAGAAAATTAAAGCACAATTTAATGAACAATGCCTAGAGTTAACTCATACTAATTATAACTTAGCAAATCATAAAAGAGGCCTAGGAGTTTTAGAAACTCAATTAGAGCATTATAGGGCAAATGAATCTAAGTTCAATGATGATATTGCAGTATTAAGAAGAGACTTAGATTATCAGGTTGCTGTTAATAAGGTTCTTAGAGAAGAACTAGAAAAGGTTAAGATGGCTAGTGAGAATCTAATGATAACTAAGCAAACACTGGATCATCAATCCAAGTGTATTGACAAAATTTGGGAAGCCCAAGTTGTGAGCAAAGCCAAATCAGGAATTGGATACAAAACAGTTCCACCACCTCTAAGAGGTGTTCCATCACCTCCTGGCATTGACTTAGCTCACACAGGATTAGAGGAATTCCAGGAACCACCTATGACCTATGGACCAAAGTTTGTTAAACCAGTTGAAATTGAAAAGGTTCAGGTTGAGGTTGATATATTTGATAGTGCTAGTGACTCATCTCTTAAAGATGAAAATTTAAATGTTGAGTCTAAACCTAGTGTTCCTGAGAATGTTAAAGTGGAGGTTAAAAGAAGTATTCCTGATGTAGTCAAAGAGAAGCCTAGGTCACAACCTAATTTTACTAGGCCCACTACTAGATATGCAGAGATGTACAGAAGTAGGTCACCAACTCCTAGAGGTAATATGAGGAGTTGGAATCATGTTAAATCTAGGCAATTTGGTAGTGATTTTGTGTTCAATAACAAACCCTGTCATATATGTGGTAGCTTTGACCATTTGTCTTATAGCTGTACCTACCACTTGGGAAGAAGGGAAGTGTTTGGGAATACTATGGTGAATGGACAAAATGCTAATAACTTAACTCACCCAAATCCACTTAGCAAGATGATTCCCAGGTCTGTTTTGGTTCATTCTGGCATTAAACCAATTTCCACTGCTAGACCAGCAGTTGCCACTGCCAGAAATAAAACCAGAGTTTACCCTAAGCCCCCTGTTACTACTTTTGTTAAATCTACTCAAACAGGGAAAAAGACCAATTTTGAAAAGAAAGTTAACAATAATCAGAAGTGGGTACCCAAAGTTTCAAAACAAGCAGTTTCCACTGCTAAGCCAGCAGTTACCACTGCAAGGCCAAAGGTTACCACTGGTGGGTCTGTTAACAAGAAAAGGGTAAATATGGGAAATGTTGTTAAGGCCTCAGCACGTTGGGAATGGAAACCAAATGGAACCATCACCTCAAACAATCCCAATGGTGTATCAATGACCTTTGATAGATATAATTATATTGATACACGAGGCAGATCCAAGTCATTTGTGGCTTGGGTCCCCAAAAGGAACTAATTCCTTTATTTTGTGTGCAGGGACATTCAAAGACTACAAATGATCAAGGATACTCAGACAGTGGATGTTCCAGGCACATGACTGGCAATAAGTCCTATCTTTCAGACTTTCAACCTTATGATGGACAATTTGTCAGCTTTGGAGGAGGAATTGGTGGCAAAGTTTCTGGCAAAGGAACAATCAAGGCTGGAAACATTGATTTTGAAGATGTGCATTATGTGAAATAACTTAAGTACAACCTTTTAAGTGTGTCACAGATGTGTGACAAGAAGCATAGAGTTCTTTTCACAGAAGATGAATGCTATATCTTATCTAAGGATTATAAGCTCCCTGATGAAAGTGATATTTTGCTTAAAATCCCTAGAAAAGGAAATCTATATAGCATTGACATGAAGAACATAGTGGCTAATAATGATGTTACTTGCTTGCTTGCTAAAGCCACTTTGGATGAATCAATGCTTTGGCATAGAAGATTGGGTTATGTTAACTTCAAGACCATCAACAAGATTGTGAAAGATGGACTTGTCAGTGGTCTACCAGAGAAAAGATTTGAAAATGACCAAACTTGTGTTGCCTGTCTCAAAGGAAAGCAACACAGAGCTTCATGCAAGACCAAAGCATTCAATTCTATTGATCATCCACTCTTTATGCTGCATATGGACTTGTTTGGTCCTACTTCTGTGAGCAGCATAAACTTGAAAAAGTATTGTCTTGTTGTGACTGATGATTTTAGTAGATTCACATGGGTTTTCTTTTTAAGAACCAAGGATGAAACCACTGGCATCCTTAAGACATTCATCACTGAAGTTAAAAATCAATATGAAAAGAAAATCAAGATCATCAGGTGTGACAATGGGACAGAGTTCAAGAATAAAGTTATGGATGATTTCTACAGAGACAAAGGTATTAAAAGAGAATTTAGTGTTGCAAGAACTCCTCAGCAAAATCGAGTTGCAGAAAGAAGAAACAGAACACTAATTGAGGCTGCTAGAACCATGTTAGCTGATTCAAAGCTTCCAGTGACTTTTTGGGCTGAAGCAGTTAACACTGCTTGTTACATTCAGAATAGAGTTTTAGTGGTCAAAACAAAGAACAAGACACCTTATGAGTTGTTCAGAGGAAGACCTCCTACTTTGGAGTTTATGAGGCCATTTGGGTGTCATGTTACCATTCTCTACCATTGATCATCTGGGTAAATTTGAAGAAAAGTCTGATGAAGGCTTCTTTGTTGGATACTCTATGGTTAGCAAGGCTTTTAGAGTCTATAACTTAAGAACAAAGAAGATTGAAGAGAACTTGCATGTTCAGTTTCTTGAAAATAAAGCAAACATGGCAGGTTCAGGACCAGATTGGCTATTTGATCTTGAAACATTATCAAATACAATGAATTATGTTCCTCTCACTTTAAGCACTGGAGACAAAGATCTTGAAGATTCAGAATAATTCATTGATGAAGATGAAGCTTGTAAAGATGATGAAGATCAAATTGTTATGCCACTTTGGGACTTTGTTGATAATTCTGAAATGACAAGTGATGCAGATGGTGTGAATTTTGATGTAAATAAAGATATTCCTATTAGCAGTGGTAACTCAATTTCCACTGCTACACCAGAAGTTTCCACTGTCAGTCCAAATGTGGAAAATACTTCTCAGGAATCACCAAGTGATGATGTAGAGATCTCAAACATGCCTACAATATATGATATTCCTAGCACATCACAGTCTTCAATTCACAAAGTGCATCCACTTGATAATGTTATTGGTGAACTTCAATCAGGTGTGAAGACTAGAATACAGACAAAGAAAGATGATATTCATGGGTTCATAAGTGAAGTGTATGAGTCCAAGAAACATAGTAAGAAGAATGAGTGTTTGTTTTTCTGTTTTCTCTCACAAGTGGAGCCTAAGAATGTGTATATGGCTCTAGGAGAACCTAGCTGGGTTGAAGCTATGCAAGAAGAGTTGCTGCAGTTTAAACTTCAAAAAGTTTGGGTTCTTTGTGACTTGCCTGATGGTATGAAGGTCATTGGTACTAAATGGGTTTTCAGAAACAAGAAAGATGAAAGAGGTATTGTAATCAGGAACAAAGCTAGATTGGTTGCTCAAGGATACACTCAAGAGGAGGGTATTGATTATGAAGAAGTTTTTGCTCCTGTTGCAAGGATTGAGGCTATTAGATTGTTTTTAGCCTATGCATCATTTATGGGCTTTACAGTCTATCAAATGGATGTTAAGAGTGCCTTTCTGTATGGTACTATTGATGAGGAGGTATATGTCTCTCAACCTCCAGGCTTTGAAGATCCTCAACACCCAAATAAAGTATATAAAGTGGTTAAGGCTCTTTATGGCTTACATCAGGCTCCAAGAAAGTGGTATGAAACCTTAGCTAATTATTTGTTGAATAATGGGTTTCATAGAGGCAAGATTGACCAAACTTTGTTCATCAAGAAAGACAAGGGTGATATTCTACTTGTTCAAGTTTATGTTGATGATATTATCTTTGGTTCTACTAAACAAGAGATGTGCAAAGAGTTTGAGAAGCTGATGAAAGATGAATTTCAGATGAGTTCTATGGGAGAACTTACATTCTCTTTGGGGCTACAAGTACAACAGAGTAAATAAGGCATATTTATCAGTCAAGACAAATATGTGGCTGAGATCATTAGGAAATTCAAGTTTACTGATGCAAAACCTTCAAATACCCCTGCTGACAAGACCACTCATCTATTGTTGAAAAATGCTAGTGGTGTTAATGTTGATGTTCACACTTACAGATCTATGATTGGTTCTTTGATGTATCTTACTTCATCAAGGCCAGACATTATGTTTGTTGTATGTGCTTGTGCAAGATTTCAAGTGACTCCAAAGACATCACATATGACAGCAGTGGAAAAGATTTTTAGGTACTTGAAGACTTATCCTAATCTAGGATTATGGTATCCAAGAGACTCTCCAATGGAATTGATCACATACTCAGATAGTGACTATGCTGGTGCAAGTTTGGATAGAAGATTGATGAGGCGAAAAATGATCCGTTTTTAGGGGGTCATTTAAGCCCGAATCCGAATTTATTTGATCAAATATTGCCCTAAATCGTTCCTTTTATGATTTTAGGTGTTTGGAGAGCGAATTCTGGAAAAGAGGCTATTTTGGACGTTTTTGGAGCATAAAGTGAAGAAAACGACAAAGTACCAAAAATCCAAGCTGGAAATACAAGGTGACGGCGTCAAGGGTTTTCTCTTGACGGCGTCAGACATGAAGATTAATTTACCGTAGCTGGTGACGGCGTCAGATGGAGTGATGACGGCGTCAAAGTGGCCAAGATTAATTTACCGTGGGTGGTGACGGCGTCACATAGGCCGTCACGATTGGATCTAGGGCGTCCGAGGAAGTGTATGGCGGCGAGTTGACGGTGTCAGATTTAACTCTTGACGCCGTCAGGACGATTTTCCTATATATAGTTTTCTAGTTTTTTCATTAAAAGGAGAGAAGTTTTGGTGAAACCCTAAAGACGATTTTGGTGCCTCTTTTACAGGTTTTTCAAGGGTTCCAAACCCTTGAGACCTTGCATTGTAATTGAGATAAGTATACTTTTAATTCAATCAATATGTCTATGTGTTGGTTGTTTATCTTTTGTTCTTATCTTAATTCTACTATGCTAGGCTAGATCTCTCTTGTGTTTGCTTAGATCTAATGAAACCTAGATGTTGATTATGTGTTGATTACTTGTCTATTCTTGTTTTGAATGAATGATTTTATATGTTAGGCTTAAGAAAACTGGCAGATCTCCAAATGGTAACATGCTTGAACGTCTTAAGAAACATGAACCGAGGCGTACTAGGTCTTTATTGGTTGTATTTAATGCATGAGCCACTGTTTACAATCCCTATAGTTGTGCTGGGTCATGGTGTAGGAGGAGATAAGAGCTCATAGAGTTGGGGAGTTATGTATGCCACTCCACGAATGGTATTAAGGAATACAACCCGTCATTCATACAAGTGTAACAAGTAATTAACATGTAAAAGATATCTAGGGAGTAATGAAGTCTAAGTAAACACAATTTCTCCAATTACTGCTCACAACCTTAGTTTAATATTAGTTTAATTTTATTTTCATTAGTTTAATTAGTTATATAGTAGTTTTTGGGTTAGTTGATTAGCAACTAATTCCGCCCACTCTTTCAAAACCCGAGATTTTAATTGCTTTCATAAAATATAAAAACACAAAAATAATCATCTCTCACCTCTAGAACTATTAATTAGGTTTTCTAATCCTAGCGACACTATTCCTAAGCTGAACGATCAATCCCCCGGTACTTGTCACTATACTATACTACAACGATCAGGTACACTGCCTGGTGGGGGTTGTAAGCCTCGCGAGATCCCTCGAGAGGTAAAGCAAGGTGCGATTCCCACGCATCAAGTTTTTGGCGCCGCAGCCTGGGGAATAGTTATTGTCTAGGTTAGGATTTCTTTTTATTAGGTCTACTTGCTAGATTCCTTTCTAGTAAGATTTTTTATTTTTATTTTTAGGACTTCTTTAGTCTATCTTATTTCTTTGTGCCTTTGTTAGTAAATTAAACTCATTGACTATTCCGTTGACCGTTATGGAAAACGCGAATCCACCCCTTTCCCCTAGTGAAGTAGCTGTGTTACGTGAACAAATTGAGAGTGAGATTAGGGAGCTTAATAGGTTGATCAAGATTGAACTCGAACATACGTTTAGCGACCTAGCAACCGTCTTGTATTCAAATAAGGACCTAGGGCCTGATGACTTTGTGAGTGTCATTAAGAGACCACAAGAGGAAATGGATCCGAGGCTTAACGACCACTTGAACCTATACCCCACTAAGGAGGAGATTGCATACTATAATAACCTTATTGATAACCCGCGATCTCCCTTCACCATAATTGAACCTAAGATCAAGAGAGGCGATCCTAAGAGCGCTAAGATACCATGTATGATTGGATATAAGCACATTAGCAATGCTTACATTGACTTTAAATCTCCAATCAACATTATGTCCTCAACGGTTTATAATGATATAGTGAACATAAGACTTGAACCTAGAAGGGATCCCAAGTACCCCGGTGGAGTTTGTAACTTTGTCGGGAGAGTCAAAGGTTTATGTGTCTTTGTTGGTAATTTCACTTTTGTCACCGACTTTATGATTGTGGAGGATCTTGCTAATGTTATTGATTGTCGATTATCCAATGTTGTGTTTGGCAAACCATTTGTTGAGGAGTCTAAGTTAGAATATGATGAGGTAGAGGGCACGATTCGATTTGCAAGCAACACCGATAGTATCACTTATAGGATGCCCAATAAGATGAAAGAATTTCGCTTTATATATCGTTTTGATCAGGATAATGTTGGTGCTTTTGAGGATATTGATAAGGAGGATAAGAAAAAGGGCATGGACTATGTATGGGAAAAAAGGAGTCTTTACTACAAAAATTGCTTGGCCCTTGGACCAAGGTATAAAGTTGATGAAGAGTTTGCCCGAGCAATGATGTGGGCGATAGAGAAAAAGGTGATTGGTTTCTACAAGGAATATTTACAATCGGAGAATGAAACCAATGATGAAATCACGTAGTAACCCACGACTTTGAGTCTAGCTACAAGACTCGTAAATAAAGAAAAGCGCTTCTTGGGAGGCAACCCATGTTTTGTGTGATTTTATTTGTTTGATTGTTATTTGCTTCCGTATGCATGTTTTATTTTTATTGTTGGTTGATCATGTTTCTCAATTAAAATGTGAAATACTTTATTATGTTGTTTAGCCTAGTCTTAACTCCAACCTAAAGGTATTTTTGCAAAAGATAAGTGTAAGGGGAAACCCAAATATGTTTTTAAGAAACAAACCGATCATGATTATCCACAATATTTAATGAACATGTATATTCGTATTTGTTAGAGTCAAATGCTTGTATTGAGTCATAATGAAGTTTTGCAGGATTTTCCAGGAAGTAGGACAAAGTTTTTCCAGAAATTTTCCGGAAACTTAACATAAGGATTTCTGCAGGTCCATTCTGACGGCGTCAGGCAATTGCTCTTGACGGCGTCAGGAGTTAAAAATCTGGAAATTTTACCAGTTTTGTTTTTCTAACGGAGTCTTATAGTTTTTGTGAATTATTAAGTTTTATAATCTCCAGGAAATCTGCAAACTTCATTCCACAAGCATTATATCTTATTTTGTTTTCTAGGATTTAGTAACTTATATAGGATGCCGCCGATTTTACGCGAGGTTGCCTTGTCTACTTTTGTCAGGATTTACAGGTTATTTGTGACAAGAAGATGATTTATATTCTGGAAGGAAAGCTTTGATTGTTCGTTTTCTTGGAGGAAGATTTAACCTGGCCAACCTATAATCCATACCGAGCGAATCAGGGGAGTATTTGATTTCATTCTCTTTACTTTTTAACTTTTACATTCTTTACTTGAACATTGGGGACAATGTTCATCTTAAGTGTAAGGGGAGGGTAAAAAGATGATACCTTACATATGCACTTTCGCTTGAGTTTGTTTTGTTTGATAGTAGATGAGTAATAAAACTATGAGAAATACTTGTTAGTGTAATTTTAGCGCCAAATTTAAAATTTTTTACAACATTTAGGAGTGAAACTTTAGCCATAGCAAGCGTCTCATGGATAGGAGGTTGTATGACTAGCACATAACCGTATATTCAGAAAAAAATTTTCCACCCAAAAATGTGAGGTTCGCCTTTAGATTTGATAGGAAAAGCATTCATTACTAGTGCTTATGAGTGTACCGGTAGCATTTAGATTCTAGAACTTGCGTTAGTGATGCATCCCGAGACTGCTAGTGAGACCACATTCGTGTGGTAGGATTTACTACATGATAAGAGGCATTAGAATTACCCTTGTGTTAAACCCGTATTATAATTACTTGACCATTTAAGTCATATTACTTGGCTAGTTAAGTCAACTAATTTTTCCCACACCCTTTGCGTTGTACTCATTTTTAGTACACGATACCCCTAGTACACCCCTCCGAGCCTATCTTTTCGTTTCTAACTTTAAGCATTTTACTTAAAGGAAGAATTTGTTACACCCCACTTAAATGTACAACCAAATCGCCTTAGCCTTCTGTGTATGCGCTCATTTTTAGTGCATTATTGTTATTTGTTAAACTCTAAGTTAACTTTCTAATTGATTACATGGTTGCTAAGTCGAGTCATATCCTTGTACATATTGTTTTGGGACGATTGGGACTCATGGGTAAGTACTTATTTTATGGAGTAATGGGGAAGAACATAATATTATTACCCCCATATGTGCGTTAATCTTAAAAGTGCTCCAAGTGTTTTGATTTTCTTAATTCGAGTCATTAGAATAGTTTAATGTAAAGTATGTAAAGATTTAAGTGTAAGGGGAGTGCTCAAACCCCTATGATGTATTATTTTGGATGGTAGGGTAAGAGTGTATGCAAAAAAAAAAAAAAAAAAAAAAAAAAAAAAAAAAAAAAAAAAATCGAAAAAAAATAGAAAAATCAAGAAAAAGAAAGAAAAAAAAATAGAAAAAGAAAAGAAAAAAAACATACGGACTACCATCCCGTTTTCATTCTATGTTCATTTTATGTTTTTGTTATTTTTCATTTATTAGCTTAAGTCGAGTCTAGTCTTGGCTTAGCAACGCCATCTTGTACATGTAATTTACTAAGATTGTTAACTCGCCACCAGTAAAATTCCCTTTATCCAACAAAACCGTGTAATTCATATCCCTACACCTAACGATATAACCCTCTTTAAAAGACCTCTTTGATAGTTTATCCTAGGTGCTTACGCCATGTGGTGGAGGTTTGATCCTTTCCCAAGCCTATGGTAATCTATTTTGTTATGACAGGTAGTGAGAGATATCTTCCATTTCCATAATGTTATATTACTTTATTACACCCGAGAGATGTGAGTATCTAAACACTATTTGTGAGGTGCTTGTGTATGACCTCCGTGCTTGTCTATTGGTCTTTAGTGGAACGATTATTTGTTGTAATTACTTTTATATTAGTGTTAAATGACCCCTAACTTGTCTTTTGAGTAGAATAAAAGCTCATTTGCTTGAGGACAAGCAAATCTCAAGTGTAAGGGTATATGATGAGGCGAAAAATGATCCGTTTTTAGGGGGTCATTTAAGCCCGAATCCGAATTTATTTGATCAAATATTGCCCTAAATCGTTCCTTTTGTGATTTTAGGTGTTTGGAGAGCGAATTCTGGAAAAGAGGCTATTTTGGAGCATAAAGTGAAGAAAACGACAAAGTACCAAAAATCCAAGCTGGAAATACAAGGTGACGGCGTCAAGGGTTTTCTCTTGACGGCGTCAGACATGAAGATTAATTTACCGTAGCTGGTGACGGCGTCAGATGGAGTGATGACGGCGTCAAAGTGGCCAAGATTAATTTACCGTGGGTGGTGACGGCGTCACATAGGCCGTCACGATTGGATCTAGGGCGTCCGAGGAAGTGTATGGCGGCGAGTTGACGGCGTCAGATTTAACTCTTGACGCCGTCAGGACGATTTTCCTATATATAGTTTTCTAGTTTTTTCATTAAAAGGAGAGAAGTTTTGGTGAAACCCTAAAGACGATTTTGGTGCCTCTTTTACAGGTTTTTCAAGGGTTCCAAACCCTTGAGACCTTGCATTGTAATTGAGATAAGTATACTTTTAATTCAATCAATATGTCTATGTGTTGGTTGTTTATCTTTTGTTCTTATCTTAATTCTACTATGCTAGGCTAGATCTCTCTTGTGTTTGCTTAGATCTAATGAAACCTAGATGTTGATTATGTGTTGATTACTTGTCTATTCTTGTTTTGAATGAATGATTTTATATGTTAGGCTTAAGAAAACTGGCAGATCTCCAAATGGTAACATGCTTGAACGTCTTAAGAAACATGAACCGAGGCGTACTAGGTCTTTATTGGTTGTATTTAATGCATGAGCCACTGTTTACAATCCCTATAGTTGTGCTGGGTCATGGTGTAGGAGGAGATAAGAGCTCATAGAGTTGGGGAGTTATGTATGCCACTCCACGAATGGTATTAAGGAATACAACCCGTCATTCATACAAGTGTAACAAGTAATTAACATGTAAAAGATATCTAGGGAGTAATGAAGTCTAAGTAAACACAATTTCTCCAATTACTGCTCACAACCTTAGTTTAATATTAGTTTAATTTTATTTTCATTAGTTTAATTAGTTATATAGTAGTTTTTGGGTTAGTTGATTAGCAACTAATTCCGCCCACTCTTTCAAAACCCGAGATTTTAATTGCTTTCATAAAATATAAAAACACAAAAATAATCATCTCTCACCTCTAGAACTATTAATTAGGTTTTCTAATCCTAGCGACACTATTCCTAAGCTGAACGATCAATCCTCCGGTACTTGTCACTATACTATACTACAACGATCAGGTACACTGCCTGGTGGGGGTTGTAAGCCTCGCGAGATCCCTCGAGAGGTAAAGCAAGGTGCGATTCCCACGCATCAAAGATCAACTACTGGAGGATGTCAATTTCTTGGATGTAGATTGGTGTCATGGCAGTGCAAGAAGCAAACTATGGTTGCTACTTCAACCACTGAAGCCGAATATGTTGCAGCTGCTAGTTGTTGTGCTCAGATCCTTTGGCTTCAGGATCAATTATTGGATTATGGGTACAATTTCATGAACACCATTATCTATATAGACAATAGTAGTACCATATGCATTATTAAAAATCCTGTGCAACACACTAAAACTAAACATATTGAAATTAGACATCACTTTATTAGAGATTGTTTTGAGAAAAAGCTTATTAATGTTGTCAAAATTCATACTGATGACAATTATGCTGATTTATTAACAAAAGGGCTTGATGTGGGTAGATTTCAGTACTTGGTAACAGGTATTGGAATGCTAAATCCATAAATCTTTGATGTCTAATACTTTTCAGTGTTGCAGGATAGTTTTTAGATACTAATATTGTTTGTATTGTATGTATGGTTTTCTACTAATTTGTATGCAGAGTTATCAAGAGCACAGTGGAAATAACCATACAACAGTGGAAAGTTTGGTGATAAAAACAAGAAGAAAGAAGTATTTTTATTGATCATAAGAAGAGTACATTACAACCATCAAGAAAAACATTGTCACCAAAACAGAAAACCATCACACAAGACATGAACCTACAACCTAACACCTACTCCATAGGTTTCTTTCCTTTTCCTTCATAGTCATGCTTGCCTTTGGAAGCTTTCTTTCTCTTGTCATCAAAAGAGAGTTGTTTCCTTAGACAAGCAAGTCCCAGAACTTGCTTGGGAGGCCTTGGTGCTTGGGTAGGCTTCTCAACAGCAGGCCACTTCATGTTGCTTATGGCAGTCTTCAATGCTGTGGTGAGGGCCTTTGGAAGCTCTTTGGAAAGATCAAAGGTTGGGTCATTATCATCATCAGAGGAAGAACTAGAATAGAACTCCAAAGATGGAGCAGGAGAAGCTTCAGACTTTTTGGATGGCTTGTTGGATGCTGTGGAAGTGGTTGCACTTGGTGGGAAGTAATCACTCCATCCTGTTGAAAGATCCTCTGAGTTTGAACAATAGCTGATTTCCTCATCAGATGCATCATCAAAAGATATGTAGACTATTGGGAACCAACTCATTGTGTTGATTAAGGGTTTGTGTTGTTGAAGTTGTTTGTTGATGAAAGATAAAAGTTTTGAGCCCCCTTTTATATGCAAAGTCAAGGTCGAATTCTAATTAATGAAGAATATTTACTCCTACTTGTTTTGGTAGGTTGGAGGAGTAAATTTAGTTATTATCGGGTTGACTTTTGGAAGATATTTTTGTAAATAGTAACTTGGTTAAAAAGTTACTTTGGGTTAATCTTTATGGGTTAAGTTGAAAGTTACTTTGGTTTGCAGCATACGACCCATCTTATTGGAGTCATTGGAGTAATAAGGTGTGTATCATAGGCACACAAAAAATGGTTATTGATTCACCATGTCTAATCCACATAAGAATCAACTAGTCCAAAGCAAACGGCTACTGGTAAAGACTTATCAAATCCGTTTATGGTTGATATTTTACCAAAAACTAGGTCATCAACTCACCATACTCCAAGTGATCAAGAGTTGGCTAGTCCAAAGCAAACGGCTCATGGTAAAGACATATCAAATCCGTTGATAGCTGGTAGTTTGCTAAAAACTATGATAAGAGCAGCAAATTTACCACTGCTCTTTGATATGTTGTGAAAATTTTACCACTGCTAGTTCATTAGTTACTACTGCAAGAGTAATTTTTCCACTGATGAACTAGCCGTTACAACTGATGTGTCAGTAATCCATTTTTTACTAGCCGTTGTAAAAATAACCATCTTTCCTTATTAATAGGGTAAAATCTTTTGTGAATTATCTACTTACTTATTATAAATTATTCTTTTTCCAAAGATAATTCTTTCTAAAGATAATTCACATTGCGCAACCTCCTCAAACCCTATTAGTATAAATTGATCCTCATACGGCTTGCTTTTTATCTTGATTACTCACACTTTTATTTTCTTTTTCACAAATATCATGGCAATTCTAAAATTTGTCGAGGAGCACAACCAAGTGGCCTACTTACAAAAGTCAAACGAGAAGAGTGGCCCTGTTTTTCATCAGATTGTGGATTTTCTAAACACAGCTCATATAAGGTATGTCTTAACTATTAATCCCACAATCTATGTCTCTCATATCAAATAGTTCTGGAACACTGTGGAGTCCATAACTCTTGAACAGGGAGACACACATGAATCTGTGGATGCTCTAAGAGCCATAGTGGATGGGGTAACTATTGATGTTACTGAGTCATCCTTAAGGAGAATTCTCCAATTGGATGATCTCAATGGTATCATCACATTACCTAATTCAGAAATTTTCACTAATATTGCTTTAATGGGGTATGATACATCTGAACAAAAAGTTACTTTTAGAAAAGGATGTTTTTGTCCCCATTGGAGATTTTTAATTCACACTCTTTTACATTGCCTAAGTCCTAAGAAAACTTCTTATGAACAATTTGCATCAACCATGGCTTATCCTTTGGTTTGTTTGGCAACTGATAGGACTTTCAATTTTTCAAAGTTTATTTTCAATAATATGAAAGGCAATGTAAAGAGTCAATATAAATTTTTGATGTATCCAAGGTTTGTGCAAGCAGTGTTAAATGAGTTTCAACTGCGACCTCACAATAGAGTTTATGAACCTTCTAGCCTAAATCCAAAAGTTTTTCAAAACATGTGTAAGGCTTCAGATCTTTGGAATGGGGAGGTTCATCCACTTTTTCCTCAAATTCTTGCTAAAATTGCTCAAGTACAGGGTGAAGATGCAACCATCCCAGTTGTATCCCAAAACACACCCACTATTGTTGTTCCACCAATTCAACATACCCCTGCTGTAACTCACACTTATGAGAGAAGGTCTAAACAACCAACTTCTCTCATCTCAACATTGCATGTTGCTGAACCTTTTGGTTTAGGGACAAGCAGTGATGGTTCAAGGCTTAATCCTAGTCCAACTAGGGAAGAGCCTGAATTAATGCCTCATGATTCACCTCTCCCAGCAGGTTACACAGTTGGAAGTGATGAAGGCAGTGTGCAACTACCTGAATTGATGGACATTTGTACCAAATTAGTCAAGCAGGTTCAAGCTCTGGAGAAAGATCTAGCACAGACCAAAGAACAACATGCCACAGAGCTGAATCAATTGAAGGCTGAGATTCAAAGATTGCAGAATGAAGTTGAGAATCTCAAGAAGAAAAGACCTGCTAAAGTTGTGTTATCTTCATCATCTTCACCTCAGGATGAGTTTTCTGCAAGTTCTACTAAAGTTTTGGGAGATTCTTCCAAACAGGGGAGGAAAACAGATGTAGAGCTTAAGGGGAGGAGTAAAAATTTTGAAAAAGAGTTTGCTGAGCTCAATGATTCTGAAAGTGCTCAATCAAGAGATGATGTAGCTGAGACTGAGGGGAGGAAATTGGATTTTGAAGATATGGATGCTGAGGCTGGTTTTAACTTTGATGATTTAGTTGGAACTGCTCAACCAATTTCCACTAAAGCAGAACAAGTTCCCACTGATCAACCTATTTCCATTGCAAGTGAAAAAGTTCCCACGGCTACTCAAGAAATTATCACTGCAGAGGAAGAAGCTGCCAGAATAAGATCAGTTAAAGGAAAGGCTATTGTGATTGCTTCAGATCAAGAGACAAGAAAGATCTCTAAGAAAGAACAAGCTCAGATTGACTTTGATGCAAGATTGGCAGAGCAACAACAAGATAAAGAGAATGAAAGAAAGAGAAAGCTAGAGAAAGATGAAGTTGCTAGTTTTATGGAAGCTAAGAGGTTGGATAACTTGAAGCTGTAATGGCATAACCAATTTCAAGTGTCTCACCAACTGTCATACATGAGAAACCTCCATTATTCACTTATGTGCCTACAGAAGAAGAGATTGACTACTTGATTAATAATGATCAAATAATCAGGAAGAAGGCTATTGAATTAATTGCAAATACAACCTTGAATGAAGAACAAAGGTCTGCTCAATTAAAAGATTTCATTCAAATGAAGAATCAGCAGGCTCTTGATGAAATCATTGGGGATGTTAGAAAAGGTCAAAAGAAGCCAAGAAAACCTACAAAGGCACAAATTATTGCTGAGATGAAGACTTTTTGTTGCCATGTTGGTAATATGAAGATGGCTCAATTCAAAGGAATGTCACATGATCAGATTGAAGGAATTTATTACAAAATCAAAAGACAAGATAGTAAATTCATTCCAATGGATCAAGAACCAATAACAATGAAGGCAAAAAGGACTGGAGTGAGTCTTGAATCAAAAGATGCAAAGAAATTGAAGACTCAGGAATCATCTCAAGCAGAAGAGGATCCTAGCAAGTTGACAGAAGAGCAAGATACAAACATGTTGTTTATAGAGACTGATGTACTTAATATTGAACCTCTATAAGCAATATATCCAGTAGTTGGTTGGGAGATCTTTTCTGATAGTTTTAGTGTAGCTTGGAAGATCATCAAAACTAGAAGTGTCACAAGCATTTGCAGAGATTTTGAAGACATTGTTAGATCTTGTGATAGAGAAGACTTGGATACTTTGTGGAGGATTGTTCAAGATCAGTTTAAGAAGGATGAACTTGTTGATGTCAAGGCTAAGGAGTTATGGGTTCACTTCAGAAGATTATATGAACCTGACCCAAGTGATAGATATTGGAGATTTGAAGCTCATGGTACAAGAACTTTGTGGAAATTCTATGATTCAAGTTTTGTGCATCATCTTTCTACTCAAGATGGAGTTGATGTCTTTATGCTGGCTGAGAAAGAATATCCATTGAGAGCTGGAGTATTGACAGTGATGTTGTCAGAGAAGCTTAGGTGCTGGGAAAGAACTGAAGTCATAGATGATTTGCTACAAAGGATTTATGATCAAAGTGTGAGAGCTGATAAAGAGTTAAGAAGAATAAGATAAGTGTTTGGAAGAATTCCCATATCCTCATGTTTACTGAATACTTGAAGAAACTTATTGATTTATGTATTAATCATAAGTTAGGGGAGGATTGTTGGGAATTATACTAACAGTTACCATGGCTAAGAGAAGATGTTACAACTGCAGAAGATTGTACTTGCAGTGGAAACTCATTACCACTGCAAGAACATATATTACCACTGCTTATTAGATAACTGTTAGGAAACGTGTTTAGATAAATATAGAATAGATCTTGTGTATATCTTATTCTATTTGCTTTATACTTATCTTGTAGAAGAGGACTCCTTGTGCTATAAAAGGAGATTCTAGGTTAAAGGTTTGATATACGTTTTCTAGAGCTTCAAGGTGTAACCCTAGTGATATCAAGATCACTCGTATTAGTATCATTAATAATATTGGAGCTAATAGTTTGTTTACATACATTGTTCTTATTCATATACAACTGTCTTACTCATAATCAAACTTCTAAGTGTTACTAAGTAAATTCCGCATACTTAGTGATATAACTCAAAGTATCAATCTAACATAAGTTCAAGGTGTTTAGATCCATCAGACGAGTAGTGGCAGTCCCACTATTCATGTTGATATCTCTCTTCCGGATTATGAGCATTTTGATTTTCAGATCGATTCTGTGCTTATTTCTGATAATCCGTCACGTGACGCTCTTTTAGAGGATGTTGATCTATTTCTTGCTGCGGATGACTCGGTACCATCGGGTATTGAGAATGATGAGAAGGACGTTCAAAGAAATATTCTTTCCGATTTACCTTCTTCTCGTCCACCTGCAAAACCACCCGATGTAGATTTTGAATCAGATACTAATAATGATAATTTTGGAGTGGTGGACGAGATTTCTAAACAAGATGTTCCTGTGCTTGATATTTTACCCACCCAACCCACCTGTGATTCTGAACTTGACTTTGCTTTTATCATCCGGGTGTTTCAACCATTCTTTACCTATCCCATCATTTCTTCACCTTACCACTCCACCGGGAGTGAGGATATGACTCGATCCCCGACATCTCCGTTTTTCATGTCGGTTGTCCATTCCATCTGCTCTCCCCAAGGACGAATTAATTCGGGGATCGAGTCAAGCTTATGTGACTCGGTAATCAAAAACAAGCGCTTCGTGGGAGGCACCCCATGCTTATCCATTTTTATTTTTTTTATTTTCTATTTTCTTAAGTAACGTGACGTGAGGGGGGCGACCCTTTCCAAACTTGTGTTTTCGTGGTTGTTTGTGAATGTTAATGAAATTCCCCGAAGTTTGAGGACTCTCGTGCTCGTGGTTTGTCGTTCTCTCCACTCGAGTCTCATTCTTCGATGCTCTTTCGGAAATTCACCATATCCAAAATCTTATCGACTAACGTATATCTCTTGGCATACTTAATAAACGGCCTTAGATATTACGTAAGACTACCCGTACCCTTAAAACATTGAGGACTATGTTTCACTTTAGTCTGGGGGGTGAATCTTCGATTCGATTTGACCTTGCACCTTCGTCTGAGCTGTTAACTTACGCAACTCCGTTTTTCACCAAAATTTAAATTTTTTGTCACCTTTTCATTGCAAAAAAAAAAAAATAATAAAAAAATAAAAAATAAAATGATATATGATATGAATAATAAGATTTGACATCTTTTTTTGATTTTCCTACCGGCGAGAGTAGAAATAAATGTTTCGACTTGACCGGGCGTGTTGAGCCCTAGCTCGTCTCCCTTAACCAATTTAATCAAAAGATTATGGCTAAGCATCCGCGGATCTCATTACTTGGGATTTTAAATTTGCGGAGATCGAGGAATGATAGAGTTTATTTAGAAGTTTCGTGCTAAACATGGAGTAGTTGGATCTCTTTAGAGCCCACGAAAGGTACTTGTGGCCTCCTTGTTCCCACAAGATTGCAGACCAATAAAAATAGATCTCTAGGATTAATTAAGTGTATGGGGTTTGGGCAATACTTAGTTTTTTCTCGTTCCCAACAAAATCTCTGCATATGGGGGTTTGGTACACATAGGGGTACTGCCAGTGTTACGGTGAAATAGACTATTGCATCTTTCCGGTTTGCAGCCGATGTTGTGATCTTAGTAAAGGCCGTAGGACTCGGGGTTTGGCATATGATTATGAATATCAATAATAATAGTCCAAAGCCAAATAAAAAGGCAGAGGAATCCAAAGCTATAAAAAGCAGCGGATATAAATTCAAGGTCATAATAAAGCTCTTACATCTTGGCAGCTCATAAACTGTTGTTGTAATTGAAATAAAGGACTAAGGACCAAATATTATTAAAGTGCTTATAATTATGCAAAAATGCCAAGCTTCGACTCCGGGGGTTTCCCTAATAAAAAGCTTCCGTTTCGGATCTCAAACATGGGATGTCTCGGTCGTAAATAAAAAGGGAGCCCCCATAAATCGTGTTGAATCTGAGATCTTCATGTGGACCCGATTTCTGTATGCAGGGGTTTTCGAGGGAAAGTTTGGAAACTACTTAGCGTACAAATTTTGTGCTCTTATCGGACTAATAAATATCAAAACGAGAAAGTATGAAGCAATTCATTTCTCACAAAATTAAAATCTTGAGATACAAAACTTAGGACTTGGGAACAAGAGGTAAATACACAATTAACTTTTGTGGGTAGTGTTAGCATCTAACTTATGGATAAACAATGATCTCGATTTTACGCTTAGTTTGGGAGCTTGTGAAAAATCAAGGATGACGATTTTTATCCGTATGGTCTCTTCTCTGTGAGAAGTGTTTCTACTCGTTAACCCTGAAAATTATCAACAGATATGAATTGATAATGAAAGTCAAGGCAAACCATCACATTTATAAAAATGAAAAAAAGTACAAAAATAGTAGTAGTAGTTATTCATGAAAAATCGGAAAACGGAACGTTTTTGAGAATAAATGATTTTAATATCTCTTTTGAACATCACTGCTACTTTACAACGTCAGTAAAGAGAGATTTTAAAATTATTTATCTCTCAAGCGTGAGGTGATGACATTGCGTGAGGACACGACAATACCTTAGTCTGGAGGATTTTGATGTGTGCTTTTTCACACATCCTTTTTAGCCTTAAATCAGACCAAATATACCAAATACTAACCAAATATGCCAAGAGAATGTATGTTTTTGTATTTGTATATGTGCAGGTACGGATATGTGAAAAATGGACAAAAACAAGACAAAACCGACAAAAACGAGCACGAGAATGGAAAAGGTCAAAAGCCGGAGCCGGGGAAGCAAAATGACAAAAGAAAGCTCAAATTATCAATAGAAGTCCTCAAAGATTCAGAAAGTTGCATATTTAGTCCCTGGACAAAGTTTGAAAGAAATGACACTTCAGTCCCTGCACTTTCATATAATTACAGAAATGGTCCTTAGAGTTATATTTGAAGATAAGTCAAAGTTAACCCTCCAAGAATTCAGAAATGACATCAAATACCCTTGGAAGAAACTTGGGATGATGTACAGAAGTGGTCCCCTGAATTTCAGATGTTACACATTTAGTCCTTGATTTATTACTACTAATTGGATTTAATAAAAACAATAACCTGGACCATCAAATAAATACCCAATCCCACAAGCCCAAAATCTCAACAAGCCCACCACCCCTTCCCTACCTTACCCAGGCCTGCCCCTTTAACCCGGTCAAAACCATCCTACCCGGTCAACCAAACTATCAATAATAAAACACACCCATTCCCGCCCCCCCCCCCCCCCCCCCTTTTAACCAAATTACCCAGAAAAAGTACTGTTTATAGAACCCTAGAGTTACCCACCCACCAAATTAACCCCACTAAATAATAATTACCTAATCATAAGCTTTCTAGAAGGATGTCACGCGTCAGAAGGTGTCAGAAACACACGGTGCCACGCTGGCAATCCGTGTGAGGGTGTTTGATCCAAGGGCTACGGATTGTTAATAATCATGAGGCAATGATCAAGGGCCAGCGATTGAGATTCGTTAAGCTTCCTATGAGACCCTAGAAGGCTCCTCATTCTCCTATATAAGGAACCCCTCACTCACGAATTTAATTATTAGGAGTAGGTTAGAATTTAGGAGTAGATATAGGTTTAATGTAATTTACATTTACTGTTTTCTTAAAATTTGTACTCAGTTTATTCCAAGTTTTAATATCAAGTTTATTCCAGTTTCAATTATTTAGTTGTTATAAGATTTTCATTTCAAATAATTCTTATTTCTGCTTTATTGTTGTTTAAAGTTTTAAATAGCTTAATTTACTGTTTGATTGAATTTAAATCTCGGTTCACTATATTGTTATCTAAAAAAATTTATATATATATATATATATATATATATATATATATATATATATATATATATATATATATATATATATATATATATATATATATATATATATATATATATATATATATATAAAGGGTACAGGTACATAAGCTTGCAAAAAGCTCATTCCCCTTTTGATAAGTTCATTCAAGCTACTTCATAGCTTAGGTGAGCTTATTTTTCATTCCAATCGTATAAGTTCCATTGATTGCTATCCTGCCAAGTAAGTCTCTTTTAACTCACTGCACTCTTTCAATCATTAGCTGAATTTCCCTTTTTATAGTTTACGGCTGCTTAGTCTAGCTATTACTAGTCAAGTTTGAGCTTTAGTTGTAGTATTGTAAGCTTTAGTTTATATTTCACATAGCTACTACCTATATATCACTATCTGCATTTTAGTTGTTTTTGTTGCATGCTTCTATTTTTTTTAGTCTTTATGTTAGTTAAGCAATATAGTGAGATCAGTAGGTTGGGAGTTAGAAGCCTATAACTCATAGTTGTAGTGTAATCCTAGTTTGTTGGGTGGGGGGCTCGGTACCAAAAAGGTATACGGACTTGAGATGGTTCCGCCAAATACCATTTTTTATTTTTTTTAGTGTAATCCTAGTTGTTAAGGGGTGTTTGGATCAGGGCTTGAACTTGTGTTCAACCTGCTTTCCTGTTGCTTATTTGTTCCAAGTAACTTTCACTAGGTTTATATAGATAGAATTAGTCATAAGTTCAGTAGGTGTAATAGGAAAAAGTCAACATCACCCATTAGTCCCAAATCTGAGCTCATAAGTGTTCATTATAATCTGTCATCTTGTATTTTGTTAGACATAGGGAGCATTTAGGTTTTTAAAACTCATATCTTAGCTAAACATATCATTTAGGATTAGATTAGTGCATTTGAAACTCACTTTAGTCAATTCTGGTGTGCAAGCTAAAAGTCAACCCTGCAGCTATTCAAGCCTTATCTGATCTGATCTAGTGCATTTTTAGGGGTTCAATTGGGCATTAGAATTAGGGCTTTTGCCATTCTAGATAGCCTGTAGTACTAAGTTTTGAAATTTGCTTTTAGGTTCCACTAATTAGCTTATTAGGTGTCTTAAAATTAAGCCACAAGATTGGTCATTCAACTGATCTTATCTGTCCAAATTTACAACTGCTCCTTTGCTCATCTGGCTTATTTGGTGGATTCTTTTGCTTTAACAAGTTGATTTGTGCTTTACTTAGTTACTTGAATCATTGGTGAGCTTGTTGCTTATTCTGTTTGCCAAGTGCTTATCACAACTGCTTATTAAAATTGTTTCAGCCATTTTCTGTGATTCATAGTTCATTTTAATTTGAATCTGGTCCATTTAGCTTAAGTGAGTCCCAAATATACTTGGTTAAGTTTTGGTCAAAGTTGGTCAAAGTTTTGCTTATTAATAAGCATTCAAATAAGTTGTTTTAAGCCCAAATAGCATTTCCATAGCTTATTTTCCAATTTTCATATTTTTCCTAGATTTAGATAAATATTTTAGATTTTCACTGAATTTTTCATATTTTTCTGAGTTTATTTGCTATTTTTCTTATTTTATTTTCATTTTTAATTAATTTTTAATACATTTTAATTACCAAAAATTCCAAAAAAATCAAAAAAAGCCTAGAAAAATCCATAAATATTTTGGAAATTTATTTTCATTTATTTTAGAATTTTAGAAATTTATTTTGCATTTTTCCCATTTATTTTGAATTTAATTTAAATTTCTAATTAGATTTAATAGTTTTTAATTCCCAAAAATTACATAAAAAGCAAAAAAAAATAGTTTTCGGTTTTAAAATTACTTTTTAGTTATTTTATTCAAAATTTAATTTTCATTTTTCTTAACTTATTTGCATTTTCTTTTAATTTTTAATTAGATTAATTAGTTTTTAATTAATAAAAAATTAATAAAAAGTCAAAAAAATATTTTTCTTTTTCTCAAAATTTTCTTTTATCATTTTTATTTTTAAAAAATTATTTTCAACCCCGTAGGAGTAGTGTAGCTTAAAATTCACGTTTTATTTCGTACGGTTACGTTTATTTTACGTTTAAGCTCACGTTTTCGATTTTACGTTACGTTTTTGGTTTAATTGCTTGAAATACGTGTTTAAGTGATTATTTGTACTTCATTTACTTATTCATTAGTATAATCTCATTAAAATCACTTTTTTCCACTTTCACGACACGTTTCACAATTCGGGAATTAAGAATTCCATTCAACTTTCATTGGGAGAACGACCCGGGAAAATACTTTCCTAAGCATTTCTTCGGAAA
Organism: Artemisia argyi; assembly: GCA_030686995.1. Classification (NCBI taxonomy): domain Eukaryota; kingdom Viridiplantae; phylum Streptophyta; class Magnoliopsida; order Asterales; family Asteraceae; genus Artemisia; species Artemisia argyi. Next base: position 75,140,435 of record CM060684.1, on the reverse strand, counting down.
AATAAAGCTATACTTAAAAACGAATCAATCAGTGATCATTACCCTTAGAGTGATTATCCCTATTCCTCTTTCCATTCTTATCTTTCTCAGCTCCTTCCAATACCAACGAGTCCATCAATTGTTGAGCGATCGTGATAGCCTCATGAATATTAGCAGGCTTAGCAGCAATCACATCGTTCCTTGTAACTACCGGCAACCCATCGGTATACCGCTCAATCCTTTGAGTCTCAGTCCTAACCATATCTGGACAAAGCAAGGCTAACTCTCGGTAGCGGCGATTGTAAGTTGCCATGTCGGTACCTTTCACCTTGTGATTCCAGAATTCAATCTCCAGCTTCTTAACCTCATTCCTTGGGCAGTAAGTCTGAATTAGCAAAGACTTAAATTGCTCCCAAGTCATAGCATAAGCCACATCACTCCCAACCGAATTTCGGTAAATGTTCCACCAAGTTAAAGCTTCGTCCTTAAAGGTAAAAGAAGCAAACTTTACCTTAGCATTCTCAGCACAATTGCTGACGTTGAACACTGACTCGGTCTTCTCTATCTACCTGACCAAGTAGACCACTCCTTCAGTCCCACCAAACTCAATGGGTCCACAAACTCGAAACTCCTTGTAGTTACATCCATTAGCACGAACAGGAGGAAATGTTCTAGCAGAATTGTTGGAATGATTTGACTCAGCTAGTAGCTCAGCAACTCGTTGCTCCACAAGTTGATTGATCATTGCTTGATCCACAGTAGGTGCATTAGGTGGAACATGATCATTGTCTCCCTAAACATCAACATTTTGATTCCTGTTGTTTTGGTTTGTAGTGTCCAGGTTATTAGGAGTAGTGGTTTCAACATTTCGAGTAGGACGGCGTTCTCGGCGACCAGAAGTAGTCGCGGCAGTTCCAGTTCGGGTAGCTCTGACAGGGTTTCATCGTACAACCATTAATCTGAAACATCATACAAGGTTCGTAAGTCTCCGATAGCACTTATCATACGCTCAACAAGAATTGAATAAATGAAGCCAAGTCGTGGAAAGAATATCAATCATGCACCACAAGACATCAATACGACGAATAGGAACTCATTTTCCATAACATCCAAAAATCACATAATAGTAACCATCATCCATACAATAGTGATCCAACATCGTTCCAACTACAGATGACACAAAAGATGCTAATCATTCCAAACGAGACGAATGACTAACGGAAAATACATCAAATAAGATAACTAGCTTTTCTAACCGAACACTCCTCGGTGTAGAAAGCAATAAGACAACATAACCCAACTATCTAGCCACTATGCTGGAGTAGGCTCCTCAACTCCTGCCTCAAACCATCTAGCTCTCTCCATAATGATCCCAACTCCACACTATGGGTGTCGCTATCTCTCTTGAGGTCTGCTACCTCCTTCTCTAACTCAGTATTTCTCTGCCACAACTTGCGATCGGCCTCGCGAGCTGTGATGAAACCTTGCTGTAAGCTCTCAATACGCTCATGAATCTCCATCATGCCTCTCCTCATCTCAGTAACTCTCCTCTCATCCGTAACCAAGTCAATCCTCAACTCTCCAATGAACTCAACAGTCACTCTATCAATCCGCTCAGACATACGTGTAACCCTCTCACCTAAAGCAGTAATCTGAGCCCACATCCTACCAGTCTCACCCAACTCTGCTTGCTCAGCAGAAACCTCAGATGGCGCATTCGACTCCACGGGACTACCAGGTGGCAAATCATACAAAAATGGGTGATCAGGTGAAACAGTCTCTAATGGATGTATCGGAGAATCAGGCTCCTCAGCCTCATCTGGCTGTGCTGGCAAACCATCCTCATCAGGCACCTCCTCCTCCTGAGGATCATCCTCCTCCTCAAGGTCATCATCTCCCTGCTCAGCCTCCTGAGGGTCATCAGCCTCATCCTCACCCTCGTACTCCTCCTCCTCCTCATCGGAAGGGTACTCCATCAATCGTCGTCTCCTAACAGGTGAACCATGTGGTGATGGGGTAGGTGATCTAGGATGAAGACGCAATGATGTGGGTGGTGCATCTGATAGAAGAGCGTGAGCATCAAAGTGCAAAGGTGCTGAAGCAGGGCGTACCGACATACGTGTCGTAGCTCGGTGGGCAAAACGTGGAGCCACACGAGCCAAAGCCTGATGAAGAGTAAGTTGTCTCGAAGTACCAGGGAGCCCTAAAGAAGATGAGGGTCCCTGCTTAGCAGGCGGTGTAGAAGTAGAAGCTGTCGGTGACGCAGTAGCTGAACGCATGGCAATCCTGTAAGGATCATCAGGAGCCATGGTGATCTGTGCTGGGCGTACAGGTGCAGTAAGAATATCCTCAGTAACATCAAACGTACGAGAGGCCATAGTTTGTGACAACGGCGTAGGGTAGGTGTAAGTGTTTCAAAACAACTAAACCGCAAACTCAAAATACCGTATCAAACCATCGTAAAAATCCCAATCATATAGTTCAAGAAAGATTTAAAATACCGCATTACTAAAATATTTATAAAACAATTAAGCCATATAATTCCTCAAAACGCCATCATATCACTTAATCAATAAATCCCTAATCCTCAAATCATCTCAAAAATCTCATATCTACTAATCATCTCAATATATCTTAAATAAACAATGACGCTTCGGCTTGGCGGGCTGGCGGGCATTGGTCGAGGATCGTTTTCTATAAAAATCGGTTATAGTTTAGGTGTCTATTTACCTAGTTCTCTATAACCTTGGCTCTGATACCAATCTGTAACACCCCCAAAATTTGGTACAGCGGAAGACTCAACAAGCTTTTGGGGTGTTACGGGGGATTGGTATCCATTCTAAGTCATGAAAGAACGAGATAAAGTAAACATAAGAAAAACACAACCAAAACGGGGTTTTAAAGTTTACATTTATCCCAAATTCATCCAAAGTCAGGCCCAAAAGAATTAAACATAGGTCCATAATTATATATCATAGTTTTAGAAAATAGATCCATAAAACAGGTGCCATAGCCAAGCCTCCAATCCAAGCATCCAAGGGCATCACTTACTTACCTGAGAAAACGCGCTAAAAGTCAGCTTTCGCTGGTGAGATAATAGGTTTAAATTCATAACTAAATCAAGTGGACATATACGCAAAAACGCTTGCTAGCTAGACTAGGCCTCAATCATCCAACTAAAACGAACCAACCAAAACTAACCAACCCTATAGGTGCACACTATAGCCCAAATCAATCAAATCAATAGCTTACCTAGTTCGAGACTAGGCCTCGCTCCATAACCAATTCAATAGCTTACCTAGGGTCTCGCTCAACAACCAATCAATAGCTTACCTAGTTCGGGACTAGGCCTCGCTCTATAACCAAATCAATAGATCACCTAGTTCGGGACTAGGTCTCGCTCTATAACCTACCTAGTTCTATAAGCATAGCAAGTTTTAAAATAAACAAAGCGATAATAGTCTACATAAAATAATTTGCACGTTTCTCACCCCAAGTATTGAAAACAAAGTTCAAGAGTAAAAGTGGGGCTATGACTAACCTCAAGTCCAGCAATCAGCAAAAGAAATCGATAGATGTAAGATGTAAAGCAACTCAAATAACGGAAACTACAGACTCGGCACCTCCTAACAATATAAACTCGTTCAGAATCATTTCCTCAAAATCAAATATTCCCAATCCCGAACGTATTTCTTTTTACTTTCCAAAAATCCATTTCTCGTATTATTCTCATATTAGTTTGGAGTTTGGTATCCATACGGGTGGAGGGTCGACACAACTCACAACAAGAAGCCACAACGAAAAAGAATAAAATAAACACTCTATAGGTCTAATATTAGCCCAATTTATTATTTAAATAAATCATCGAAGCTTATCAAATCCGTTGATTTGATAATCCCCATATTTATTTACATAATATATCACCCTAAGATTATACCCAAACCTAAATCACATAGCACGAAGAATACTATATGCTAAGTATCAAAGTTTAATAAATTCCCTATATATATCTTCAAGCTTACCAAATTCGTCAATTTGGCCAACTCCACAAGATATTTAGTAATTCATTATTCCTGTACACGTACCACAACCTATGGGCGTCGTAGGATACAATGCCCATTAATATATTCATTTTATATAATTAAATAAATCCTATTTAACCCGTCGATTAAATAAGTTACGTAGTTATAGAAAATGGATGTATTAATCGTCACATATCCGTGACAAACACAAAAGTCACAAAATAATAATAATAAAGCCCACTTGGACTCAAGCGACCACAACCCCGTATAACTCGATAGTTTCCTCGTTTATTTAAAAATATATTTTTATTTAATATAATCATTCAACGTTATCGATTTCATCGTTATTTATAGTTGTTTATTTATAATAACGCTCCCAACATTTATTACACTACTCTTATAGTATATTAATTATCATCACATTATTATAATATATTACTCGTGATCATTTTATTTTTAATATACACATTTATATATTTATATATACGTTTTTCACGCCTATATACTTATATACGTTTATATTACCAATAATATTATTACGAGTTTTATTATTAGTGTTTGATTATAAATATTTATCGAGTTATATGAGATGGTCACATGTCCGAGTCATCACTCTCGGCTCATTGTCCAAGTCTAAATAATATAACCAAGTCAAAATCAAGTAATCCAACTCCGTCCAATCAATACCCATAACACGTGCTACAACAATAGGGTCCGACTACGGTACCCGACTAACCTATCTCCGTCAATCTAATTTAACCGTCTCACAATCGGTTCCCATTACCACTTCGTCAACACAACTCCAAAATTAATATCACAAGTCCAAATATTCCACTTCAAGCTCAAATATATCAATGAAATGATAATAACTAAAACAACGAACAATATAATCCAACAAGTATATATGACAACCAATAACATATCACACATACGGGTTGATTTACCAAGTCAAACCCGGGTCAATATTAAACCACATGAATCGTGGGTCCCACCCGAGACCTCTAGGGTCTCAGCTTGCTCAATACGAGCCAAACCAAACAGACATTAGTGGTCACAACAAACCACAAGGTTACAACATAATTCGACCGGACCCAAGGGGCCATGACCTAGCTCCACACGAGCCAAAACAAAACCAAACCGACCCTTAGGGTCGTCGGCCACAATTCAACCCAACCAAACTCAAATCTATCAACCAAGAATCCATCCAAACACCAAATACTAGAACCAAATAAGATAAAAAAAAAATCAAGAAACTCGGAATATCACAAGTTGAGGGTGAAACCCTCGGCTATGGTGTCGACCACGCAAGGAACCACAACAAAACATCAAAACCCGGATACCAAACGTATTTTTATTAACAAAACTTCATTTCCCATCATTATTTCACAAAACCCATTTAAGGGAATTGTGTACCCACGAATTGGGTAACACATCGAGACCCACGAGTTGGAACTCGTGGTCACTCACCTTCAAAACGATTCCAAGAATATATTTTTTCAAAAACCCAACAAGAAAAAAATGATGTTTAGGGGCGGTGGTGATGATTTCGTGCTGTTAGGGGAGGTTATAGGGCGCGTGATGTATACCAAAAGATAGATCGGGACGAGATAGTTAAGATGGTGGTGTTATCTTGGATGTGGGAGTGGCGGTGGTGGCTGTGGTGGCCGTTTAAGGTGGCGGCGGGTATGGTGTTTCAAGAGAGAGAGAGAGATAATGAAGATGGTGTTTGTATGTTTGTGTTTGTGTGTTTCCAGGCAAGACCAAGGGACAATTTTTGTATACTCCTCACCAAAACAAAAATAAATATAATAACAACAACAACAACAACAACAACAACAACAACAACAACAATAATAATAATAATAATAATAATAATAATAATAATAATAATAATAATAATAATAATAATAGAGATATTATTAGTTAGGTGGGTGAGGTAACCGGGTGTAAAATACGCGGACCAAACCCGAAACCTTTTGAAATAAATCAACTCTCTCGGACCAAACTCAAACCCAAAAGTTTTAAAATACCATAATACGTTCCAAAATATATCAACCCGAATCAATCATTCAAAATATTAAACTTTTCGTTAGGTTATCCTAGTGCCGGAGTCAATGTAGTGCCAGGTAATTATCTCAAAATATATATATATATATATATATATATATATATATATATATATATATATATATATATATATATATCACCACGAACATACCAAACCAATAATAAAAATCAATTTCCATAAATATTACGAAGTTCAAACCACGGTTCAACGTTTACAATTCCCATTACGAATAAACTTTTCAGATATTCCAAAATTTATAAAATTTAAAGTAATGCAGGTTTTATAAATTGTTTCCCTAAATTGCCAGTTGTCACATCCGGTCATATACAAACATACATCTTTACCTTAGAGCCAATTAAATAATAACACATCTACAGGTCCTAGCTCCTTCCCATCCTCTGGAAGAAACCCCATTGAAGCCTTCTTACACACTTTGATCCCAACCTTGGAACATATATCAACAAGAATATCACACACCAGATTATGCCTGAACTTCGCACCCACTTCACTAGAGCAGTGGACCACATGATCTCCTCATTGGTCCATACGATGCACATTACAACTCGAGCAAAGGCTACCTTCAGAGAACATGGGTACAAAAGCCTATAACACAACATAGATCGAAATTGGCGATGGTTCATCCTCTGTCCCAAGACGTCAATAGGGATGGTGAAAAGAAAATCCTGTGTATGTGGGGCGCGGATGCAACTTAGAATAGGCAGAACGATTCCAAGAATATATTTACCTGGCACTACATTGACTCCGGCACTAGGATAACCTAACGAAAAGTTTAATATTTTGAATGATTGATTCGGGTTGATATATTTTGGAACGTATTATGGTATTTTAAAACTTTTGGGTTTGAGTGGACTTAGCGAGTACTTAAAAACAAGGTCTTTCTCAATGACACCAAAGTAACACTTTGCAAATGTTTTCATCATTTGGGGGCAGAAGTGCAAATGGTGACAGAGAGCACGTCTATGTTGCAAGCAATGTTGAAAGTATCAAGAGCATGCTGAAAAGAAGAACCATAGGAGACAATACCTGTCTTTGTCAGTATCTTGTCATGTAGAACGCTCGTTTGCATACGAGAAGCGAGAAAAGCATACCGGATAATATCTCCTACTGATAGGATAACAAGACCACCTAACTTGATTGGGAGAGTGGCAAGCCGCCACTGCCAATCACCAAACCCCGACCTTGAAGCGGTAACAGTCTTCCGCAAGGAGGAACATAACGCCTGAGTAAACTGAACTTGGGCCTCCAATAAATACAAAGGGGAACGTGTCCTTAAAGCATAAGATAATTTCGCAACCCAAGCACAGTAACGAAGAAGGAGCTTACATTGGGGATCATTGAGTTTATGGATTGCCTCCATTAAAGAGATGGTTTTAGAGACCCTTTTCATAGCCAAATATCGACAAAAAATTTCATCCAAACTAACTGAACCACCAAGAAGTTTGACACCATTGAGCGAGTGAGAGATATTATTGTTGTTGTTGTTGTTGTTGTTGTTGTTGTTGTTGTTGTTGTCGTCGTCGTCGTCGTTGTTGTTGTTGTTGTTGTTGTTGTTGTTGTTGTTGTTGTTGTTGTTGTTGTTGTATTTAATAATTATTGTTTAATGAGGATTTCAACTCGTGCGTTGCCATGAAACGCTTGTATACGCCAGTGTTGTATGTGTTGTAAAACTAAATTTTTGACGTAGAGAAAATAACTTATACGTGATACATTTAACTTGGATTATAGGCCATTTGACAAGTAGAAGAGAAAACAATTACTATTGAATTACCAAATCGGCTACTTTTTTAAAGTTACACCAAAGCATTGTTTTTTTTTATTCGACGTTAGTATTATATAAGTGTGAGGAAGCTTGATTCGCTTTGGTAATGCTCAGATAACTTCATAACAAAACCTCACTACAAACCTCAGAAAACTTTATATCGGTTTCTTCTATCCGCCTTCACCGAACATTATTACTCGTTGTCGACATTTCTTGCACTGGTTGAATACAAAAAAGATAATTCTATTAAGAAATGTACAACCAAAATTTTTGTATTAGGCACAAAATTTGGAACCATATCCAGTAACTCTCATGTGTATTGGAACATGACCACTTTATGTGTTGGAATTTTATTGGAAAGATTAAAGGTGAAGTGCAATTGGGGATTTAATAAGCGTCAGACACTAATAAACAAGAATCCAAAAATTTCTGGGACTGCACCCGACACGCTGGGTGGCGCGCCAGCACGTGACCGGCGCGTCATGGGTTCTTGTCTATAAATACCCACCTCTTGCCATTTGTTACTTACCTCTGGCCAAACATTCTTTCTCTCTAATTTATTTTCTCTCAACCCTCCAAGTCTACTTCATAATTGTCTTCTAACTTCTCATCTAATCATCAATTGAAAGAACACTTCTTCCGCAAGAGAGATTCACAAGAACCTAATCTACTCTTGTGAATTATGTCGAGGGTGTTCTTATCTATACCATATCTATTAGAATCGAGTCTCTAGGTTAAGTTAGGGCTCGTTTTGAGAAAACAACTATCATTCATTCGATTTGGTTGTAAGGTTGTAAAGTCTTATATCTTGGTGAGCAAGCCTAGATCGGGGAAGATCTATGTTGTTCCCGTTTACAAGGTTAGCTTAACTAGAAAGTTAATCTAACCAAGTTCCGAGCTTAATAATGATGTAATGAAAAGCTTATATAGTAAATAAAATACGTTAAAATAAAGACACAATATTTTCAGCGTTTAATTCTTATTAGATATTTCATATAGAATTATACCCAAGTGTTTGTGGAACAACACTTGGGATTGGGCAAGTATGTATGAGATCTTCTCCTTAACTTAAACACGAAACCAAAGCTAAGTGTTTAAGCAAGAAGTATGCTAACCATTATAGTTAAACTTTAGGACTTAGTTCTACTTGAGATGGAAAAAGTGGATTTTGAAGTATTACTATGTTTTAATACAAGAGCTACTTTTTCTCGCTCTACAATGATCTATTTACAGGCGGGTGCAATGTGGATATATGTGAGGTAAAAGTAACGTGTCAACTTTTGATAAGCTAAAGTACAATTTGTAATTTAGCTTCAATTCCAAATATGTCAACAAAACATGCTTCCGGCTTAACAGTGTTGACAACTATTTATACTTTTTACCAACTATGGTACTTCTCAACTTTTGATAAGTGCTTTCGCACTTATCTTCCCAAGAAGTTTCCTGCCTAGACTTTAGAGCCTAAGTTGCTCTTTAGAGGCACTAGGTCTTCATACAACATCAGTGGATAAGAAGATCTTTCAGGGAGTCAGAGTGTTATTGTCACACTCTTACTCTATCATCCAAGTCATGTTGGTAACTTAATGCATCTCCTAATAATTCCATTTGCACATGATCTAAAAAGGTAAAACTCATTTCCTATCTTGGACAGCCATAACATGTTCATCCGAAAATGAATCTTTAATGGTCTCCTCATCTAATTCTTCTAACTCCGGATTCTCTAAATGCTACAGATGATCAGCAGCTAAATTCTCAGCACCTTTCTTGTCCTTAATCTCAATATCAAATTCCTGAAGTAAAATAACGCACTGAATTAACCTAGGCTTAGCATCCTGCTTATTAAACAAGTACTTCAAGGCAGAATGGGCAGTTTACACAATGGTTTTAGACATTACTAAGTAAGAACAAAATTTATCAAAAGCATAAATTACATCTGGCAGCTCCTTCTCGGTAGTAGTATTATACTCTTGCGCATTTGCCATATATAGTCTTACTAGCACAGTAAATGGGTTGAAATTTTTTATCAACCCTTTGTTCCAACATAGCTCCAACAGTGAAATCTCTAGCATCACACATCAACTCAAAATCTAACTTCCAATTGGGTGCAATGATTATAAGTGTCGTAGCTAATTTAATCTTCAATATATTAAAGGCTTTATTACAATCATCAGAGAAAACAAACTTAGAGTCGTTAAGAAACAATTAGGTCATGGGTCTAGCAATTTTAGAAAAATCCTTAGTAAACCTTCTATAAAACCATGCATGTCCTAGAAAACTCCTAACTCCTTCCACATTGGTCATATAAAGTAATTTAGCAATCGCATCTACCTTAGCCCTATCAACTTCAATTCTGTTAGCATTAGAATTGATGGTCATTAATAGTCAAACGAACCTTGTAAACAGGGTAAAAGGGCTTGGCATAAGCTATTATAGTTTAGTAAGTGTGCTAATCCATGTCTAAGGCCTAAGCCTGACCCATGATCCATAATGTACATAAGTATATTATACGCCTCCTAGACATATTAAAAGGTGAGGGAACTCATTCCATCAACCTAATTTACCCACATTGCTCCTCCTTTCTGTAGAACTCTCTCTATCTTTAGGATCTCTTTCTCTCTCTAAAAACTCATTCTATGATCATGATTTGTGTGATTGATCAATTCTGGAGACCTAAAATTGGTATCAAGAGCCATATGCTGATCTAGGAGTGTGCAGTTTTCGAAAATCTTATTAAAAAATTCATATTATATCGAGTTCGTGACTTCTTGTTCTAAATGTGTACCTTTTGCCTAACATTCATTATTTTCATGAAGTATATCGCAAAATGAGACCTTTTCGTGGTGTATTTTGTGTTCTAAACATGAGTTGTGCAAAACGGTTTATAAAAAAAGTCACATTTTAAGAATTTTTGGTCTTTTTCGACTTCGTGGTGGTTAAGTTCAAACCGTGTACTTTTGATTAAAATTTCATTATTTTCATTAAACGCCCCCAAATCTCTCAATATCCCTAGTGATGACAAATGCTGCTCTTCAAGTTATGAAGAGGAAGATCCCACTTAGAAGAGGGAGATACATTGTTTGTTTTCTAGAGGTGGAATCTGTTACCTATCACTACTAGTAACCTCCCTTTTATAGATATGGGAGATACATTGTTAGTAGTTACAAGAATAGCTAGAAGCAAACTGGAAGTAAGGTACACGTGCACCTGTATGGCTAGGGTTGCTTTACTGTGTTAACAACTTTTGTACATGCAAGTTGCTTTCCCTGCTCCTGATGAATTCTTATCTTCCCAAGGGTTTTCCCACTTTGCATTAGCTCAAATTACTCTCGCCTAAGCGTGTCTGAGTACTTCAGTCAGCTCCAAGAATACACTTTCCAAGTATGTTGAAGAAATATTCTGAGTGTGTCTGATAAGTGCAACTGGTTCATCTGCATGACTTAAGATGATAAGTTAATTTTCAGAGACCTAAAGAAATTTGTCAGTCCTTTAGGTCTCACGGCTTTGTCACTTCTCTGCCCTTTGTTAGCTGACTCCGTTATCAGGTTACAAAGTTTTCAATCAGTTTTGGACTTTGTCTTCGCAAAGCAAGACTATTTTGGCCAAGAAGACATACAACATATCTGAGGTGTTTTCCTCAAATATGTGAACACTCCGCGAGTCCCTTAGAACCGCTGTTGTTCCATTTAGTAGCTTTTGACTCTGACTTCACTGACGTTTATTCAACGGTGTTTTACCTTTGAGTCATTTGGATAGCTTCAGTCAAGGGTAAACTTTACTCTTTGGTTTACGTGTTGACTCTATCAGAGAGTTAGAGAGAGAGAGAGAGAGAGAGAGAGAGAGAGAGAGAGAGAGTTGGATCTCTGATGTGATCAGTTATCCTTAACTTAGGCTGATTTAATTTTTCAAATATTTGTGAGGGATAATTTAGCTAGAATTTGACTCAACACATTGACCTCTCTACGCTGTAAAAGCCACTTCAAGGATTTTTCTTTGTCTACGGCGTATAGCTATGAATCCTCTACGCCGTATAAGCTTCAATAAGGGACTTATAAATATGGGTCTTCTCACGTCTACGCCATATAGGAATAAATCCTATACAGTGTAGAAGACTTCTGGTGTAAATCCTCATTTTTGGCTTCTTTTTTAGTCATTTTTCGTGTCTTTTGCTCAATTGCTCCAGATTAGTACTAGAATACAATCCATAAATCTTTGTTGTTTTTTATAATTTTGACAGATAATAACTAAATGATAGTGATCTTGTTTGGGCAATGCATTATCTTTTGAATAAAATGTGGCTTTAAGGGATGTTGTTAGCAAAACTTTTAAATGATAAACAGTATTTGAATTTTTATAAGTATCATATCATGATATATAGCTAAGAACAGGGATGGAGCCAGGATCAAATATGACCGGATACACAAAAAAATTTGAACAATAATACTAGAAACATATTTCGATGGACTTGGTGCATTTAAAATAACTTTAGAAAAAATCGATGTTTTTTTTCTTCAAAAATTAACACTATATCGAAAAAATACATAAGATGACCGGGCACCAACGGGAACCCTCCTGGCTCTGTCCCTGGCTAAGAAAGTACACAAAAGTAGCTTAAACCATAATACCATATGAATATTTAACATTTATTTGAGAACACATATGCGAGCTGAGAACGAACGAATGTAGTGCTAAATATATTGTGTAACAATCTAAAGTTTTGACCAACAGAAATGCCAAATATTGTAGTGTCATTGTTGGGAAAATGTTTAAAAGCAAAAACAGCTTGATTGGAAGCTATCTGTTTCTTGGTCTACTGATGTGTAATATGTATTATTTTCGAGTCTTATAACAATCTTTTTCTTGATGTATACTCGTATTAGTTAATATAATTAATATTAAATACTTCAAATATTCTAACCAAACATTACATGCTTCTTTATGAGTTTATGATAGATATATATTAGTTAAATGATTAAAAAAATTAATGGCGGATTGTATTGATAACTAGCAAGAAGCTAGAAAATATATTACGGAGTACATGATTACAAGCATTGGATTTTTTAACCAATTTACCCAACTACGAATTACACCAAGTGAAAGAACTAGAAATAATGTCGTCATAAATAACCGCCTTTTTAGGAAGAGTCGAACCAAAGCTTTACGTGTTGTTTCTTATAGAGAAGATGAATAACGAAGATTAATGCTAAGATATTGGGCATCCTTCATGCATGTCCGGTCAATATGAAGGACAAGCTAGGCCCGACTTCCATGATATATGTCTCATTCTTATAGTTGAGGAGTAACGACAGTCATTAGGAAGGATCAGATCCAACGCCTTGACCGACAACAATTATGCACATGTACATTTCTAAACATTAAACACTCGTGAGTGCGAACTAAGAAGTAATTAAGCAATGTTACGTCGTTATCAGTATAATCAAAATACATATGTCAAAAGGTAACCTTTGGTAACATGTAAAAGAATTCATTACATTTTATTTTTCTTTGATATATTTTGCTAATTTGATTCGATCTATTGTTCGTTTAGAAGTTGGGTTTGACAATCGGGAGAAACGAAGAAAGACGTTTAGATAATCTTGTGATTAACGTTAATGTTGATTGTTGAATTATTTGTTAGGTTGGTGAGAGTTGCTTAGGAAACCTGTTTCTTAGAACAAAATTTGTCTCATTTATAGTACCATGGGCTCCATACCATATATTACCATGCAATCAACACATGCTGATTACATTAAAGATAATAGTACTTGTTTACTTTTTTCAGATCTAAAACCAATTGAAACGGTTTTCATCAAAAACCAAAATCTGGACAAAAACATTCGGTTTTAAAGCATGCTAAAACTAAAACCAACCACAAAATATTAACCTAGCTAGTCTTGTAAATTACTTTCTTTGATGTCCAATCATTTTACAAAAAAAGAAACCACTACATTAAAATGTTATTGTGTGTTGACTACATAAACTTTTAGTCTTTTGCACAGACCAACACGCACACTGCACACTCACACGGGCACTATAAATAAAGGCACTAGGTAGTTGAGAGGTCACGTTACTTAAAGTCTTTCACTTCTCCTTCATCTCCTCTACCACTGACTAACTTCCCTCACGAAAAAGTTAGGACACTTTAATTTACTAATACAATGGGGATTATCAGAGATAATGGCGTCGTTTACAAAGATGTTAACGACGTCGATCTCGGTCCTAACTATGATGAAATATATCTCCATGCCGACGTCAAAGGTACTATACATTCAGTTTTCATGATCATGACCATGATCACTTTCTTCATTTGATCATTTTTACACACTCGCACAGACACAACGTACAGACAAAGTTTGCATGTTAGTAATTACACACATGGACGTAACCAGGGGTGCCCGCGGGTTCCCGGTGTTTGCGGTTCCCGGCTACCCATGGATTTTTTCGATGTTGTGTTTGTTTTTGAAAAAAATATTAATTTTTCCTAAATGCAACTTAAATGTACCCGCTCCATCGAAATATGTTTCTGCTATATTTGGTCATAAATAGACATTCACTTTTTAACTCTATTGTATTACGGTTCAAAAAATTTGTTCATCTGGTCATACTTGGTTCTGGTTCCGGCGCTGATTACACAGGTGAATTCATATGTGTGTTTATATATGGTATTTGATGTGTGCACAGCGCCTCGGATGGCTGGAATGATCGCAAGACTTTTCGTGTGGATTTTGGAAATGAAGCTGATCGGCAGCATTATGCTATACTTTCTCAAGAAGAATAATCGAATTCAAAAGGTATATAATCAATTTATTATGCTTACATTAATAACTTGTTGTAGTTCCTTTAATTACAAACGTGTAGTATAACATTGTAGTTCAGTTATATACTCCGTATGATTTTATCTGACAATTTTAAAAAAGAGTAAAAAATGACCGTGTAAAAACATCAAGAAGTTGTGATGTGTGAGGTATCTACCATGGCGTAATAATCCTCTTTCTAATAAAACTATAAAAGTAATACTACGTAATAAAGAAGTACTCCGGGTTTTGCCATTTGTAGCTCTAAGTGTCACATTAAATAAATAAAAATGTGCATTGAGGGTGACATATTTAGTCTATTGAGTGTAGTTAAATATAGCGGTGGGTGGTTTATTGTCAATGTACAAGTAATTATTGCATCTCTTGATATTTAATCCATAGCCCTAATGAATGAATGAAAAAAAAAAAAAAAAAAAAAAAAGTTGTAGAAAATATGGCGGAAACTGATACTTTTCATCAACTTAAAATGTGTTGAATAAATAGACTAATCATTAATCTGTTATCAGATTAACAAGTAGCTAAAATCATATGTGAATACATGTGTGTGTTTATATATAGTATAGTTGAGCGTGCAAGTAAATTAATAACCTAAAACTTAACTTTGAGTTGTAATTGTTACTGAAAGTTATTGGTATAGTTGGAAAGTTGGTCAAAATTTTTAAAAAATAAATTAACACGTTACGATTAATTCCATACGTGTGCATTTCTATAAATAGTTAATGAGGTTTGCTACACCCACCTACACTTTACAAAATTTTTCCCACACGCTGACGTGGCGGAGTGTTGATTGGTTAGTTTTCTGTGGCCACAGAAAACCAACCAATCAACACTCCGTCACGTCAGCGTGTGGGAAAAATTTTGTAAAGTGTAGGTGGATCTAGTATTTTTCATAGTTAATATCATACGTGTCAAAGAAGAATTTTTAATTTAATGATGGAGGAAGTATTTCCGTTTTGGAACTTTGAGAACGCATTTAATTAATTTAATAGAATAGAAAAAGACCCACATGTATTGACTTGCAAGTCAATATGTCAATATGTACTTTGTTCTTTAATGGTAATTTATATGGTAATTTAGACCTCAAAATTAATTACTACGTATATGGTAATTTATATAGATGAGAGCTATAAATATTTGAAATGCAACCTAGTGCCTCGCCATCCGTTTTTGGTACGATTTGCTCATCACAATAACCAATACAATAGGTCAATTAAATTCTCATATTTGTAATGTAGTACTCCCTCCGTTTCAAAATTATTGTTAGGAGACAAAAATCATAAAATTTAATAAAAGTGGGTCTGCTATAATTTTCAACCATTCATTTAGAATATTCCTCCGCTATATTTCATTTTTATTACTTAAAAGGAAAAGTTGACAATTTTTTTAAAACAACCTAAAAAGGAAATATGGACTATTAATTTGAGACTGATGGAGTAACTTGCTTCATACATTAAATAAGTATCTTTTGTTCGCGCGGCGCAGCGGGATCAAAATGTTAAACACGATTGAAATAATTTTGATTAAAAAAAATCGCCACTTCAAAAAAAGGAAAAAAAAAATAGTTTTGATTAAACAACTAAATTTGATCAAACTATTGAAATAATTCTTACATAGCTCTTACTTTTAAATAACTTTTTTTATTTATAAGAACGAATATGTAAAGATAAAAGTTTTTTTCTGTTATAAATCAATGAATTTAGTGTAAATAACTAATCCATTAAGATAACAATGACCAAAAAAAGGATCGAAAGAAATTGATGATTGTCACTTATATTTGAATTTAAGAATTAAGATATTTTTTTATACAGTAGAACTTTTTATGGTTCTCCTAGTATACTTTGTATCACGTGTATACTAAATAAATGTAATTTATTGAAAGTATTTACTTGTTTGTCAGATCCTATTTAACTAAATAGTGAAACTCTATAAACCCATGTGTGAATTATGATGCGATAGAGATAGCACCCTATGTCCTTTTCTTCAATTACGCTATTTTCTCAACCCCTACTCTCACATTTCCGGTTCTACCTCACATTTCCAAGGACTTATCCTCTAAAGTAGTACTCTCACAAATCCAGTGCTGAGTACCAACTTTACTAAAGTTACTTTAGATCTCATAAACCCCGTGGCTCGCAATCTTACAGCTTTACTAAAGTTACTGTAGAAGATCTTAATTCATTTCCAATTCTACCATTTGATTTACCATCCCATGCCATAGCCATCTCCCATGAAACATAATAATGCTGCAATGATATGTAGAGCATGAATGTAAATTCAAACCCTCATAAAAACGACATTACAGGGAGTCATGCAAATTTATAACTCAATATGGAGTTATGGACATCATTATAAGTTCAAATATGGAACATGTCTTTCTTACATGTTCATAGTTTGAATGTTTTACTTCCACCACAAACACATTTAAATAATAACAATATGTTTCTTAACTTGTTACTTGCACATATCTAAACCCAAAAAACAATTAACTCTTGGTGTTTATGAGGTGGTTGGTGCCGAGACGTGATTTATAGGCAAACTTATCTAAACACGGTTCTTAAGGAACTGGTTAGGAATAGTAGAATTAACTTTGTGAATTTTTATAATTTACAATTTTGTCATGAGCATAAATAAAAAACTTGAGGAATGAACCATTTGGCAAACGATAGCAGCTCAACATCGCCTAATATCCATGTTATTTTCCATTGAAGAACAGACACATTCGGCTTATATATAGTGAGCTTATGAAACATAAGCTCAAAACTAAATAAGCCATAAGCTGAAACAAACACATCCTAAATAGACTAATCATTAATGTGTTATCAAATTAACTGACAAATACCCGCGTAAAGCGACGGCGTATAGCGGCAAATAATTATACATGCAAAATCGTGATTCTAATTCGATCTTTGAGGTAAATCGTGTGATTTTTGAAATAAAAAGTGCGTGTTTTAGAAAATTAATGTAGTGTATGTTTTTGAAAAGTTATCAAGTTTAGAATTGATCAAGCTTAAAGTGTATTAAGAGAAATTTAGAGGTATTTAGGCAAAAATATTTCATGAATAGATATTCACTCTTTATAAGTAGTATAGACTAGTAGCTAAACATATGTTTGTGTACTGTCGTAATTAATCTTTAATTATGTCACAAGTTTTTCAATTTATAGAACATGAGCAGTTTGTTTGAACAAAGTATAGATGATATATTGTTTTTGTTTAGAAAGGTTTAGTATAGTTGAGCGTGCAAGTAATTCAACAACATAAGATATAATTTTGAGTTGTAACTGATACTGAAAGTTATTGGTATAGTTGGAAAGTTGCTTAAATTTAAGAAATTAACACGTTAGGATTAATTCCATACGTGTGCATTTCTATAAATAGCTAAATATCATACGTGGTAAACCATTTCCATTATGGAACTTCGAGAGGGTATTTAATAAGAGGAATGCTAGAACCACAAAAAAATATCCACAAAAACATTTACAAAATGAGTTGTCATGATGTGATTGGTTTAATCAAAGAGAAGAGAGAGGGACCATAGCAAAATACCCCACTCACATTCTGACAACTCATTTTGTGAATGTTTTTTGGATATTCTTTTGTGGCTCTAGCATTTCTCATTTAATAAATAGAAAAAGGCCCCATCATATTGACATGCAAGTCAATAATTTGTTCTTCACCGGAAAAATTCATGTGTATTAAAGCCAACAAATAAATTTAGACCTCAAATATATGATATAGCAATAAATATTTGAAATTTTGAAACGCAACCTAAGTGGTCTACCATCAGTTTTAATGCGGTGGCTTAAGCCCAGTGACGAAGCCAAAATTTTATATACGAGTAGGCCAAATATCAGCGAATAGTAGCAATTAATTAAAAGAACATTGTCGTGATAAAATAATTGAATTGTGGTTTTATATTTAAAATACATTGATACTACACAACATGACTTGCCCAATAAAACTTAAATCTTATATGTAATAAAATTTTGATCTAAAAATTGAACTAAAATGTAACGAAATATGCTTTCAAATTAATTTAAAGTACCTAACAAAAGATAATACCTTTAGATATCATACAAAATCTAAAAGTGAAAAACAAAATTAAATGAAAGATTATAATAAATGTGTGCTGAAATTAAATTATATATTTGTTTTGAGTTTTTATCCTCATCTTAAGTAGGGGTGTCATTCGGGTCGGGTTGGTAGGGTTCGGGTCACACGGGTCGGGTCGAAGTCGGGTCATGCTTAAAAAAATACCCGAACCCGACCCTGTTTGAACTCGGGTTGGTCGGGTTTGGGTCAAATCGGGTCGGGTCAAGTCAGGGTTCAGGTATGTGCCATTTATATAATCCCAAAATTTAATTTCTTAAAAAGCATAACTGCCACATAAACCAAATATAACCAATCTCGTAAGAACTTATATTGAACCATAATGTAACTTATAATGAGTTTGACCAGAGTTTTCATATAGAGCAAATTATATTAGCATATGTTTCCTTGTTCCTAGCCTCTCAACGAGTTTGGCATTTCATATCAATAAATTTCTCTTAGCCATTCACAAAAGAATAGTACGTTGCGTACAAGGAATTAGAAGAACATTCTATTTAGTATAGGCATCATAGATGTAAACCGTGAACTAGATGAATCTTATTAGATCATTAATATATTGTTTTAGAATTGGATGAATCTAACGTAACCTTGATAATATGCGCCATATGACTAGATTTTTTATATCAAATTGAATACAAATGGGCCTAAGTACTAGGAATGGACTAATTAATAATTTGGACCTATAATAAATAAAAGCTGAGTACACATACGCACAAAAAAAATAATAATAAATAAAACAACTCGGGTTAGTCGGGTTGATCCGAACATAAATAGGTAACTATTTTGAACCTGATACCCGACCCTAGTTCGTAATCGGGTTAGTAGGGTTGACCCGATTGACCCGAGTTGGATTTTGGACCCGTGTAACCCGACCTGACTATCCTTATTCAGGTTCGGGTTCGGGTCCGGGTCGGATCGAGATTTATGACACCCCTAATCTTAAGTGAGTGGGCCATTTTATCTATTAAAAGATTAATACTAAATCAATAGTATATATATGTTGTAACTCCTAGGATTTTGGGGTGGGTTTTGGCCGACCCAAAGCTATACGTAGCTCTATCTCTGCTTAAGCCAAATTGACACCATAGCACCATCTCGGTTATTCCTTTTTCTATTTTTCTTTCACACATACACTCAGTTTTACAGTAATTTAAGTTAAAACCTCACTTTTAGACCCACTATTTTATTTTCTTTTCCATTTTTCTCAAATCATTTAATTTTTCATTCAGTAAATAAAAATACAAATTGTAATACGAAATATATATATATATATATATATATATATATATATATATATATATATATATATATATATATGTCGAATTGGCTTAAACAACTGTTACAGGGTTGTTTACTTTTTTCTTAGTGGAGAAGAGATGTGGACATAAAACCTTAGTCTCTCTTAATTGGGAAAGGCATTAAAGCTTCCCTTTTCTTATAAAAAGTTAAATAAGAGCCTTATATCTAATCATTTAATTTGGTAAACACCACTCTCATGGATTCTATCAACTCATTTGGGGGCCACATTTTTACTCATAAGAAAATATAAAATTTGTTGGGACTACAAAGTTATAAATTGTTTGAATCATGACGTAGCGGCATGACCAAACCCCGCGCCTTAAGAGTTATAGTATAGCCATAGCGTTTTCTAAAGTGGCGTGATTTAAAACGATACAAAATATAAAAATATTTGTAGAATTATATATTATATCATATTTTATATATGTCTAGTTTATAACAAAAAATGTTATACATAAAAAATTAAATTAAGAAACTATCATTATATGTAATCTTCTTCAGTTCTTTCAAAAAAAATATTTTCGGAGTTGAATTCAAAAAAGGTGTCATGCTTCGCGCCTTTTCATGCCTCATCTCAAGTCACGGCTAGAGCCGACGCCTTAGTCTATTTTATAACGTGAAGGCCATGCTTTGCGCCTTAATAACTCTTAACGTCGTCATGACGCGCCTTTTAGAACCCAATGAGATAGATGTATTTTATTTCGCTAAGATCATGATGTACCATGTCCACAAGTATACAAGTCATCAATAATTCAATATGACAATATTTTAAAGTTTGGGCTATAGTACTTTTGGACTTTATTTGGATAAAAACATAGGCCCTAGAAACATTTTAACTAAATTTATGCCATCATAACTTCTGCTAGACCATCTCCTTTTTAATTCTAGATATATCTTACCTAAAACTATCATACATTTCTTCAGCTTTTGAGAAAAAATTATACTGTAATTCGAAAAAATACACTAAAAAGTAGAAACAGCTACAAAATCAAGTTATAAAATCACCATATAATTTTCCAACAATCTAACTTTTTTAAAGGTTGATAAACTGCACTAGAAATTAGTGAAACTTTGTCGCCGATCTATTGGCAACTCTGTAAAAGTTCATTGAACAATGATAAAGTCGAAACTGACTCAATATGGCATAATGTAAGAGATTGCATGGTTATTGATTATATATTTTTACCAACTTGCCATAGTCAATTTTCATTTCTTGAAGCATTTTTGAAAACATTCACAACATATGATAACTTTGTATCTAGACAAGTCACATGTGAATGTATAAATTTTTCTAAGTACCAAATAATTGCTCATTGTTCGATTAATGGTGACTATAGAATTTCTATAGTATCAAAGTACCACCATTTTATGCAAGATTGTGACCAAATTGTATAGTTGCAATCACAGTCCTTTCCATGCTACTTATATACTTATGGTCTTTATAATTTTCTCAATTTTCATTTTCATCTGCGTCTATATATGTATAAACATGCCATATAAGTCATCAATTTATCATTGAAGATATTTCTTTTATTTATTTTTTTATTTATTGTTATTTTTTTTAATGGTAGGGCTAAATATTCTGAGTTTGTCGCCTTTAAAGCATCAGCTTTTAATAGATAAACAGAATGCACAGCGACTTAATGGTTGAAAATGGAAGGTCATATCTCATTATTGTACTGAAAGCAAAACAAAATTTTAAAACAGAAATCCAAAAGTACCATAATTATTTTTGTACCTAATGTTATATTACTTTTAAGTTACATTAGCTACACGAACAATGACCGATAGTGAGTAAATTGCAAGTATACTTCTGTTAAAATTATAACTTTTTTATTTTCGAAAATCAAAATGAGTGGAGGCTGCGATACTAATTTATCACATGTGGTTACAACTACTATAATGAAACATAAGGGTAAACTTGCAACTATTTCATGTTGCGACGTTTATGAACATGTATGACTAATGCGTTTCTTTCATGTGTATCAACATTCACATTGACAAATATATATACTTGGGTATATGGTTACTCTCACTTTTACAACATATTCACCATTTTCATTAAGAAAAATGTCTTTTATAAAAACGTATTTTTATTCAAATATTAAGTATTCATGGAGACGAAACGAGTGTTCGGTTTCTTTGGATATAAAGTTGTACTTATGCAGAATGACTAATTTAAGTTATTGATTCAAATAAAGGTATTTTAGTTATGTAATTGAATATATTGTTGCATTTCCTCTATGCAGCTGGTTTCATATGGAGTGATGGAAGACTCACCTCTATATGTTCCCTTGCATCCTTATGAAGGTTAGTTTCGTGACAACAAAAAAATAAAAAACAAAGTGACCACAGTAAACATTAGTTAAGAATAAATTAAGAGCACATGATACCACATTTTAGCTTTACATTTACTTTGAAAAATATATGGACAATGCAGACGTTACGGAAGAAGAACTTAAAAACCTTGATCATGGTCTGTCGCCAGCAGAACAAGCTCAACAAGCTGTGAACTGTTTACCATCCTCAGACATTATACTTCAAGATTCATACTTCAGTTTTCGCCGATGGACAATCTTGGATTACACAAGAGCTTATAAATCAGGAAAAATAACTCCTCTTGTGGTACGTTTACTTTTTTGCTACTACTAGTTCATTGTATAAGTGGAAACTTTGACTCCTTTGCTTACGAATAGGTCGATATAGATTGTATTGTATCTCAAAAAAGAGTCAAATGGGTTGATAGTGGGCCAAAATCTATTTATACTGCTTACTAGGCCCAAACCATGAAAAAACTTTGTTTATTAATGCTATCGCCGCGTTTACATAATTAAGTAACTAACTCATTAATTTACTTATTAAAATCATAACACTGGATTAAAAATGTATGAGTTGACCTTTCAAAATGACCGTTTTTGACCCGTTACCAAACCGGCCGGATACATCCGTCTTTTTACCTCTCCAGTAGTTAAAATTCCAAAAGTTAATGCATTTATTGTCCTTGTTTCAGGTTGCTGAGCGGTTAATCTCAGCTGTCGTGCAATCATCTAGTCCAGGAAAGGATATGTCGTTCTTCATTAGTTATGATGCTCAGGATATTCTAAGGCAAGCTACTGAGTCAACTCTGCGATACCAGAGAGGTAATTATTTGCGCTTTTGTTGAACCGTATTATGCAGAATCATTTTCAAACTTTTAGGTTAACTCCAAATAGATATTCTACTGTTCATGACAGTTTTACTATTGACGCATGCAGGTAAACCTATTTCAGTTCTAGATGGAGTCCCAATTGCTGTCAAGGACGAAATAGATTGCATGCCTTATCCAACTACTGGTAATTTCATGTTTTGGTATTATATTACTGCAGCGATGACACAGAAATGAAGCAAGAACACTGTGTATAAACACACTCCTATGAGAGAAAAGTCTTTAATATTAAGTCATTAACGTATATATAGTTTCCAAACTTACAAGAGAAAAGCCGTTATAAGCACAGTTTTTTCCACGCTGGGCCAAAATTTGAAAATCAACTCTAGATACCAGAAAATATTGCTTAAGTTCACATGTGGATCACAAAGTAGTATATTCACGGTCTAAACTATATTCTAAGACTTCATTTTGGTAGAGTAAGTTTCATTCTTGATGTGTTGCACTGCGTAACAAATAGTCACCTTCACAGATTTTGATCTTCTTAATTATCTTAAAACTATAAAATGACTGATATTCCTTTCAATTCGACGAAGACTCATTTTGTTCATATGTAGTTCATCAAGGGTAAATCAGTCCATAAAATCATCTTCAGAGATCTTTCATGTTCTAAGGTACTTCTTTGGAGATGTAGGGGTGATGTTTTAAGGTGCATTACTGACCATTGTTGTAGGTGGTTCAAAGTGGTTGCATAAAGTCAGACCATGTAAAGAAGATGCCTGTTGTGTTAACCGTCTGAGATCATGTGGTGCCATACTTATGGGAAAAACAAATATGCACGAGCTTGGAGCAGGAACCAGTGGGATTAATCCTCATTACGGGTAAAGAAAAAAATGCCTATCCTTTTTAGATCCTAAAAATAAGCTGAAAAGGCAAAAACAATACCCATATGTTTATTTGTTTCCCAAATCCTAATTTCTAGTCTTCTTTTGGTTGATGCAGGACAACACGAAATCCATATGATCCTAAAAGGATATCTGGTGGCTCATCGAGTGGATCAGCTGCTGTTGTATGTGCAGGACTATGCCCAGCAGCCTTAGGTGTTGATGGGGGAGGTAAATAGTACTGATACCTTTATAGCAACAAGTTAACCCGTATGAGAAATGAGTCAAGACGGGGCAGGTTGAAGTAGGCCGGCCCGAGAGGCCGTCCCACAAACATATTTTTGTCCATTTTTTATTTTTTGTTTTTTATGACCGATCAATGCAATTATTAAAAAACAAAAGCACATCAATTTTAAATATTTGAATAAAAACTATTATGCAGTTGTATGCATTACAAGCAGACTTTGGGTTTCAACCTGTTTAACCGGTTCCTTTTCAATAGATACTTTTTTATCTGACCCATTTGAAATCTAGTACAAGCAAAATCAACTCACTCATAAGTAAATGGGTCTAAAGTGATACCTGTATGAGAAAGTAAGTTAAATCTATAACTTCATTAATTTGTGTAGGATCCGTGAGGATGCCTGCTGCTCTTTGTGGTGTTATTGGTTTAAAACCGTCCTTTGGGCGCATACCGCACTCTGGGTTAGTAAACTTCAATGCAAGTTATAATCTCTAAAGGTAAAACCTTTATAAACATGATTTTCTGTAACAGTAAACCGTCTTCTTTTATATACTTTTTCAGTGTTCTTCCGTTAAACTGGACAGTTGGAATGGTTGGTGTACTAGCAGGGACAGTTGAGGATTCTCTCATTGTGTTAGTATTCTTGATTCGTTAAACCCGCCCTCATTTAATTGTTTCCACTCTTTATAAACTTTTGTAAGTGTTCATGATATTTAGATTTCATGTTTTTCAGTTATGCAGCCATCAGTGGCCCAACTGAGCCGCCCCAACTAACTACGGTACCCACTTTCATCCTTCAACATTCGCCTCACCCTCGTCAATCGTCATAGATATAGTCTGCTCATAATCCTTTTTTTTTTTTTTCCCTATATTTTGCAGCCTAAACTATGTTTACCAACACTGAAGCCTTCTAATATGCCTAGCATCAGGCTGGCTAAATCTAATGAGGTTCTTATTGTACCACTCCACATATAAAATTTTACGTCTTTTTCTGATGCTAATGTCGACCTTCTATGCTTATATTTATCAGTGGTTCAATGATTGCTCTGATGATATTAGAGCTTGCTGTTTACGTGCTTTGTCTGGTCTTCATAAGGTGTACGGATGGGAGGTACTCAAATATCATCTTTTTCACTTTAAATTCATTAAAATGCAAATGCTGTCTTGCATTGTACGGAGTAACAAATGGTTCTGTTTCTCCGTGTTTGAAGACCGTGGAGGTGACTGTACCAGATATAGAAGTAATGCGTTTGGCACATTATGTTACGATTGGCTCAGAATGTACAGCATCTATTAAACATCATTTAGAAAAGGGGTACATTCTGAAGACATAAGACATTCAACGTTCCTATTAAATTTTCTGAAACATTAATGATACTGATTTGTAACTTGAAATGAATCAGGGGCAGGTCAGAATCAGGCTTGGATGTAAGAGTAGCACTTTCGATTTATGGTTCTTTTGACAGTAGAGACTACTTGAACGCCCAGCGGATCAGGTTTGACTTATGAGCTCTCAGCAGATCCACAGCCTTAAATTCCTGTAATACTATTCTGATTATAATAGTTAATTGATTTGTTTACTTTAGGAACCGTCAAATGAGGTTCCATGAAAAGATTTTCAGCATGGCAGATGTCATCGTTTCACCTATGGTTGGGTACGGTCTTGTACCATAATTTCATTATACCTAAACATTTTGGATATAAATTTCATTAAACATAATTAACTACTTTTCCAGTTTCTATTTTAGTAACCAACTTTGTAACCAGCTAAAAAAACTTCAAACTGTCAAAAATTGTTGACAACACTGGGATGGTTTTCTTATATTGTTCTTGGTAGCGTAACCGCATATGAGATAAAGGATGATGCTAAAAATACTGGCGAATTGGACTATGTTAATGGAGGTATGCAAACTCTGCCTATAACGCTTGTTCTTAGTTTTTCAATTGTTTTTCAACTTCCAATCGTGTTCCTCTCAGCTGCACTCGTGCGATACTCAATAGCTGGAAACTTTCTCGGGTTGCCTGCTGTGACTGTTCCGGTATATATTACTAGTCAAATGTCTTCCTTTAGCCAGTTTTTGTGTAGTTTTGTAACACATATCTCTATGGATCCTTATATAGCTTTGTATGGACCAAACGGTTTAACGTATGGTTAATCTTTGTAGGTTGGCTATGACACACTTGGGTTGCCCATTGGGATTCAGTTTATTGGAAAGCCATGGTCTGAAGCTAAATTGATCCAGATTGCTTATGCAATGGAGGTTGGTTGAAAAACTCTTAGTTTCAGTATCCTTTACACCTTTTGGGTCAGTTGGCAAAATTGTACGGGTTGGCCAGATTGGGTAACGGGTCAAACAGGTTCTAACAAAAATGGATGCATTTTAAAATGATGCAATTTAGGAGGTTTATAAGCATTTTAAATACACCTTGTTAGATTTTGACCCGTTCTATGACTCTATACATCCCTGATTCTTTTTAGCTACTTTATATAAGAATTTTTCCTAGTTGACCCGTTTGAGATACTATGTAACCCAAACAGACCCATTTATCTACAGATTGGTCAAAAGTGAAAATTCTATCCATGAACTAATTCTTAGCTGATATTGTTTGTTTAGGCTTTGTGCAAGGCGGAATACAAGAAACCACAGGTATTCTATGATCTACTAACCAAGAGTTGATGGCGTTCTAGATGATTTTGATACAACTACTTCGGTGGTAAATCAACAAATGATGACATGTTCGCCTAGTTAATAGAACGCGTGTAAGGTCCATCATTCGATAGGCCACGTAAAGAGAATGTAATCTATCTATTTTATTAAAAAGAGGTTTCTGCTGATGTCATCTTTGACTAGGTGGAACTCTTCTATCGGTTAATTTAATTAAAAAAATATTAAATGATGATGTGTAACACCTTCATTTTCACAGATCGCAGCGGAATTAGATCTGGGGTATTACTTCATGGTTTAATAGTCACAGTAATAGAAAATGACTCGAAAAGAGACGTTTTTGAAAAGATCAGTTATCATTCATTAAAATATCAGAGTTTTTATAAAAAGGGGGTCCCAAAATCTATGTTTCACATAGAGTTTGAATAATAACCGGTTCGAAAGTCCTCCAAGTCCAGTGCCACTCCGTGCCATAAGTTGCTCAGTTACCTAGGATACATGCTTAAAGAGTCAACCCAAATGTTGAGTGATATTCATAGGTTTTAGTTTGAAATGGTTTAGTAGGCCATGGGCTACGTTGTTATACCCATGTAATGTAGGTAGAAACCGTATTTAAAGAGTTTGTGTCAGTATTTTATGCTCAGTACAATACTGAGAAAAAGGTATTATTGCACTGAGCTCATGACACCCCACGTTAACATGTCCAGGTCATGGGCACTGCAGACCAAACCATGACGGGACATAATAAGGATTAACTTGCCAAGATTAATCCTTTTAGTGTTCAAGTATAGTGCTTATTGGTACCTGGCTGAGGCAAACCAACGGGAGTTGTCAAACTTCAAATAGATCTATTTATACTCGCGTTCACTCGCAAGTGATTATGGTTCATGAATTTTGTTATGTAATGGTGGCAGATAGTATCACTCGTGCTAATAATGAATGAAGAGAAAAAGACTTGTATTTGGTTTAAAGCATGTATCCCCCTCACATGGTTCAGGGCCGTCTCGTGAAATTTGGAGGCCCTGTGCCACAATTTCAAAAATAGGCCTTTTAACTTTGAAAGTCGAAGTATTTATAGAATTAGCAAATGTTAATTTTAGTATGCATTGCTTTTTGGTATTGATTAAATCACAACTTTTTCTTTTGAAAAAATATCAAATAACATCTTGCTAAACGCGTTTTTTGTGTCTGCATAATAATGGCTTCAAATTCCGTATATTAGTTAGACAAAATGACATAAACCAAGTATAGATGCCCAAAAGTAAGTAATAACTTGCTAATCTTGTTCTTGTTTAAAGTTTAAACACATTTATTTTTCTATTCGAGATGAGAATGTTGACTTTCAAAGTATTACGTCTAATAAAGAGTTCAAATTAGAAAATTAGTTTTCTTGTGGGTTTCATTGTGTTAACTTTCTTCTAAAAGATTTGAAGCAAAGTTATTGAATAAGGATAGGGGTTAAAATGATATATCATAAGGACAAGGGTTATATTATAATTTTAAAAACTAAAAGAGGTAAAAGACCAACCAATTACCAAAACACAAGGCCCCACACACAAGACCATGTCGTCTTCTCCAGCAAAACCCAGATCCTGTTTTCCTCCATTAAAGTGACGACTCAAACTTTCTTATCTTCTTTCATAAATATTTATATTTTTCATTCTAAATCATCTATAAACAATACAAAATCTTTCAAAAATGATTTTATACTTATATAGAAGTTTTAGTAATCGGAGGCCCCTAAAAAATGGAGGCCCTGTGCGGTTGCACACCCCGCACATGCTCAAATCCGGGCCTGACAGGGTTTGTAAAGCATTTAAAAAATGAGGCTAAACTCACCTGGGATTAGGGAAATGTCATTGAGATATTAGACGGCCTACCCACGCAACCTTGTGTAGTGTGTATGTCATGTCTGATTGGGTTTGTCTAAGTTTCAGTACTCTGTTTCCTAAGTAAGTATCCTTAGGGTTTACTAGATTTAGATATAACGTAACACCGTTCGGGCCATCATAATCCAGAGGCATGAAACCTCTCACATGAAGCTCCCTAGTATTGTGTTATGTTGTTATTAGGTTTAGATATAACATAACACCATTCGGGCCATCATAATTCAGAGGTATGAAACCCCTCATATGAAGCTCCATAGTATTGTGTTATGTTATTAAATACAAGATTTAAATATGACGTATCACCGTTCAGGCCATCATAATTAAGAGGTCATGTAGTAAACATTTGAGGAGCCAGGGCACTTTAATTCGTAAACCCAACAAACTCGTCAAAACGAATACCCAAATGGAACCCCTCACATGAAGCTCCCTAGTATTGTGATGCATTATATAAAAAGGATAGTACTTTATTTATAAGAAAATACTTCATTTAAACCTTTAAGTTTATAAGTTGACACTATTTACCCTTAGGTTATAAACTTTTACGAAACTAGTCCTTAATGTTAATAACTATATATATACTTATCCCTAGACTTTAAAACTTCACATAATAGGTTCTTATAATTATAACTTTCAAGAAATGGCAAAAACAGCCCTTAGACCTAATAGTTTTAGAAAGTTACAATATATACCCCTATCCAAGGAAAACTGGGCAAAACTAGTCCTAAAACCATGCAAACTATATTTTTATGAAACAAAAGAG
This sequence comes from Artemisia argyi, assembly GCA_030686995.1. Taxonomy (NCBI): domain Eukaryota; kingdom Viridiplantae; phylum Streptophyta; class Magnoliopsida; order Asterales; family Asteraceae; genus Artemisia; species Artemisia argyi. The sequence continues at coordinate 75,110,778 of CM060684.1, read as the reverse complement.
TTTCTAAGCTTATGACTTATTAATATAGGCTTATTTAAGTAATCTAGACCAGCTTATAGCTTATGATAAAAGCTTATGAGCAAAATATCACGAAAATGCAAAATTAGGGTTTATAAATGAAAACGCGCAAGTTTTAAGAAATAAGGCTTAAGTAAGGGTTCCTAGGGGATCTAAGGCATCTAATAACTATCCTAGCACATAAGTAAAGCTTATGGAACTAGTTTAGAGGCTTACGTGATCAAAAGTGAGCTTAACGAGGGTTTTAGGGTCGTTTAGGGTTTTCTCGACTAGTTTTTACTTCGAAAAGGGTTCAAGGCTTAGTGTTCTCTACTTCTTGGCTTCCTATGGACCTTATACTACTTCTAGGACTTAGATATTTGAGGTGGAGAAGTGAAATGGGATGGTTTGAAAGAAATGGAGGTCGAGGGGTATTTATAGGGTACGGTTGGAGTTTTCTCCAAGTTATGGGCTGAGTGGTATTACGAGGAGGGGTAGGTGACTAAGGACAGCTAGAGGTGACTAAGGGAGGCTAGGGGAGGGCTAGGAGGCGGTGGTAGGGTGTTTGTGGTGGTAAATGGCCTAAAATGACAAGTAGTTTACAAGTAGGAGCATAAGCTACTTGTAAGCTACTATGGAGGTGCTAGCGTGCTTGCTTAGAGTGAAAAGGAGCTGCATAAGCTGCCTTGTAGGTTTCTAGTGGTGCTTGAGGTGCTAGTTTAGTCTTAGTTTTAAGCTTAGTCTAGGTTTAGGGTTAATTTTATGATTAGGGTTTTAGATTAAATATGAGTACTTAGATTAGGGTCCTAAGAGTGATTATTGAATAAGATTAAGGTTTAGGGATCATGTACTAAGTGGTTGTAGCTTATACTAAAGAATCGGGAAGGTTTAGACATAGTTTCGGGGCCTAAATGACCTAATTAGGGTTCTGTGCTTAAAGGACTTGTACCTAAGCTCTAAGGAGTTATACTATGGTTTAGGGGGACTAATATATCTTAAATTTGCTAAGGTAACCTATACATAAGCCTTGAACACTTTCAAACTAGTTTGGATAAGAAATTAGGGTTTTTGAAATAATCGTAAACACATAGGGCTTGTTTAGGGTTTGTAATTGATATTGTATACTAGAGTGATAGAATACTTAGTAAAATGATGTTTAAAACTTAGACTTGACATACTAGAAAGTTTATAAGGTATAAGCTTAGAGATATTTGGCATTGGTGGTTGCGTGAACACGTCTAGGGGGCTATGTAAGCTAGTTAACATAGTGAGAAATGAAATAAAGAAAAAAGTTTACCTGAAAAATACCTTATATAGATATTGCAGTGGGAATTACCTTAATAAAAATTATGGGTTGTGACATGATGTAATATTTTAGTTAAATAATTTTAATTTAAATAAATTATGAGCCCATTTTGAACATGAAGTGTTCATTTTTCGGGTAAAAAAAAAATAAATAAATAAATAAAAAAAAAATAAAAAATAAAAAAAGACTTGGAGAAGACAAATCACAATGATATGCTTTTTCCTTGAGAAGTAGCGTTTAGTTGTAAAAAAAAATCTTGTTTTTCCATTTCTAGATTTCTTGAGAAGGGAATAGTTTTTCTTTTCTAGAGAAGAGTGTTGGCATAAATATTACGATATTTAATCTAAACATCCTCTTCATGTTTTGATGATGACAAAGATGTAAGCTACAACACATAATGTAAAGTGCTTAAGTTACTTGTGATCACAAATCAACTATTCATTCATACATCTACATCTCTCGACATCTCAACGTCTCAAGTATGCTTCAACAATCACTTAAGTACAAAACGTAAAATGCACAAGTCACTTGTAACTACGAATCATCATCTCAAGGCTCTTATGGACTTGGATAATTGGATGGGCCAAGCATACAAGACTTCTACATATGGACTTGGATAATTGGATGGGCCAAGCATACAAGACTTCTACATATGGACTTAGATAATTGGATTGGGCCAAGCATGCATATGGACTTAGCTAAATGGAACGGGACAAGCAAGCAAACAAGCCCATTCGGGGCCCAATAGTAACCAGCCCAACAAGGCCCATCAAGACCCAACAATGCTTCTAGAAGCCTCTAGAACATGGAGGGAAAATGAAAAATTCAAAATTCAAAATTTGAATTTAGGAGGGAATGGATGGAATATTCTTTGGCATATTCCTTATGCTTTGGAATATTCTTTGGCATATTCCTTATGCTCTTGAATATTCTTTGGCATATTCCTTATGCTTTATAATATTCTTTGGCATATTCCTTATGCTTTGAAATATTCTTTGGCATATTCCTTATGTTTTGGAATATTCTTTGACATATTCCTTATGCTTTAGAATATTCTTTGACATATTCCTTATGATTTGGAATATTCTTTAGCATATTCCAAGATCTCATGAGCCTATAAATAGAAGTCATTTCTCCACTTCTTGGGCGCAATTTTGCAAGCATAAAAAACACACACATTGATTATTTCAACATAGAAGTAGTGGCATGAAGAAGTAGTGTAGTCATGAAGAAGTAGTGGCGTGAAGAATTTGTGTAGTCATGAAGAAGTAGTGGCGTGAAGAAGTAGTGTAGTCGTGAAGAAGTAGTGGCGTGAAGAAGTAGTGTAGTCGTGAAGGAGTAGTGGCGTGAAGAAGTAGTGTAGTTGTGAAGAAGTAGTGGCGTGAATAAGTAGTGAAGAAGTTGTATATAGACTAGTGGTGTGAGATTGGTTCTAGCTAGGATTAGAACCCGACATTTAGCTTTGTGTCGTTAAATTGGTGTAAGCAAAAGTGTGTACGGTTTTCTCCGCCTAAAGGGAGCTTTTGATTAGTGTTGTGAACTCTCGAGTAGGTGACTCAGGGAGTGGAGTAGGGCAAGGAAGGTGTCCTTGTAGCCGAACTACTATAAATCATTGTGTTCGGTTTGCATTTCATTTCTCTTATCTCTTTTCATTTATTCTTGCATTTATCACTTTATATCTATCCTTGCCTATATGTCTTAGTTGTTGCTTATATTGTTGTGATGTTGATTATGTTGTAAATAGAAGTTAATATTGTGATATGATGTATAATTATATGACATGGTCTAATGGACTTAGATGTATTATTCACACTTTTCATGTTGAGTTTAACTTAATCGATAATTTGATACAAAACGTTTTAATATTTTAAAAGAAAAACTTATTCACATAAAGATCAATCAAAGCTCCATTCATAAAACTAAGTTTTGAAAACAAATTCAAAAGCACACATATAATTGATCATATTAATTATGTGTTGTTTTCATACTAAACTCTAATTGATGGTTTTCAAATAAACATTGAATAAATTAAAGAGAGAGAAAACTATTCAACCCCCCCCCCCCCCCCCCTTTCTAGTTTTCCACAATTGGTACCAGAGTCACGTCGCTCTAATTTTCAAAACAAATGGTTTTAAAAATTGAGAACGATCCATGTATCAAATTACCCATTAGGGAGGATTAAATATGAAAAGTGTTTTGTTGATTAACTTGTATTAGTTTTAAAGTTATATACACTAATTATACTAGCTCGAGATAAGATTATGCTTAAAATAAGTGTTAAATGTTCGATATTAAACTCAGAAAGTTTCACACATTTCCACAAAGTCAGAAAACAATTTTTAACAAAAAATATAATTTTGAGTACCAGATGGGCGGCCCCCTTAATTGTCTGGGCGGCCCCCTTAAATATTTAAGGGGTCCGCCTGTCTGTTCGCAGTTTTTTTTTGAAACTTTGAAAAATCATATAAAAATAACCTTAACTCCGTAGAAGTCGTGCCACCCGGCGTTTTAAAGGTAATTGAGTCTACTTTCATTTAAAAATACTTACAAGTAACCATTATAAACTTACATAAGTCAGAAAAGTCAAAATACTACACGGTGGTCAAAAACTTATGTCTCGTTTTAACGTAAAACTTGTATTTTACCCTTTCCTTTGAGTCGGGCATTCCTAGTCGTTATATCTTGGAAAAATTATGTATTTATGCTTTCGAAATATTGATATTAATTAAATTATAAAATGAGTAGGAAACTATTTTATTTTCAAATAAAATCGAGCTAAGTAAACACTGGTGTATATAATACACAAAACGACGACAATTGTTTTATGTGTTATGTGAATTTATTTGTGATTTTATTTTGTTAATAGAGTATATTAGATAATCGTTGCTATTTGAAATTTAGATATCTTAGCATACGTACCATGTACTCTATTAGTTCGTAGCTAGTTGTCCAATTATGCCTTACTAGATCTTATGTTAAAATTTCTTGCGTTAAGTTTGCATAATTAGCATTGCATATAAGTATAGATGGCTTAATGTTACTTAAACATCTTGTAAATGCGTTAAATTTAGTTACCTAAATATTTCAAATGATCTAATCTATTTTCAACAAACGCTTAAATATTTTCAATAAATTACTTTGTTTCACTTTAGGTTGTTTAAACAAGAGAAATCGGATCACTTTAATACATTAGTAGTTATATAAAAGAAAAAGTATTTTCAAACTCTAAGTGTGTTCATTATACGTCACAATAAATAGTTTTTCACATAAACAAAACATATAACAATTATAAAGTACTAAGTCAACTTTCAATCATTCACTAATCTCACTCATAAATAATCTTAGGATTAATGAAACACACTATCAAAATGTTTATTTATTTTAAATGAGTGTTCGTGAGGGTCAAGAAAGATCTTGTTATTATATCAATTCATTATTCAAATTATGGTTGATATATTTATCAAATCTAATTGATATGTTTTTGTGTATGGACAAGAATTGGATCCTTATTTGTTTAGTTTCAAGATTATATCAAATTACAACAAAATATATAGTTTTGAATCTACATACTCAATCACACTAGATTGATATGAAAATATTTACATCCTTTGTAGATGAAAAGAATATGCATTGGATCATAACTCACACTTGTGTTGATAATGTCATATTGAGTCTACTTGTCCAATAGTTGTGTTCCAAATATTAGAATAACATGTTTAATACATTCATAAAATATACAATGAAGTAGGATTGACAACTTGGATGTTTCGTCCGAAATATTCAAGCAATTTACATTGCAATGCAATGGATAAATGTGTCATATCCGAAAAAACCAAACATGAGCAAACTAACAACATATGCAAACTTTGCTCACACTACTTAAAATCATCATTTCAAGATAAAATACATATTTAATAATAATATACACTATGTATTCTATGTATTTCATTTTCTTTGTAGCATGAATGGTTGTGTTACAAGATAATGCACTACATATTCCTTTTTGAAATAATATAAGTTATTAGAAATGAAAAATAACTTGTCACAATGCACAAACAAGTAAAATTCATTTTTCTTAATACTAGTTAAATTATGGAATATAACATTGGCAAAAATTATAGAAAATAATATTTGTTTAAGAATACATAAATGTTTAGTTTTAATATCATTTGAAAATCACAAACTCATTTAAGATAAATCATCTTAATGAGATTCATTTCACAAGATATGCTAAGGAGCATTCTTAAATCAAGCACATTTATTAAATCAAGTAATATGCCATCAAAACCAAACAACCGCTAAATCATGAACAAAAGATTAGAACATTTTGTTTACTCTTATCAAAACATTCAACACATCTCGATAGAGATCGTAAGTAAAACACATCATCTAGATTTATCTTCATAAGAACATGATGTTTGAGGCACATTATGCCAAGTATTAGTGAATCAAGCAAACTTCATATTTGGTACTCTTCGATATGTAAATTTAGGAACTTAATTTCTTCTAAAAAGAGAATGACTACTGGAGAATCTATTGACTAGAAAATCAATTTAACCTAACGGTTGAATTGCTTCTATGTGAGAAGCTGGGTGTATGTAACCCGTAAAAATGGTCATGTTTAGCCTGAATTGAGCACCACTAGTAATAGTCTCATACTCATTCTCCAACTTGATTAAATTGCTATTCCTAAATATACCTAACACTAAGCTTACTTTTATGAACTTTGTTTTTCATTAGAGTTTTTCATTTCTAGACCTATGGCATCTCGCATATATGATATTTTTAGATTTTTACTTGTTCCTATATGTTTTGATTGTATGCCTTCGTAATTATTTGCTTAGTTATTGAATGCATGTTCATTATAAAAGTTTTTGTCTTTCTCAAACTATTCCAACATGATATACATTAGGACATCTATATAATACTTGCTTAAATGCTCTTAAATGCTTAATTCTAGATGTCTCATCCATCTAGGTGTATTCTTCTTGTCTTTAAAATTTATACCCTTATTTCATGAGAACCTTAGTGTCCTAGAGTCTCCATGCATACTCACTTCCTTATTCATGTTACACTTTATGTCCAGATGATCACGAATTTAATAGGAAGGGAAAACACACTCACTCACATATATATCTCTACCTTACACTCAAACCTCATCTTCACTCAAACGAACCCTTTCACAAACCTCATCATAATAACCAACCATTCATTCTTTCTCCCAAAAATACACCTTCATCTCACCCAAATGATTCTTATGTAGAACATGCTCAATCTCAAAATAACAATCCTAATCTCAATGCACCATCTAAAACGCCCTCCACTCATGGAACACCCTTTTCTTCCATACCTTCATATTCTTCCATTAATGATTTCCTTAACTCACATTGTCTCCACCACCAAAAATATCACCACTACAATTTACCATCTTCACCAATAACTTGACCTAGTCATCCCCATAATTTACCATCTTCACTAATAACTCCACCTAATCATTCACCTAGTCATCTCCACTTGATGCTCATTTCCCATCTTCACCAATAACTCCACATAGTCCTCCACCTAGTCCGCCAACTCACATGCTACTCCTATGTTGCATATCCAAACATCCATTCCAAATAACAACCACACTCAACCATCATCACCTTCTTCCGATCACTTGAAATTCATTGAAGAACTTAAAGAAGCCCATGAGCTTAGTGCTCTACTTGCTTTACACCTTGCTCAACGCAACTTGGATCAACCCCCTTCTAGTTCACCTTCATCACCCCACAACTTGAATAAAGTTGAAAAACATATCAACAATTATCCTTGTTGTATCTTTCTCTAAAAATAAACCATTTCCTTAAATGAGCATTTCTCTTGGATTGAACACCTTCTCACTAGATCTCATCCAAAACCTCCACTAGCACAACACTCCAACCCTCAATCAACCTCCTCCACTCCAAACTCTCCACCTCCAAACTCTCCACCACCAAACTCTCCAATATCCATGCACCCAAAAATATACCTCCATTAATCGAACATCCTTACCCTCACTCAACCACCTCATTTCACTTATCAACCTTTAGTCGTCAACCAACAAAATACCTTAAAAATTCCATAATTCCCAATCATCCACCTTTGATAAACGATATATTAATCTAAACCATATTTGCCAACCTTGTGTCATCACCTTCCCTTTCCATTCATGGTCATCCTTCTCCATTTTTCTATGTTTTTAAAAGAACGTACCATTCTTATCGTCATTTTTCTTTTGCATAAGTTGGCTGAATCTTTGCATTAGGTCCTAATCATTGTCATGTCTTAAGCATTGGTCATGTTATTTTGTTTTGGTATTTAGGCTGTTGTTTTTAAAACAATCATTGCATGTGTCATATTTTTTAATGGATATATCTAATACGTCCATATATTGTTCCCCTATTAGTGTCATGCATATATCTATCATCATCATTATATATATGTGCACTTGTCTACTGACTTTGTTTTGTAGAATTACTTCATCACTCGATTCTTTGGTAGCCAAAACAAGTTTTGAGCATACACCAAGGGGGAGTGTACACCAAGGGGGAGCATTGGCCATGTGTATTTCATCCCTATCAAGGCTTCACTTATGATGATGCAAGCTTGCCTTATACATTCTATCTCAAAGGTTCAAGTGTAGTGGAAGTCTCATCTTGGAGTCCATGATGAGTATGTAAATGCTCATCATTTTTACCATATTTTAACTGCCAAAACACGTGAAAACACTCAAGATTGCATCAAAATAATGAGAATATCCCAAAGATCGTGTTTTATATGTTTCAAATGCAAAATGATTGAAAACAAACGAAAAACAAACAAAGTTTACATAATTGACAGTTTCAGTTCCCCAGCTTTCAAAAGTTATCAAAACTAGTCCTTAAGCATTTATTTTAAAAGAAAAGTCAACCCAAGTTTCTTAAAAGTCAAAAGAAATCACAAATGATCTTTGGGTAAAAAGCTTTCAAAAATGTACAAGATTAGTCCTTGGATTACAATTTCAAAAGTTTACAAGAAAGGTCCCTCAAGTTTGCAAGGTTGTCAAAAATAGTCCTCGAGAAATCTAAATTGAAGAAAAACGACAAAGTGAACCTTGTGGAACTACAACTTGCCAAGAATGGCCCTTGGGAAAATAGTTTGGAGATTTGGCAGTTTCAGTCCCTGGAAATTCAGAAATTACATGTTTAATCCTTGGGCTTGTTTTATTAATAAACCACACGGACCTATTATTCACTAACCAAATAAAGCCCAACCTATTCCTTATATCACCCTTGGCCCATAACAAACCCCAAGCCCAAACCTAATATCAATATAACGTGCCTCTGTTCTTTGACCTAGGTTAAACCAACACACCCCCCACCTTTCTTCTTCCTTCGATTATCCACGGAAAAACCCACACCACCACTACCTCTCCTTTTATCCACTAAACCAAAGCCCACATCCACTCAACCTCCTATAACACTCCTCCACCCTCAAAAGCACCATTCCACTTTCAGATCCCCCAAACCATCACAATCCCATACCTACCACCCTCCATGTCACCAATCCACACCATTCTTTGGGTGCCAAAATAAGATTAAAGGCTGAGATGTTACCAAGCACATTCAAGGGCTGGGATTTACTCCAAGGAAGCACAAAAGAGTATCCAAGGCACAAGCATACAAGCAAGATGGAAACCCTAGTTGAATTAGTATAAATAGTAATGATGTTGTAAGCCGTTTGGGCAATTAGGTTTTAGTTTTAGTTTTCAATATCCTTAGCTTTTTAAAAATCTTTTGTTATCTTTCATTTAATCCAATGAAAGTTTAAGGTTTCTTTTACTGCTGCAGCTACTTAATTTTTTTAGTGTTTATTGCTAAGCTTCCTGTCATTCATCTAATTTAGTTAAAGTCTTTTTCAATATCTTTTATTAGAGTCGTAGCTTCAAATTTGGTTGTCCTTTGAAAACATCTATCAGGCACCCTGTTAAGGGATGTTTGGCACAAGGAAATATTTGGTGGTTTCAAGTGTTTTGGTCATGTGGTAAAGTTCAAACAGCCCTAATTCAATTTCATAAGTAGGTTAGAAGATGTTTTATGTAATTCAAATGAGTTCTTTAGCTTTTTGATGAGTTAACAAGGTTTCAAGGTTTAAGGAACTAAGTGCACTGCTTATTTTCAAAGTAGTAGGATAAGGACTTTTATGTTGTTAATTTTGTGTCAAACTTAGTTTAACAAGTTTTTTTGAGTTTTGTAGTGAGTGTCAAAAGGCTTCTAAGTCAATTGGGTCAGTTTGCAATTATGTGTCAAGGGATTAGAAAGAAAACGGTCTCGCACATTTTTTTATCTTGATTCTAAGTTAGTTCTATTAGGTTGTAGGATTGCAAATTTAGGTTTATTAGTAATTTGTAGTGTATATTTCCCCTTTCTGAGCTTGTATTTAAATTTGGAACTTTTGTGTTTGCTTATTTTGAGCTTGCTAATAAGCTTATCTCCCATGCACATCAGTTAACTAAGGTCCCAACAGCCCTCATATAGGCATTTTTAATTTGTTCATTTCTTGATTAATTCCCTTGAAAATTGATTTGTAGCTTCTTTGCTAGCTTGTTAACAAGCTTGTATTTTTAATTTATTTTTAGAATTTTTTCACAAGCTTGTGCAGGCCGCCAAACATGCCCCATCAGCCACTGTTGTACCATTTGTAGCCTAGGACTAGTTTTTTGTTTATTAGTTTTTAGGTTTTCTATACTGCTTATTCTCGCCGCCAAATAGTTTCTCGGACTACCTAGATCTGGGTCTGACGCCGTCATGTATTCCCCTTGTGCAGGTCGTCACCAAATTAACTCTTGACGCCCTTGTTGTGATGCCTTCAGGTTTGCACTGGGTCGTCATGGATTTTACTCTTGACGCCGTCATGATCTTCCTCTTGATGCCGTCAGGTACTGTTCTCAGCATGGAAAATTAAGTCTTTGCCGTTTTCTTCACTTTTATGCTCCAAAAACGTCCGAATTGCTTCCTTTTTCAGAATTCACTCCCAAAGTACCTAAAATCACAAAAGGAATGATTTAGGGCAATATTTGATCAAATAAATTCAATTCCGGGCTTAAATGACCCCCTAAAAGTGGTTCATTTTTCGCCTCATCATATACCCTTACACTTGAGATTTGCTTGTCCTCAAGCAAATGCGCTTTTATTCTAGTCAAAATACAAGTTAGGGGTCATTTATCACTAATATAAAAGTAATTACAACAAATAATCATTCCACTAAAGACCAAAGACAAGCACAGAGGTCATACACTAGCACCTCACAAATAGTGTTTAGATACTCACATCTCTCGGGTGTAATAAAGTATATATCACAATATGGAAATGGAAAACATCTCTCACTACCTGTCATAGCAAACAGATTACCATAGGCTTGGGAAAGGATCAAAACTCCACCACTTGGCGAAAGCACCAAGGATAAACTATCAAAGAGGTCTTTTAAAGGGTTATAACATTAGCTGTAGGGATATGGAAAACACGGTTTTGTTGGATAAAGGCAATATTTACTGGTGGCGAGTTAATCATCTTTGTTAATGACATGTACAATATGGCGTTGCTAAGCCAAGACTCGACTCGACTTAAGCTAATAAATCAAAAATAACAAAAACATAGAATGAAACGGGATGGTAGTCCGTATGTTTTTCTCTTTTTCTTTTTCTATTTTTTTTCTTTTTCTTAATTTTTTGATTTTTTTTTTGGCATACACTCTTACCCTACCATCCAAAATAATACATCATAGGGAATAAACATTCCCCTTACACTTGAATTTTTACATACTTTACAATAAACTAATCTAATGACTCGAATCAAGATAATCAAAACACTTGGAGTACTTTTAAATATTAACGCACATATGGGGGTGATATATGATGTTCTTCCCCATTACTCCAAAACATAAGTACTTTACCCAATCGTCCCAATCGTCCCAAAACAATATGTACAAGATATGACTCGACTTAGCAACCATGTAATCACTTAGATAATTGACTAAGGGTTTAAACATGTAACAATAATGCACTAAAGATGAGTGCATACAAGGAAGGATAAGGCGATTTGGTTGCACATTTGGGTGGGTTGTAACAAATTATTCCTTTAAGTAAGACGCTTAAAGTTAGAAACGAAAAGATAGGCTCGGAGGGGTGTACTAGGGGTATCGTGTACTAAAAATGAGTACAATGCTAAGGTGTTGGAAAATTAATTGACTTTACTAGTCAAGTAATATGACTTAAATGGTCAAGTAATTATGATACGAGTTTAACACAATGGGTGATCCTAATACCTCTTATCATGTAGTAAATCCTACTACACGAATGTAGTCTCACTAGCGGTCTCGGGATGCATCACTAACGCAAGTTCTAGAATCTAAATGCTACCGGTACACTCATAAGCACTAATAATGAATGCTTTTCCTATCAAATCTAAAGACGAAACTCACATATTTGGGTGGAAAATTTTTCTGAATGCTACGGTTTTGTGCTAGTCATACAACTCCTATCCATGAGACGCTTGTTAAGGCTAAAGCTTCACTCCTAAATGTTGTAAAAAATTTTAAATTTGGCGCTAAAATTACACTAACAAGTATTTCTCTTAGTTTTATTACACACCTACCATTGAACAAACAAACTCAAGCGCAATAGTATCCTATAAGGTATCATCATTTACCCTCCCCTTACACTTAGGATGAACATTGTCCCCAATGTTCAATTAAAGAATGTAAAAGTAACATAGGTAAAAGAATGAAAACAAATACTCCCTTGATTCGTTCGGTGTGGATAGTGTGTTAACAAGGTTAGATCTTCCTCCAAGAAAATGAATGTTCAAAGCTTACCTTCCAGAAATATAAATCATCTTCTTGTCATATATAACCTGTTAAACCTGAGAAAACAATCAAGGCAACCTCGCGTAAAATCGGCGGCAATCTATATATACTAACAAATCCTAGAAAACAATTTAAGATATAATGCTTATGGAATGAATGTTTGCAGATTTCTTGGAGTTTATAAAACTAAAGAATCAACAAAAACTTTTAAGACTCCGTTAGAAAAACAAAACTTACAAAATTTCCAGAATTTTACACGTGACGTCGTCAGGTGTTAAACCCTGACGCCGCCAAAGTGACCTACAGAAATCTTTATATTAAGTTTCCGGGAAATTTCTAGAAAAACTTATGTCCTATCTCCTGGAAAATCCTGCAAAACATCATTATTACTCGATACAAGCATTTGACTCTAACAATTACTAATATCCATGTTCATTTAATATTGTGGCGAATCAAGATTATTTTCGTTCTTAGAAACAAATTTGGGGTTTCCCCTTACACTTAGCTTTTGCAAAATACCTTTATATGAAGTTAAGACGAAGTTAAACAACAAAATAAAGCATTTTCACAATTTTAGTTTGAAACATGATCTACCAACAATAAAAATAAAACATGCATATGGAAACAAATAACATCAAACAATTAAAAACACACAAAACATGAGTTGCCTCCCAAGAAGCGCTTTTTTTTATTTACGAGTCTTGTAGCTAGACTCAAGGTCATGGGATATTACGTGACCTCGCCATTGGTCTCATTCTCTAGGTCATCTCCAATCTTAGTTTTGTATTCCGGACCCAGTTGCAAACATTCCTTGTAAAAACCGAGTATTCTACTCATGACATAATCTACTCCTCTACGTCTATCCTCATCATTCATATAGTAGACCGCTTGCTTGTGTTCCTTTTCAAGGTTTGATAGAAGACGGTATTGTTCAATATTATAGGGCATTTGGTAAGCAATATCATCGTTCTCATCCTTGAATCTAACTATCCCTAGGGACGGGTCATAACTCATCTTAGAGGCCTCAACAAACGGTTTTCCGAACACTACTTGACTTAGGCAACCATTTATTACCGGACGAATATCTTCTACAATCACAAAGTCGGTAACATAAGTGAAGTTTCCTACAAAGACATGTAATCCTTTCACTCTTCCTACAAAGTTGCTCATCCAATTCGTGTTAGGCATCATCCTATATCCAAGTTGCTTCTTCATTACCCAATTATAATAGGTCCTAGTCATGATGTTTATAGGAGACCTAAGATCGATGTAAGCTTTCCACACATGCATATGCCCAATGTTGCATGGTATGTTGATGTTAGAGGGATCTCCTGTTTTGATGAGTGGTGAACCAAGGATGTAAGGTGTGTCGGGGTCATCGAATAGATCCTTATGATATTCCCGTTCTTCCTTGGTGGGTAACTTATCAAAGTATTCCTCTACGTTTTCTACTCCCTCTAACTTTTCTTCCTTAATATCCTCAACTTCCTTAATCTCATCCTTAGTCCCGGTTTCTATTCCAACTTCATCCTTGTCACTTTCTTCTATATTCTTATCTATTGGCTTAATGGTGACAACGTTGACAAAGTGGACGTGTTTGGATGATGAGGGGTCCTTAATTTGGATTCCGCTACTAGTGTCCCTAGTGTCCTTCCTAGGTGTAGTCAGCACTTGGTTGTTGAGGGCTTTCAACAAGTTGTCAATCTTATTGGTCATCTCCGTTTGTTATTGATTGAATTCGGTTTCAAACTTAGATATGCGAGCTTCTTGAGATGCCATAAACTTGGACATCAATCCTTCAAGATTATTGGTACTACCATAGTCATTGGAAGAATTGTTGTTGAAAGTACGGTTAGAGGGTGGACCGTTTGGTTGGTAACGATTAGGTAGATTGGAAGAATTGTTTTGGGGCATGTTTTGGTTTTGTTTCCACCTAAGGTTCAGTGATTTTTCCAAGAAGGGTTGTAGGAATCACCGTAAGGGTTTGGCTCGGGTTTGAAAGTGTGCCACTTGTCTCCTGCTTCCTCGGTACGCGAGGATGTGTAATCCGCAAAAGCTTGTCCGGGGAGTTCCACGCAATCACGAGTGTCATGGGGACCACTACATAATTCGCATGAAGAAGTGATTTTGTTCACTTGGCTTGAAGGCTTAGGAGCTTCGTAGGATTTCACGAAAAACTTGACTTTGTCCTCAAGTTCCATATTCCTACGGTCGGGAGTGCTAGAATTGTTCGAAGGCAAAGATATTGCCTTGACCGGTTTGTTCTAATCACGGGCAAAGATTCTTCCGCACTTAGATTACGTAGCTTGCCACCGGCCGATTGGTCAATGGTTCGCCTTGTGGAGAGATCGATATGGTCATATAAGATTTGGTCTTGGAGCCAAAGATCTATGCCATGATGAGGGACATTTTGGAGTAAGTCCTTGAAACGAGTCCATGCTTCATATAGAGTTTCACCTTGACGTTGTTGGAACATCAAGATATCATTTCTAAGCTTGGTAGTTCTCCCCGGCGGGAAAAATTGAGCAAGGAAACGAGAAGTGAGATCGTCCTATGAGGTGATGGATCCCGCGGGTAAACGTTCAAGCCATTGACTAGCTTGATCACGTAGAGAGAATTGGAATAGACGTAATCGGGTTGAATCTCTAGTTACAACATCAAGGTCTATGGAATCTACGATTTTAAGGAAATCCTTGAGATGTTAATTAGGATCTTCGGAACGAAGTCCATGGAATGCACATCCGCTTTGCACCAACCGGATGGTGTCGGATCGCAAGGGGGACACATTGACTCCTTGAGTGAGCTCAATGGTGTTTCACTAGCCTTGGTGGCTAGGACGGGAATACTCTCCTAAAGTTCGGGGCCTAGGACGTTGGTTTGCAAGTGGTGGGTTTTGTGGGTGGTTTTGTTGTGGTGGGTTGATGAGTTCAAAGATGTTACCACCTTCCATGATGTCGGATGGTAAAGGTCACGAACAAAGAAACGAAGAAATAAGATAGACTAAAGAAAACCTAAAAATAAAAATAAAAATCTTACTAGAAAGGAATCTAGCAAGGAGACCTAATAAAAAGAAATCCTAACCTAGACAATAACTATTCCCCAGGCTGCGGCGCCAAAAATTTGATACGTGGGAATTGCGCCCTCGCAATAGGTTTTACCTCTCAAGGGATCTCGAGAAGCTTACAACCCCCACCAGGCAGTGTACCTGATCATTGTAATATAGTATAGTGACAAGTACCGGGGTATTGATCGTTCAACTCAGGAATAGTGTCGCTAGGATTAGAAAGCCTACTAAACTAGGTCTAGAGGCGAGGGATGCTTCTTTTTGTATTTTTATATTTTATAGAAAGCAATTAAAATCTCGGGTTTTGAAGGAGTGGGCGGAATTAGTTGCTAGCCAACTAACCCAATTAACTACAGATGCAATCAAAATAAAATAAAAGAAATGAAAATAAAACTATTATACTAATGTGGTGGAAACAATAATGAGAGAAGTTGTGTTTACTTAGATTTCATTACTCCCTAGATATCTTTTACAGGTTGATTAGCTTGTTACAATTGCATGGATGACGGGTCATATTCCTTAATACTAGTCGTAGGGCCGTGTACAATATTCCTTAACTCTATAAGATCCTACTTCACTCCTATGTCGAGCCGTTAGAAGCTCCTAACATGGGATCATTAGAATTCTCTTACGCATTAAATACAACCAAAAATCGTAGAACACCTCCGATCATGTTTCTTAAGACGTTTAAGCAAGTTACCGATGGAAGTCTGCCAATTTTCTTAAGCCTAACATTGAATACAATCATCCGTAACAATTATAAACAAACAATCAACCCATAATTAACATCTAGGTTTCACTACATCTAAGCAAACATAATGAAAATCTAGCCTAGCATGTTAAAGAGAAGACAAGCGTAAGATATAATCACACAACACATAGACATATTGAATGATTTGAATAAGTACTTATCTTCAATTAAATATGGAAGAATCAAGGGGTTGAAACCCTTGAAAAGCTGTAAAATTCGTCTAGGGTTTATTCCCTCAAAGTTGCATACTAATGAATGAAAATTGGAAAACTATATATAGATTTTACACCTTGACGGCGTCACGTTATAGCTTGTGACGCAGTCAACTCACCGCCATGATAAAAATCGTATTGCCTAGATCCACTTCTGACGCCTTCATGTAGAGAAACACTCTGGGCCGTCACGTGTGTTTGGACCTTGACAGCCTAGGTGACGCCGTCAGGCCAATAAGCTTGAAAACTTTCTGGGCCATCATGTTATAAGTTCCATATCCACCTCTTTTGTCACTCTTGACGCCGTCACGTGTAGAAGCTTGACGTTGTCAGGTACTGTTCCAGCAAGGAAATTTGAGACTTTACCGTTTTCTTCACTTTTATGCTCTAAAAACGTTCAAAATGCTTCCTTTTCCAGATTTCTCTTCAAAAGTACCTAAAATGACAAAAGGAACGATTTAGGGCAATATTTGATCAAATAATCTCGAATTCGGGCTTACATGACCCCTTAAAAGCGGTACACTTTTCGCCTCATCAGACGCCGTGGGCTAATCACACTGCCACAAATAGTGCCTCAATGACACGGCCATGGTACCTCCATGACTAGACTAAAAAATCAAGCATCAGAACAGAAAAATAGAACAAAGCTATCCATAATCAAAGTAATCATAGCATAATCAATCAGAACAGAGTCCCATATAAATGAGATAGTAACAGATCATCATAACAGAAAGGATAGCAAACAGAATCATGTCGGATCATATCAAAGGAATCATATCGACAAATCATATTAAGGGGATCAAAGCAAAAGGGATCATAGCAATGGCTCATATCAAAGTCAAGGATCAAAGAGTCATGAGAAATCCCTACTGAGAAGGGATAGAATATATGTACCTCAAACCGCAAATGAAACCATATCAGAAACAAGGATAGGAAGTTACTCCTTCTTCAGTAAATCTACACGAATTAATGATCGTCTTATTATTTAAAAGCTCAATTTAAATCAGATTACTCATTTTACGCTTCTTTCTATTTTTAGAAACTTTCCATTTTTAGTAACTTGCCATTTTTAGTAAGTTTCCATATTTAGTAACCTTCCATATTTAATAAGTTTTCTGAATTAGTAACTTTTCATAAATTAGGGCTACAAATGACAATTAAGTAAACCTAAAGGTTTAATATAGCTAATTTCATAGTTTAGGGTTTATTATGCCATTTTAGCAAAGTTTTGGGTTAAATGTGACAATTTCCAAAGATTAGGGTTTAACTTGTAAATTTAAGGTTTATTTATGTCAAATGTTTAAGCTTAGGGTTTATATTGTAAATTAATTTCATAATGACCCAATTTTGGACTTATGATTTGTTTTATTAGCAAAGCACATATAAGCTCGTTCATGACATCTCGAAACAACCCGAATTACACACACGTTGCACATCTCGAATACACACATACACATTTACACCTTTCGTTCCCACGCACATGCATCCGTTCACACTCTTGTACACTCACACATGCTAATCCATTATTGTCGACTTCAAACAAAACCGAAATACACCCCATGACATTCACAACTTTACCATGCACGCCTATATACTTAAGTTTATACCAGGTTTCGATGCATACATTTAGCAGCCCTTTAATCATACAAGCCATACTCACACGTTAACATACACTACAAGAAATTGTTAAAATCTGCACGGTTATTTCTCCACGGATTTAAAAACGTGGAGTTTTAATTTGTCTTCTACACGGTCGAATGTGTGTTCAAAATACTCGAAATAATACACATTAATATGTGTGTAAAAGTAGTATGTATGCCACTCTCATAAGCATGTAGAAAAATGACACACTTATAATTGTGTAAAAGTGATAGTGGCCCATGTAATCTTAGTTGATATTTTTTGCATTACGGAAAAAAATGTGGACAAAAATAGCAAATAATTTTCACAAAAGAAAGCGTGAACTTATCTTGAATATGTGTCACTCTAACATATATATATATATATATATATATATATATATATATATATATATATATATATATATATATATATATATATATATATATATATATATATATATATATCATCAAAAAAAATTTAAATTGCATTTTCCCCAAATTCTAATTAGATAGGGTTTCAAAATATTCTCTCAAAAATCACAAGCCTGTATCATACAAGACATTTAAAGATGATCGGAGCCATACTCACACGTTAAGATATATACATTTAGAAGCCCTTTAATCATACAAGCCATACTCACACGAAATATACCCCACAACACACGATCACACCAAATGGATAACCCCCACGATTACCAAAAAGTTTTCACTCACAAACCGATCACCAACCGAACTAGAACCAAAAACTGATTCACCACCTTAACCCTTCGTACTTCTTGATTTTCTTGGAGCCAAAATGACCAGCTGTTTAGTGTGTTTTATTTAGGGTTTTGTGATTGAATAGAAGTGTGATACTGTGATAAATGTGAAACGGATGGTAGAAAATGGTATATGACTTGCCGAATCTTAAAGAAAGTTGATGACCAAATCCTTTTTAAGTTTTTTCAAATATATTCCTATCTTTCCATGTGTGTAAGTTGTGCACGTATTTTAAATAGAATGGGAACCTAATGAACATGTGTGACTTTAGCTTAGGATTAAATGTTGTGTCGATTTCATGTTGTGCATAAGTTATAGATTCAAGTATTATGTAGGTTTCCAAAATACAAGGTTTGAATACTTAGGTTATATTCACCAAACTTAGAAAAATTCAAATTATATGGGAAATTTAAGAAAGACGGATTTTCGGGTTTTACAATTAAACACAAGTATAATATCATTAACGCATCATGAACCAAACCCCCATATCAATTTAGGCAAAATTAACGATTAGGTCAAAAAAACCCACAAAATCAAAATCAACAAAAATTCAAATAATTAAGCGCGAAACGTGATTCCAAAATCAAATTAAGAAATAGTACCTTGAATTGATGAAGCGATAAGCAAGAATTAACCCGAATATAATTTCCAAGTATTGCCCAAGTTCGTCTATGTGCGTGTGTGTTTAGAAATACTTAAGAAAATGTATCGATACGTCGTATCCAAATAAATGGATACATCGTTAGAAAAAATTTGACCGGTCAATATGCTTTGGCTTTAAAATGAATACGTCGTATCCAAAAAAAAAAAAAAAAATTGGATACGTTGTATTGACTTTCTGAAAGAATTTTTCTTTTCACACCACTTCCACCACTCTAAAAAGTTAGAAAAGTGCAAGAGATTTGAAGGCCAAGTTTTCAAAAAATTTGAAGATTCCAACTTCAAGAAATCAACACCAAAAGTTGAAGCACCATTGCCTTCATCATTTGTAATCTCTACTACATTCTAGTTTGTACTTTTTTTGATGTTTACTAGACTAAGGGTCCGTTTGGTATATGGGTTTGGATTCAAAGAAAACTCAAATAAAGTATTTGGCGCATTTTTAATTCCTTCACAATGGATTTAGAATGATAGATGCTATTCCTTGCTCCACTAGTAACTTGTCAAGATCCATCCAATCATATTTTAGCTTTTATTCCCTTAAAATTTTCAACCGCATATATATTCATTATTGCTCATCTTTCTTTCTTTCTTTTCCTTCTTTCTTTTTTTTTCAAAATAAAATACAATAACTCAAATAATTTACAATAACTCTATCTTTTTTCCTCTCTTATACAGAGTATTTATTTTCTCTCCCTACTTTTCTTTCAATCAATTACCAAATTCAAATCCGATTCTAACCCTTTTACAAACCAAACACACCCTAAATAATTTTGTGGAAATGACTTTGTATGCCATGTGTGGTTAGTGTTTTATAGAATTATTTGGATGGTGTTTGTGATACGTAGGTTGCATAATTATAAGAGTAGATTACACCGTTGGTTCCTAAACTTATGTCGGATTTCATACGACATCTAAAAACGCTAATCGTTGCCTTTTTTATCCACGATTGAGAAAATATTACGCCTCTATTCCAAAAATCTAATGCTCGTTAGTTTTTTAGTGATAAGGAAATGTTTGTTACGCTTTTAGGGGGTCATTTAATCCCTAAATTGTGTTTTTATGATCAAATATTATCTTAAATCGTTTTTTTTATTTTTATTTTATTTTATTTTTTTTGTCATTTTAGGTATTTGGGACATGAATTCTGGAAAATGGAGCATTTTGGAGCTTTTTGGACGTTTTTATTCTCAAGAATGAAGAAGACAAGAAAAGTCAAGAAAGTCAGTATTCAACACCTGACGACGTCATGCTTTGGAGCTGACGCCATCACCCTATGATGATACGCCAAGGATTTTTATGCGGAGACGCCCTAGAAGAAATTGTCAGGTTAACACCTGACGGCGTCAGGTGTTTCAGGAGCAAGGCCGTCTCCCTTTAGCACTACACGAGACGGCCCAGAACCTTTATAAAGGGACGGCGTCAGAGATCTCTTGGGTGATACGAAACCCTAAAACACGACGATCTGACGCCGTCATGTTCAACTGAAAATAAGTCTTTCTTTTAATCATTCAATATGTCTATGTGTTGTTTGAAGATAAGTCTTTCTTCGGCTTTTTCATTCATTAGGGGTGTAACTTTTGGGAGATAAAACCTTAGACGCATTTTCCAGTAAACTTATGGTTTCCAAACCGTCTTTTCCTTCATGTTCAATTGAAGATAAGTCTTTCTTTTAATCATTCAATATGTGTATGTGTTGTTTGATTATCTTTTATGCTTGTCTTTCTTTTAACATGCTAACTTAATTCTCTTTGTGTTTACTTAGATCTAATGAAACCTAGTTGTTAATTATTGCTTGTTGATTTGTTATTAGTTGATTTGGGTGATTGATTTCGCGTTAGGCTTAAGAAAACTGGCTATTCTCCTATATGGTAACAGGCTTGGACGTCTTAAGAAACGTCTTAAGAAACATCATCAAATGTGTACTATGATATTATTGGTTGTATTTAATACATAAGTAACTGTTTACGAGGCCTTGATAGGAAGAGATAGAAGCTTATAGAGTGGGGAAGGACGTACACAGCCCCACGACTGGTATTAAGGAATACAACCCTTCATCCAAACAACTGTAACAAATCAATTAATCAGTAAGAAGTGAAATCTAAGTAAATACACTTTTCCCATTATAAGAAGTTCACCAATTTACTTTTCTGTCATTTTATTTATTTTGTTTAAGTAGTTATTTTTGGTTAGTTGACTAGCAACTAATTCCGCCCACTTTTCCAATACCTGATATTTTTACTTTGCTTTCATAAAATATAATCATCCATCACCTCTAGACCTAGTTTAAGTAGCTTTTAATCCTAATGACACTATTCCCCTAGAGAACGATCAATCCCCCGGTACTTGTCACTCACTATACTACATCGGTCAGGTACACTGCCTGGTGGGGATTACAAGCTTCTCAAGATCTCTTGAGAAGTAAAACCTTTTGCAAGGTTGCAAAACCACGCATCAAGTTTTTGGCGCCACTGCCGGGGAATAGTTATTGCTTAAGTTGTTTTTATTTTGATTAGGTCTACTCATTAGATTCCTATCAAGTGAGATTTTTATTTTCTTTTTATTAGCTTTCTTGTAGCCTATCTTTTTCTTTGTGCCCTTTGTTTGTAAAACCATTTTCATTTGTCACTATGGCGGATGAAATTCCATTTAGATCATTGATAATAGAGGAACAATTATATTTCACTAATAGATTTGCTTCCTATCATTCCAATGAATTTCTGTGTGATCTTAGTGACATCCAAGAGGAGTTGGGGGTAAAGTTAGATGGGTTTGATGAATTCTATGCATGTGTGATTTCTACTAGACGATCATTATCAAGATCAATTCCTTTTAGTAAGACCCTTTGGATAAATTTTGAGGAAAGCTTCCTAACCATGACCTATTAGTGGAACGAATTGATGGATTTGTATGAGCAAGAAAACCTAATTTCTAAGAACATGAACTTAGAATCAAAACAAGATTCTGAGATGGTTAGCGTTGAACTACCTAGTTGCATGAGTAGGATAGATTTCACCAAAACATACGACACACATGAGGGTAGAGTTGAGCCACCTAAGTGCATGTCATGGTTAGGCACTACCATAATACAGGATGAACACATAGGTGATCTTGATGTGATGGAGGATATAGTAGAAAACCTAAGCCCACCAAGTACCCCACAAGTCCTACCATCATTTGAGGCACACACACCGCCCGTGACTTACCCGGAAGAAGTAGAAGAAACTTTAGGAATTCCGATGGAGGCAGAACCCTTGTACCAAGTACCACTAGAGGATATAGGTTTGAATACTCGTAGTGATAACCTTACTCTTAGTTCTGGGGAATTTCTTAGTGTTGATGAACCGGAACCTCAATCTTTACACAACTTTCCATCCTTAGATTTACATCTAGGAGACAAAAGAGGAACCGACCCACCCATCAACCAATATTATCCGGGTAGTTTTAGGATGAAGGAAGCCATTCACTCACCCCCTTCACGTCACGTGGCATATTTCCACCCTAAGGGTGTGTATCGCTACTTTCACCCGCACTTAACCCTAATTGTAGGGAAAACCTCCCCTATTTATGTTAAATAAGGGTAGAGTCAGGCCCGTGACTTGAACAAAAATAAGCGCTTCTTGGGAGGCAACCCAAGTTTTATTTTGTTTGTTTGCTTGTTTGTTTGTTTGTTTGTTTGCTTGTTTGTTTGTTTTTATTTGTTTCCGTGTTTATTTTTCATTCTCATTATTTATTGTTCATGTCTCAAATTAACTTGTAAAAATGCTTTATTTTGTTTTTAACTTCGTATTAATCTCATTGATGAGGCGAAATTTGTTACGCTTTTAAGGGGTCATTTAAGCCTTAAGTCGTGATAATATGATCAGTTATTACCCTAAATCGTTCCTTTTGTCATTTTAGGTACTTTTGGAGAGAATTCTGGAAAACATAGTGTGGAAAACTAGAAGGGGGGTTGAATAGTTTACCGATTTTTTTTAACTTGATTATTTTTTAAAAAAACTTTACGTTTGTTTAAAGATATAAACATAACATTATATGTTCAATTCTTTGAAAAGCTTTACGTGTAAATAACAAACCTAACTTTACTTGTTTAGTTCTTTGAATAGCTTTACGTTTGTTTAAAGATATAAACACAACTTTACTTGTTTAATTCTTTGAAAAGCTTTACGTGTGATTAGCAATTCTAACTAAATACAATATGTAATAAGCATAGATAAAGAAAGAAACGATCAAACCACAACACGATTGTTTATCGTGGTTCGGCTACAAGGACTCTTTTTCCTTGCCCTACATCCACGCCTCGAGTTTCCAACTCGAGAGTTATAAGCACTAATCAACAAGCTCCTTTCCCGGTGGAGAAACCTTTACAATGTCGCTTACACTTTCACCGACACTAAGCTAGATGTCGAGTTCTTTTACACGGGTACAACCACTCCCATCGTCGCTTACACTTTTACCGACACTAAGCTAGATGTCGAGTTCTTTACCAAGGGTACAACCACTCCCGTTAGTTCTTTTACACGGGTACAACAACTCCCTACACACTATGTATTTTGAGGCCTAAAATACTAACCGATCACTTCTACATACATGACACAAATGAAGTATAAACTACCTAAGCTTATACATGACAAAGCTAACAAGACTTGCAACTTTAGAGTTGAAGCTTGTAACTTCTTGAATGATCTTGTGAAGTCCCTTGCTACATAAGAGGACCACACAAGTCAAATGTTACCGAGTTAGTTGAGAGAGTATATGAAAATATGTCCTAAAGTCATTACACAAAACAAACAAGTGGCTTGGTATTTATAGTAAAACAAACAGTAGGTTTGGCGGATACGGCGGAACCCTCAGATGGGTTCCGCCCGTGTACCCCCAGGGTTCCGCCAGGCTTGCAGTAGGTTTTACAATAAATAACACAAACCAAAGAAAGTCACATCAACAACAACTAGTCAAACACATTAAATCCAATTTGGAAAGCTTCCAAAAGTGTGTAAGATGTTATGGCAAGTCAAATACACAAGCTTGCCATAAATGAAAGATGTGACAAGACACTTTCTAATTAAAGAAATAAAAACAATGTTTTGTTTAAAAGGAATGTAAACCTTAGTTTAAACAAGACTTAAACGCTAAAGTGATGATTTACTAATAGCTAAAGTTCATACTTTGTCATTAACAAAACTTAGCAAAGATCGTAAAATATAAATACCATTTTTAGGCGATATTTGTATTAAAAATCTCCCCCTTTTTGTTGATGACAAAACATAAACTTTATTTATAAGTAAGCCACTAGTTTTAGTGTTAAGTCTTATAAAGTTAGTATAAAAACTTGTTTTTGCTAAGATGATGTGATATGCAAGAGTTAAGAAAAAAAATTTGAAACAAGTTTATATATATATATATATATATATATATATATATATATATATATATATATATATATATATATATATATATATATATATATTCGCCTCCTTTTTTTGGAAACAAAAAGAAGAGTAGCGAAGCGGAAGTATGCACTTGCTCCCCCTTGGGCGATACTCCCCCTAAATGGAGTGCCAAGAGAGGAGACATGTATTTTGAACCTACAAGAAAAACAAAGTTAGTTGCCGCACAAGACAAGTCATGAAAGTATTTCATGTCTAAAACACAACTAAGAGTTGTGAAGCGGAATAATGCAATACTCATGCTCCCCCTTGAATATTACTCCCCTAAATGGAGTATCAAGGAAAGAAAACATGGATAATGATCCTACAAAAAGAAAGGTTAGTTTCTAAAACACAAGATATATGTATGCTACAATAGCGAGGTATAGTTTACTCATTATACCTAAATGGTCAACAAACAATGCAAACCTTGTAGTAGAATGAAATTCATTTCATGTTAAAATTTGACTCTTAGAAAGTCAAATACAAGAAATTAGGACGACATCATCCTACTTCTTAAAAATAAAGAAAAACTAAAAATAAACTAAGAACATAAAAAGCTACAAGGAAATCATCATTTTCCTTAATGAGAAACATTTTTCAAAAATAAGGTTAAGGTTGTTTAAGGATGAAAATGTGTGTTGAAGGTTGTAGCGAGCTTTATTTTGAAGGTTGAGAGGGTGACACGGGTTTTGGTTTGTTGGTTTAAATGTGAAACATTTTCCAAAAGAAACGGTCTTGTTTCATTTTGGAGACTCTAAGGTTGAGGTGGGTGAGAAAAATCCAAAATGTGGTTTAGTATAAACCTCATTTCTTTGGATAGCTCGCGAATTTCCCTTCGACACCCTTCACTAATGTGAGCGGTTCTTTCGCAATATCCGCAATCATGGCGGGGAAAGTTTGGTGGAAGAGAGGTTTGATTTGTTGGTG
Organism: Artemisia argyi; assembly: GCA_030686995.1. NCBI lineage: Eukaryota > Viridiplantae > Streptophyta > Magnoliopsida > Asterales > Asteraceae > Artemisia > Artemisia argyi. Next base: position 75,085,188 of record CM060684.1, on the reverse strand, counting down.
GTGGATGGTTTGAACTTGAAGGAGTAAATGTGGATGGTTGAGAGGTGTTTTTGCTTCCTTCATTAGATGAGTGTAGTGTTGTTTGTAAAACCATAATATGGTTGATTTGAGAGTCAACCATACGTTTGAAGGCATGAAGGTGGTTTAAATGAGTGTCAATCTCATTATTAAGGTTTGGAGGTTTTTCCCATATGGATGCTTCTATTTTCTTATAAGAAGAAAGTAGAGATTCAAATTGTTGGGAATGTTCTTGTGGTGATGGTTGTTGTTGTTGTGGTTTTTGTTGTTGTGGTTGTTGGTTTTGAACAAACTGGCGGAAGCTTGGTTCGCCGGAAGGATTACCATGAAGGTCTTTGTAAATTGGGTGAAACACAAATGATTGTGAGTATGTATGACCTTGATCATTTGGAAAAATTGATGGTCTAGCATAACGGTAAGCCAACCGTTCTACCAATGATGGTTGATGTGGTTCATCATCTAATTGCTCACTAGGTTGTTGTTGGGTTTCCATTTGAGCAATGGTGTCAAAGAGTGACAAGGATGGTGGACTTGATGATTTGGGTGATAGGTCTTCTAATGTTTCCAAATAGGGTAGTGGTGATGTTGGTGGTGTATGGAAAAGTTCCATTGGTGTAAGTTTTGGTGATTGAGGCGATGAAGTCTTTGATGGTTGAGCTTGTTGAGAAGGTGATGTTGAATCACTTGAAGGTCTAGTTGGTGGAGGAATGGTGGCTATGTTGGTGTTGCAATGTGTTGGAGAGGGTGTTGGAGTAGCCAGATTAAGAAAATCTTGAATAGTGATGACATTGGTATTGCAAGGTGTTGAGGATGGTGTTGAGGTAGTGAGGTTAAGGAAATCTTGGATAGGTGAAGTGATGAGTGCTCAAACACTCATCATTTTTGGTCAAATCTGAACTGCAAAACATACAAAAACACTCAGAAATGCATCAAAATAATGAAAATATCCCAAAGATCGTGTTTTATATGTTTTAAATGCAAAATGATCGAAAACGAATGAAAAATGAACAAAGTTTGCATAATTGGCAGTTTCAGTCCCCCAACTTTCAAAATTTGTCAAAACTAGTCCCTAAGCGTTTATTTTGAAAGAAAAATCAACAAATGTCTTTTGTAAATCATAAGTTGTCAAAAACGATCCTTGGGTGAAAAGTTTTCAAAAAGTTTATAGTTTTGGTCCCTGGAGTTGGAATTTGGCGATTTTGATCCCCGGATAGTTCATTTTGGAAAAATTACCATTAAGGACCTTTGGGAATTTAATTTGTGGCAAGTTTAGTCCTCAGAATATTTATGGAAAACTTCGCGAGATCAGTCCCTGGATTTGCAGATTTTACACTCTTGGTCCTTGTGATTTATTACTACAAACAATTAGATCATTTGTGTAATTTAATAACAAAACAAACCCACCAATCCACCACCCTAACAAATCCAGTCCATCCAAACTTACCCATTGGCCCAAACACCACTTCAACCATCCAGCCCAATACCCCAACCCATATTACATTTTTAATAAAACGTATTTCTCATCCCTTAGGTCAAACCAAACGCCTCTTTCTTCTCCACCTCCCTCGTATTACCCAGGGAATAAACAAACTACCCCAAAACCTCCCTCTACCAAACCTTCACATGATACCACCCCTCACGGGTATCCATTCCACTCACACCATCTCCAAGACAACCCTCACGGGTATCCCCCCTCCTCCAAGTCCATGTCATCCATCCTAGTGCACCAATTCTCATCAAACGGCTCAGAATTAAAAGATTGGGCACCAAGTACTTATCCAATGGTTGTGATCATTCAAGAGAAAACACAAATGGATGGACAAGCCCCACTCCACTCACGAAAGAAAAGACAACAACAAGAAGACAAAGGAGAGGACAACCATGTGAAACCCTAGTTTTCAAGTATATATTGAGATGATGTAAGCCTTTTAAAAAGGCAGTTAGTTTTTAGTCAAAAAAAAAGAGGTTTTAGTAAATCGTTAATTAGGTTTTGATAGCAGTTAATTAGTAGATTTTTAGTCTAGATGCTTAGTTTCAAGTTTTCTTTAATGTACTCTCTATTTTTAATCAATGCAAGTTAAGTTTTCTTTAACTAGTTTCAAACTGTTTATTCATTTTTACATATCATTAGTACTTATTTTAGCTCATTCTGGTGTAGTTGCGCTTGTTTATGCATTTGTTTATTTGTTACGCCTGTTTGATAGTCTTGGTAGTTATAATTTATGATTTACTTAGTTCATTGTTAGAGTAGTTTGTTATAAGCTCAGTACTTTTAGCTTCTCGATAACTGATTGATTAGCCTTGTTGTTTGCATCTTCAAACTTATTTGGACTGTTGCTTATAGCCTTGGTATAAGCTGTTTCAACCACAGCAGTCTGCTGAGTCAAACGTACTCTTTTGGCTCAAATTTCTGGTTAGTTAGAGTAGCGTTTAGAGGTTGAGTTTTGTTTTATAAACTGATAGTTGTATAAACCTTTATAGTTAGAGCTTATTTCAGCTTTCAATTCCTAATTGCAAGTTTAAATTAGACCCGAACTTGTTCCTTAGGACTGCTGCAATTGCCCCCTCTTTGGTCTAAATTTAGGTTAGGTAGATTAGGATTTAGGGCATGATTTGGTGTTTACTAATAATGGTTGTGTGAGCTTAATTTGTTTTAGCTTATATTGAATTTTGAGACAGTTTGGGTAACTTAGTTTTGGGTCCGAAAACCTCCGCTAAGGCCTGCAATTTTTCTTGCTCAAACAGCCCTTCAAAAGATATTTTTAATTCACCCATCGTTAGGACTTATGACTTGAAATTCAGTTTACAACTTATTTTCTAGCTTAGCTTTACGCCCTTATCTTTATTTTATTTTTGCGAATTTTTTTTACTGCTTATTCAGCCCTCTTAAGTAGCCCAGATTATTGTTTTGACCACCATTGCTTGCTGCTTCAGCAGCCTGATGTCCGACACCAATCCCTCTTTCACTCAGCTTTTAGATAGCTCATTTTTGGGGTGTAAACTCACCCACCAAACCAGGCCTGCTGAGCATGTATAATCAGGTCCCGTTTCAAGCTAACCTCACATCAGTTGACCCCATAAACTGCCCCATTAAACCTAGTTTCTGCTGCAATGTTGATATGTGATTAGGAGTTGTGTAGTCATGTACGTTGAACTGTGCATTTTAATTCAGTTGGCCTAGGCTGATTTTCCTTTCAATCAGTTTTCTTTCTATTTGTGGACCCAAGTTGATTCATTGTTTGCTGCGTTAATTGGTTGTTTATCTGTGTTGTATCAGTTTCAAAAGAGTAAGAAACATTTTTTTTTTTTTTTTTTTTTTTTTTTTTTGGTGTAAAAAATTTGAGGTTTGGACAGTTTCGACCCCCTGACCTCTGGTTATCAAACACCACTCAATACCTACCATACCAACTGTGCTAGCTACTCTTTGTTGTTATGATAGTTTAATTTATTATTTTATCATAGTGATAGTTTTGTGTATTTCCATTTCAGCTTTCAGTTTTGCTTATTCCCAGCTTATTTCAATTGCTTATTTCATAATTTTAATTTTCCTAGGTTAGTATTAGTGTTATTTAATTTCCAGAAAATTTCCAGATTTTTAAAATTAGTTTTAGTATTTTTTTATAATTTAATTTAGTATAAATTGATTTTAAATCATAGTAATTAATTGAAAAAACAAAAAAAATAAATTTCTTTTTTCAAAAAATTTATTTTAACATTAGGAAAGTAGAAAAATCGTTTTTACACCCGTAGGCCTAATGTAACTTTAAATTCGCTTTTTAATTTGCGCACTCGCATAATTTTAATTAACTTTTACGTTTTTAAAACTTAGCTTGCATTTTAAGGTTCCCTATTTCCCTATCATGTTTCCCGTAGTCTTTTAAGTAGATCTTAAGTGCTAATTTTCATTACCTTGTTTGTGTTTATGTTTTAGTTACATTTGTCTAATTTTTCATACGTTATTTGTAATTTATCGTAATTCAACAATACCAAATAATCGAAATCATCCTTACAAGCATTTTAATCTCCGAATCTCACGATATTGCCCATTCACACCTCGTTGGGACACGACCCGGGTAATCACTTATCCGGTATCACATATATATTGTATTCACGAGTTTTCGCAAGTCTTCCTTTTCCTAAAGGTTGATTCGTGAATTCCACTCACGTCTACCTTGTATATTAATTTGATACGCGCAAAAACGCAATATCATGAAGATATGTTAAGCGAAGCATCACTTGAAGATGATGAGCTTGACTTGATGGTTTTGTTGAAGCAACAAGGTTTAACACTAATCCTAGTGGTTTTTGAGAAGGATTTTGATGACTCGGATGAGGTGTTGGATTTAGTCATTTCAAAGGTGTGGTTTTAATGTTTTGAGAGAAGAAATTTTGATGGTGATGGTGTGGTTTGAATTGTTGCAAAACTTTCAAATTTATAGGGTGGAAGAGATGTTGAAATGGGTGTTTGGATTTGATGTTCTACCATTCAAAGATTGAGGTTTCAAATGATTTTCATGAACATGTCACATCATTTGATGTCACTCCAATGGAATAGGGTGGAGTGAAAGACCAACATATGCACTCAATGCTTTTGTGATCATGGGATGTGATTTGGTTGAAAATGTTCCAATGGTTTGAAGGATCCTTTAAAAGGGTTCCTTGGGTTAGTTATGTTGGAATTTGAATTTTTGGCAGGAAGTGACTTCCTAATTGTTTTAGTGAGTGAGAGTTGCCCTAATATGGTTTTTAGAGTTAATGAAAGATATTTCTCACTAAAGATAATAGTTTGACACTTTACAAGTTTTGAACTTAAGAAAAATGACAAAAATTTTCTGCAGGTGACTGGCGAAACCCTCGCGAAACACAGGCGGAACCCTGTTTTGGGTTCCGTTTGGTTCGTTGGGCCATTTCTGGGTTGCCCAGAAATTACACTGGCGGAACCCAATTTAGGGTGCCGTCAGATCCGCCAGACCTGAAAAACTATACAGTCCGCAATTTTGACCCGTGAGACAATTTTCAAATTTTTCGAAGACTCCTAAAATCAAAAATATAATGCATATCTGGTTAGGAAATGCAAAAAATGGACATGTAAATACGCATACCATAGGACTTTGACCGGGGCTAGCGATTTTCACTAAACTTAGTGAAATTTACTATAAGCATAAAAATTGACAAACACCTCAAATATTGTCATTATGCATAATAGCTCATATAAAACATAATCCGATAAACGTAATAAAGCATGAACGTGAAAAACAATACAAATCACATAGTTTAACACATACAAGGTTTTAAAACCTTCATAAGCCAAACACTCCTTCTCACAACCGGTCTATCTTCTTATTGAGCTTGCTTAGGTACCTTCCAAAACACTTGAAAATTCCTTTGGTTTGCTTAAACTCTTCGGATGCATTGTCAATGACGGGGAGTTCTTGAAGGTAGTCTAAAGGAGGTAACTTAGAGTTAGAAATTTTATCGTCCTCGCTCATGTCGGATGATGATGATGATGGTGAAGGTGAGCGAGTACGTTTGCCCTTAGCTTTGAAAACTCGTTTATCACTTAGAGGTACGAAGATGTGAGGAACGAGAGAATAGTCAAGGCACATTCCATTATCGTTAGGAGGAATGGGTGAGATTGCTCTAAAGAGGCGGGTGAGAAGCATTCCATAAGGAAGAGCGGTCGTTCCTACAAAGGGTATGTCGGCCATTCTTTTGGCGAGGTAATAGGCTAAGTTAAAAGGTTGACCGGTGGAAATGTTATAGAGCATGTAGCTAAGACATGTGTTGACATGATCTCTATTTCCTATGGAACTTATAACGTTGGCTCTAAGAATTTCTTCCCATTTCTTAAATTGTGGTTTGAGCTCATTGATTTCCATAGCAAAAGGGTCCTTATCTACCTCTTTACCCGAACGATTCTTCCTAGTAGTTGAGGTTCTAACAAATAGATGCTCATGAATTTCTTCCTTATTCGCAAGAGGATTTTCGTATGGATGAAAACGCTCAATGGATTCAAGACTAGAAAGAGGCCACTTATCCGTGTAGAGATATGTACCAACATTAGGGACACCAAGAATTGTTGCAAAGTCTTTCAAGGATATGATGTTTGGTATTTGATTGGTTTTAAAGGTTAGTGAGAATTCACCATCGTCATCGAAGTAAAGGGTTAAGGTTGCATAGAATTCTAAGATGAACCTAGGGAAAATTTGCTCATCGATGTCTAGGAGACAATCAAAGTTGATTGCGGCAAAGTTTTAGCGAATGGATGTTCCTTCAAGGAAGGATGGATCAATGGTTCTTCCTTCATGAACATAGCATTTTTCTAGACCCTTAAAGGTTTCAACTTGATCTTTAGTAAGACCTTTGGTCCTATGGTGTTTGGGTAAGTACTTAAGGGTTTCCTTGTGATCGGAGAAATTTGCGGGAGGCATGTTGATTCCTAGAAAACACAAAATTTTATGTTAATGACTTTTAACAATGTGGATGTTCTAATGTGTTCCTATATGCAATCAATGTGGAGACTTGGTTATCTTGACTCATTTTGATGCCTAAATTGTTTTGTTATGCAACTTTTGTTTTAAAAACAAAAGATAACCAAGGCTCTCCTAATTGAATGTGTCTTTGATTGAATGTACCCGAAAATACATATTAGTTATGTATCCCCTTTAGCATTCAAGAGACAATATGCACGTGATGTTTCAATAACGTTTTTCATTTGTTTAAACAATGTGGTGAAGAGTTGTGTTCTAGTTATGGATTGTAATTTTTGAAAGACAATGCACTCGGTGTGTTTGGCAAATCAAAATAACAACAAAAAGGATACAATTCTTAACTAATGGAAGACATGATTGGTTAGCAACCAAGTTTTTCATGAATCAAAATGTTATATGCATAAACCCTAAGATTCTAGTTAATGAATGCAAATGAGAATGTTATACTTGAATCAAAAATGCAATTATGATTAGAACACTTACAAAGTTGATTAATTTGAAGAGGTTAGATTGAAAGCCCTAAATTTCGTATGGTTATGTGTTTTTGAGAGGGTGATGGTTGTTTGAAAAGTGAATGATTAAGTTAAGATGGTGTTTGGTTTTGAAATTAAAAATAAAACATCCTGCAGATTTGGCGGACCAGGCGGAACCAAAAGGAGGGTTCTGCCCGTATGGTCTGAGGGTTCCGTGGGTACTGCAGGGAAAAATTCAAAATGGATTGTCTTGATTTTTGCGGTTTTATCCTAATGTTCAAAACTAAGGTTTTAGGTCTTATGAGTCTTTGACTAAGCCTAGGGATGATGAATGCTTCTCATTCAAGAGGTTTTGTGAAAACGTTAATAGAATGGTTAACGTATAAGACTTTCTTAGTTAAGACGTTCCTCAATGAACATTTTTACCAAGGCGATGATGATGGATCACAATATGTCAATAAAGAACATAATGGATTGAATTGTTGCTGAAGTCGATGCTTCCTTTGTTGAAGGGATAACAATGTTGATAAAAGAATTTCGTTGTTGACACGAATTTGCTTGTTCACGCTGAGCTTGTTGATGTGCTTCTCCATCCGATACTAATTTGAGAACCTTACACATTTTGAAGAGTCATTGGGTAAGTAAGTATAGAAGTGCAAGTACCACTTGGGCTTTTCTTATCAACTTATTACCAACATAATTCCATTTGGCATACACTATGGTTTCTATTCCCGTTCTTTTGGGATACAATAATCCTAGTTGTGTAGTACCTTATGATGAATCCAAACAAGCTCTTTTGAGAGAGTTGTTTTAGGATATTCTCTAAAAAGAACGAGCACATAGACAAGCACTAAACATAATGTTGGATTTATTCGTTGTGAGAATAAGTACACTTCCAAGCATTTCTCTATGTTTAGTTTTACCTACGGATTTACTAATCTCATTCTTGATAAGTCATAAAGGACTTAATCATTGTGAACATGTGAATAACTAGGAATGTCTTTGAGTGATTATTCTTTGCTTTTGGAGCTTGCTTAGGAAAAAAATCTTTCATAGATTTACATTAATTTCTATTTTAAAAGACCCATTTTATTTTAATGGTTGCTTTACTCTAATGTCCAAAAATACTTTTTATCAAATTTGTTTAAATCACCACTATGACTTATGAATCAAGTTTTTATGACCTTGTCAATATTGCTTGACTCATTGTTTGACACAAGACGAAAGGATGTTGTTTTTCAATCTTAATAGTTCATCTTCCTTGTTATTGATCTTGACTTACTTGTCTTATCAATGTTGGACTTTCAACTAAGTTATCATCTACCAAAGATAATATCTTAGAAGGAGGTGGTCTTTCATCGAATGTTAAATTCAATGACTCCTCGACTCTTTGGGTTTATTTACTTAAAACACTATGAGTGTAAATGTCCAAGAGATGCAACATCATAAGACCATGGGTCAAATTTGATGTGCAAATCCTAGATGTTTATAAATTATTTTCTCCCAATCATCCTAATGAATTCAAATGATTTAATTTTCTTTGTGTGTCTTATATGAAATTTTAACAAAAGAATGGTTGAATTTAAGACACAATTGAAAATGTAAGGTATAATGTCAAAAGATGTTGTACTACAAATATCTATGAAATGTTGTGATTTTGCTAGATTTGCAAGCATCACAAAAGTGTTGGTTGTCTCATCACTTAGGAGATTCTTAGTTAGCCCACTTGTAGACAAGTATTAAGTAAGACTCACTCAAGAGTTTCTCGTGTTTATCTCTTGATGGTTAAAGAACCGAAACACCTTATATCTCCTACTAGTACTAATGACGACATTCCTTGTCGCAGAGAATCTAATCTTTGTTATTACTAATAGCAGGTAAACACTTTAGAATACTACTAATAACACATACTACAACACACAATGCTAGAAACAAGAGACAATCAAAGTCAAGTTGAAGTAATGCGTACCTTTTAAATTGCATAGAGATGCTATCAAGAGAATAAACACAAAGCGTAAAATCTTGATTTGATGACACGCTTGGAAAATCAATTACTCATGTATCCAAGAAGGTTAGATAATCATATAAAAGCATAGAAAATGATAATCTTAATCCTTTTATCATGAGTTTCTATTAGAGATTGAATTATCTCTAACTCTCTCTTCTAGGTTTAACAAATTTTTACTTGCTTTGTTTTACTAGTTGATGATGCTTTTGAGTTAAAATCCTAATCCGGTTTTATCTTTAAACAACCTTTGACTCCTCAACAATCTTTCAAGAGATTTTGAGCTTTCATTAAATTTAGCTAACATTTTTCCTTTTTCATTTTGCTTTTTAATCTCATGTTTGTAATCAAGACATAATTTACATTCTAGATCAATTTCAATATTACTCTCAAGTCTAGACATTTTATCTTCTAACAAGATTTCCTTTTCAAAGTTATTCACAAAGGATTTTGAAGACTCATTGTTAAAGATAGTTTTTAGGTTCATGTTACCTAAAAGTTTAGACTCATTTTCTAATTTAGAAAATTCTAAGATAAATATGTCAAAGCAAAAATGTTTGGTTTCAACATGTACCTTGTTTGTTGTTTCAATAAATTGACAATCACCCACCGGATCATAGTCTTCATCTACATCAATTTCATTCCATGATTCGCAAGTAAGTTCATCAAGACACACGTACTCATCTTCACTTGTACCTTCATTTAAACATTTAAACTAGTAGCACATGTATTAACTTCTACTAAGTGTTTATCTATTAGTTTTTCTAAAACTTCTAATTCATACGTAAGATCAAATTGATCATCTTTGACTTGACATATTTCTTAATGAAAGTTGATTATATTTTTCCAAATATCATTAGCCGTTTGACAAAAATACATTTTTTCATATTCGGTACTTGATAAGGCTTGATAAATCATTGTCTTAGCTTTAGTATTTTTATCAAGTTCAGGATAGTTATCTTGGTTTTCAAAACTTGTTTTCTTTGGTTTGAAATCACCAAAAGAAATAATATGCCAAAGATCTTGATTAATTGATTTCACATAGTTTTCAAAATTACTTTTCCATTCAAGGAAGTTTTCTTTTTCAAATAGCGGTGGGTTTTGAATAGGTTGCCCTTCTTTGAGATTTTCAAAATCCATGGATCGATCCAAGTTTAAAAATACACTATATTTTAAAGATCTTGAGTAACGTAGCTCCTGATACCAATTGTGGAAAACTAGAAGGGGGGTTGAATAGTTTACCGCTTTTTTTTTAACTTGATTATCTTTAAAAAAAACTTTTACGTTTGTTTAAAGATATAAATATAACATTATATGTTCAATTCTTTGAAAAGCTTTACGTGTGAATAACAAACCTAACTTTACTTGTTTAGTTCTTTGAATAGCTTTACGTTTGTTTAAAGATATAAACACAACTTTACTTGTTTAATTCTTTGAAAAGCTTTACGTGTGATTAGCAATTCTAACTAAAGACAATATGTAATAAGCATAGATAAAGAAAGAAACGATCAAACCACAACACGATTGTTTATCGTGGTTCGGCTACAAGGACTCTTTTTCCTTGCCCTATATCCACGCCTCGAGTTTCCAACTCGAGAGTTATAAGCACTAATCAACAAGCTCCTTTCCCGGTGGAGAAACCTTTACAACGTCGCTTACACTTTTACTGACACTAAGCTAGATGTCGAGTTCTTTTACACGGGTACAACCACTCCCATCGTCGCTTACACTTTTACCGACACTAAGCTAGATGTCGAGTTCTTTACCAAGGGTACAACCACTCCCGTTAGTTCTTTTACACGGGTACAACAACTCCCTACACACTATGTATTTTGAGGCCTAAAATACTAACCGATCACTTCTACATACATGACACAAATGAAGTATAAACTACCTAAGCTTATACATGACAAAGCTAACAACACTTGCAACTTTAGAGTTGAAGCTTGTAACTTCTTGAATGATCTTGTGAAGTCCCTTACTACATAAGAGGATCACACAAGTCAAATGTTACTGAGTTAGTTGAGAGTGTATATGAAAATATGTCCTAAAGTCATTACACAAAACAAACAAGTGGCTTGGTATTTATAGTAAAACAAACAGCAGGTCTAGCGGATACGGCGGAACCCTCAGATGGGTTCCGCCCGTGTACCCCCAGGGTTCCGCCAGGCTTGCAGTAGGTTTTACAATAAATAACACAAACCAACCAAAGTCACATCAACAACAACTAGTCAAACACATTAAATCCAATTTGGAAAGCTTCCAAAAGTGTGTAAGATGTTATGGCAAGTCAAATACACAAGCTTGCCATAAATGAATGATGTGACAAGACACTTTCTAATTAAAAAAATAAAAACAATGTTTTGTTTAAAAGGAAATGTAAACCGTAGTTTAAACAAGACTTAAACACTAAAGTGATGATTTACTAATAGCTAAAGTTCATACTTTGTCATTACCAAAACTTAGCAAAGATCGTAAAATATAAATAAAGTTTTTAGGCGATATTTGTATTAACAATCTCCCCCTTTTTGTTGATAACAAAACATAAACTTTATTTATAAGTAAGCCACTAGTTTTAGTGTTAAGTCTTATAAAGTTAGTATAAAAACTTGTTTTTGCTAACATGATGTGATATGCAAGAGTTAAGAAAAAAAAAAATTAAACAAGTTTACATATATATTCGCCCCCATAGAACGAGACGGCGTCAAGAAGTTGGATTAGATGACAAGAAACCCTAGCCGCGGCGAAATGACGGCGTCAGCCATCAGAAGGTGACGTAGTCACCCTTGTAAATCTATATATAGTTTTGGATTTTTCATTCATTAGTGTGCAACTTTGGAAAGGAACTTTGTCACATAAACCCTAGGTCAAATTTCAGAAGTTTTTAAGGGTTTCATACCCTTGTCTCTTCCATGTTTAATTGAAGATAAGTAATCTATCAATCATTCAATATGTCTATGTGTTGTTTAATTTTATCTTACGCTTGTCTTTCTTTTAACATGCTAGGCTAGGTTTATTTGTGTTTGCTTAGATGTAGTGAAACCTAGTTATTGATTATTGGTTGATGGTTGGTTATTATTTATTGTTGTGTGATTGTTAATCGATGTTAGGCTTAAGAAAACTGGCTAATCTCCTATTCGGTAACTTGCTTGAACGTCTTAAGAAACATGAATTGGATGTATACTACGATTTTAATGGTTGTATTTAATGCATAAGTGACTATTAAGGAGGCCATGGTATGGATACTTAACGTGTCGCCATAGGAAGAAATAGAAGCTTATAGAGTTGGGGAAGATCGTACACGGCCCCACAATTGGTATTAAGGAATGCAACCCGTCACCCACGCAATTGTAACAAGCTTATCAATCAATAAAAGATAACTAGGGAGTAATGAAATCTTAGTAAACACGTTTTCTCCATATATAGTTTCACATTTCATTTCATTTTATTTTATTTTTATTGCATTAGTAGTTATTTGGATTAGTTGACTAGCAACTAATTCCGCCCACTCTTCCAAAAACCCGAGATTTTACTTGCTTTCTATAAAATATAAAAATACAAAAAGAATCATCCCTCACCTATAGACCTAGTTAGATTAATTTCAATCCTAACGAACACTATTCCCTGTGGAGAACGATCAATCCCCCGGTACTTGCCACTTCACTATACTACATCGGTCAGGTACACTGCCTGGTGGGGATTGTAAGCTTCTCAAGATCCCTTGAGAAGTAAAACTTTCGTGTATTTTACAAAAGATAAGTGTAAGGGAAGCACATATTTGTTTTAAAGAACAAATTGAACATGAAAGATAATAATGAGATATGAATGTACATATTAGTGTTTGTTTGAGTTAAATGCTTGTATCGAGTCACGATAATAATAAGACGATGTTTAAATCTCCAGTCTTAGTATGAGGGAGCAGCTCCATCTCATATATCAGCTCTTGTCTTTTCCCTGAATCTCTCAGCACCCCCTGACAGTTGTTCAATAGTTCATGCATGGCGACGTATTTGTTGCTGGTCAATGTCGCGTTGCAGTTGAACCAACATTTGTTGTTTCAATCCAAATGAACCAGATACATTAGTCACTTATTTAAGTCTATGGCATGGTAGAACTCTTTTGGGGGCCATTGGTTGAGGTTTTGTTTTTTAGGAAATAGGATTTGGTTCTTAAAATAACACGTAGAGTGTGTTTTATAGAGAGTGAATGTGTGTGTTTGGAGGTAAATGTAAAGGTTAAGTGCGTATATAAAGCGCCGAGTACTATTTGAATCTCTGACATGCATCGAGATAGCAAGTAAAGATATACGTCTCTCGTTCTTTGATTTGACCATGCTTGATCATTACACTCTTTCATATATTACCTACTTAGTCTCCAAAATTACATTGAAACAAGAAATTTACAAGTAAAATATGTAACTGACACGTGTATATTAACCAAGTTTTACAGTTTGTGTGTGCATAACGTTTAGACTAGTCATGCAATTAATCTGAACTATTCACTTTCTACAGTTGGATTCTAAGTAAATTAGTTGGAAATTAATTCAGAGTGTGTGCACGTGTTGGCCAAGTAGGGGTCTTTCTTTAATGCATGACTTAGCTGCCACTGGGACTAAGCTTCTCAAATAAGCTTGATACAATCTTCGATAAAGTCTGCAAACCGAAAAAGGCGTGTCATGTCACTGTGCATGGTACTAACTCGCTTTTACTTTTTTATTATTTTTTTTCTTTTTCCTAAACTTATGCCATTTATTTAATGCGTGTGTGGTTATTCTTCATTCTAACAATTTTATAACAATGTTTGTAACAATCTTGTTGTTAACATGTAGTTTATATATGCTTTTTTTAACTATGGATTTTTTAACAATCTAACTTTTTTATGCTTTCAAAGTATTTATTTTTCGGGATAATGCCCAAAATGCCCCGGTCGCCCAAGGTGTGGGCTAATTATCTAGATGAAATATTTTGTGTTTGCTTTTCTAGACCAGAGCAACCAATACTTTTTGGAAAACTAAAATATGTAAGTGACAAGTGTGACTTTACGGATTACAAGGTAGGGAAACTTGTGTACTTATGGGCATCTGGCAGCCTTTATGTCGGACAAGTGGCGGCACATGTTTGGCTAAATTCAAGTTGCCAAGGCAACTAGTCTTGAAAAGCAAACACAAAAGATTCTGTCTAGAAAAGCCCGCACCTTGGGAAACCGGGGCATTTCTGGAATTATCCCTTATTTTTTTATGCTTTGAAAGTATTTATTTTTTCCCCTTCTATCTTAACAACTTTGACAAAGGCTACCATGGACAAACATAACTGTAATTGTTATTGAAACTTAAGAACAATAATTGTTAGCCAAAAATGGCAAATTACATGTTAATTTGAATAATAATCTGAATCTGAATCATATGGAATGATACCAAATTCTAGCAACATCAAGTGACACTCTCGTTCTTTCTTCAAAATTTCCTCCAACTCTTTTTTAGCCCATGCCTCTTCTTCTAAAGTTTCCATCAATGCCTCTTCATCTAATTTAAGTTGATCCTGTTCCTCAGTAAGCCATCCATCAACATTGACATTTCCGGGAAATTCAGTCGCTTCTTCATAATATACTTCTTGATAAATAGCTTCCTCTTCTGTTTGATCAAATGTTTCTGTTAATACAAATAATGTCAAAAATGTCATTTGCATTATTCGTTCTCTATACATTTTGATAATCACAAAATATAAAAACACAATACGTAAAACTACATTTGATAATTTTTAACCGAGGAAAATCGTTTTGACAACGTACCGACTACAACCTCACTTCAGGTATGAACAAACACAATACTGGCATTAGTAAAGTGATCAAATATTTTATTTTCTCAAAACTTCACATTTTTATGTGACAAAACATTTTTACAAAAATATTTTTGTAATTAAAAAGAAATATTTAATTAAAGAAAATAAATTTGAATTTCAAATCTCCCAACAGCTAGTTTTCCCGCTCAAATCAGATAAGTTTTCACCAAATCAGGAAAAAAATGGGAGCGCATGTTAGGACGGTCCCGTAAACATGGCGACGGTCCTTTATACATATGGGACCATCCAGCTTTAAGGGACCATCATCTACTCCTCCTGGTGCCTATAAATACTGCACTGTTTTCTTAGAAAACCAACCCTCTTGGCACAAAACACCCTGTTATTTCTTCCTCCTTTCTTTGATCACTATAACGTGTCGATATGTGTTTATAAGCGATCCCGTTACCCTTTACATCAAAGTGCAAGAGAAGAATACTCGTATTCGTCAATGAAGTGTTAGAGTCATCACACACACACACACACACACACACACACACATAACTAGTGTTACGATTCTCTTCTTCCCCCTAAACTCTCTAAGTTGTATATGTTGTAAATTTGTATATCCAACTTGTGTGTGAGTCGAGATTAGGTGTGTTAGGACAAATACAGACAAGTGTAAGTCCGTGAAGTGGTGAGCCTAGATTATATAATTTGTTTTCTCTTATTTCATTTTCTTCCAACCAAACACGCATTAGGTTTTGCAAATTCCAATTCCTTTATATTCCAAATCCTTAACATTCTAATTCTTTTACATTTCAATTCCATTGACAGATTCCAATTGCATCAAAAACATTCCGCGAACCAAACGGGGCTTTAGGTGTCGTAGTTGGTAAACTTATGAAACTACTGCGAATCAACTTTATCAAAAGGAACTTAGTCATGAAGATTAGTTTTAATGCTTGTTTTCATTTTGTATAATCTTGACGAAGATTGTATGCTTTAAAACAATAAATTCGAATTTGGTAAAACTAGTTCTATTTATCTTAATCAACTTGTCAAAAGCACCACATATTAAGCCACCTAATTATCCTAACTAATCCAAACAAGTGTTGTTTTTACCCATTGAATTTGTTCTAATCATTGCTTGCATTTTTAGTTACAACTTGCACTTGTTAATTTAATTATCAAACTTGAATCTAATCCTAAGAAAAACACAAATATTTGCGAACGACCTTGGCTTACCATTCCAACCTAGGTACACACAATATAGTATACTTGCCCGAATGTGTTTAGCTTAATCTTGGTGATCCTTGCTTTATAAATTTAAAACTTGCAAGACACGCATCACTTCTTTAAACATAAAACGAAACATTTTTATGATACATTTAACAAAGTCAATAAAGCATTATATAAATTATCTTAGGGGTTTGCTAACCTCTGCTAGCGGACACGAATTAATCTGTTTATAAAAGCAATGTTTTAATTTAGAGTGTTGATCGGCACACTCACAATTTTTATCCGCACACTCTAATGTACAACTTTCAAAAGCAGTATGTACAACTGTGTAAAGCACAGGTTTGAGTGTGCAAATCAAAATTGGAAGTGTGCAAATCATTAGCTTTTAATTTATTCAAGTGAAAATCATATTCAAATATAATGGAGTAATTTACAAGTTCATTTAATATGTATTTAATGCATTGTTTGGTTAATTAATAAAGTTTATGTTCATTAACTATAGTTTAACCTCTGGGCACTTGTTATTAAAATTTATTATCTTAATACATATTTTAAATTTATGATAATAAAAAACTATCATGCATTTTAAAAGACAACAAGAGATAATAAAACAAGTCTCTCACTTTTTTTTTTGAAAAGAGACATCACGTGGGATAAATAATAATAATAATAATAATAATAATAATAATAATAATAACACTCTTGGAAAGGGTTTGACTTGTACATGAACACTTATCAACATTTAAAGAGGTTTATTCAGGAAACATGAGGCATTTTGAAGAGTTACTTTTATTTGTCTAGAAAAATTATAAACTTTAGTTGACCGAACATATAAAGAATTACCTTAGGCGTTTGGAAAAGTTATTTTTATTTGTGTAAAAAATTATAAACTTTAAATGACCGGACATATAAAGAATTACCTTTTTAAAAGGAAATAATTTGCACACTAGCCATTATACCAATAGAAAGCATGAATTAATGACACAAATTTTGTAACAACCAGTACCAAGAACTACCAACAGTCCATCCTTCAACGTGGAAGCAAAACCAACACACACACACACACACTTAAAACACACACACCCACTTCTTGTTCGTCTTCATTATTCTTCTTCTTGTTAATAATAACAGCAATGGCGCATCTTATTGCTGCCACGTCAGCTCTATCCGCTTCATCACTCTTTAACCGTAGTAACACATCTCTCCTTCTACTTTATATATTTAATCACACTCTAATTTCCATTTTTATTTTATAAAAAATGTTATTAAAAATATGTAACCCTAATTCGAAACTCAATTCAAAATGATAAAAAAAAAAAAAAAAAAATTTTGAGTAGTTAGTAATGAGAATTGTGAATTTTCAGGTAGAGCTGTTAATTGGGGCAAAATGTTCAACTTTTCGTCTTCGAATAAGTTCAGGTCGAATTCTTCGTTGTTTTTCGCCAGGAGTGGTTCAAGGAGTGGACAGTTTCGTGTTGTGAATTCTTCAAGTGTGGGCAATGTGGAAGTTGTGCAAGAGGAGGTTGCGAAACCTTCATATTCGTGGCCCGATAACAAGGTTCTCATTTGTTCTTATATATCTTCAGATAGATGGATTGAATTAGATTGATATCCATAGTGCAATTGTTTATAACCGTAGATCCCTTACCGAGTATATAGAAGTTGATAGGTATAGTTTGATAGGTATAGAAGTTGCCACTAGAACAGGTGCTTATTGCGTGGGGTTAGGTTAGACGGCATCCAAAAGGAGTGCACGGGTCAGGGAGTCTCCGCTGAATTAAACATTTTGGAGACTATGTGCTCGCATAGCTATCTTAGTTTGTGGTTTATGTTTTGAAATTGGTGGTCATTTAGAGGGCAAGCGAGTTTTCTCATGATTTGGTTTGAATTTTGATCTTTCGATATGCAAGTGTTTATAATGGTATTTGTCGTTGGATATGATGAAAATGGGCATCTAGGAGAAAAATTGCTCAATTTTTGACATTTCACATATGTAGTGAGCTTTTTGGGATAAAAAGTCATTTACGTGGTGTAACTATCCCTAATGGAACAAGTGGTTATTGTAGATTGTAGTTTGGGAAATTTTTAGTTGTTGTTTGTTTAAGTCGTCATTGATTCTGTAATATTTATTCCCAAGAGGGGTGTTATTATGTATATCGCCCTTTCACTTGAATTTTTTGATCGATTCTAAGAGTCTAGCTCCGCAAGGCCAATCCCACACTGGTAGGACAACGCATACTTTATGCTATGGTCCATGAGTCCGAATTGTAATGATTTTAAAGCTCATGCAATGTATGAGCATGGCTGCATCCAAAGTATAACCCTGAACGAGAGATAAAATCTATGTGCATGCAGACCATGTCTATATGCAAAATTCACCCTTGTAACTAGCATAAACAAAAGATAGAAATCAAAATAGATATCTGAAACCAAAAATTAAAGCATGGCTAGATGATCCCTTATTTTCATATTAAAGACAAGAAAACAAGCTTTTAGCTCTAGAATTCTCAAGCGTCTGTATACATGTTTATCAACCATAATTGTTATTGAAGGACTACATTCTTATTTGTTATAGAGGCCGAGGGTGTGCATACTTGGTGGTGGATTTGGTGGACTATATACAGCTTTAAGATTGGATTCACTCACTTGGCCTGATGATAAGAAACCTCAGGTAACTATTGTGACATTTAACATGCTACTTTAATTTATTCATTGATTATTCTTTCTTTGTTACTGCATCACTAGATTGGTGGATCATATCACATCCATTTAAATATATACTGCCGATAAGCAGCTAAAAATATAGTGACCCATTTACTTTTTGTAAAAATTACAGGTGATCCTTGTTGACCAATCTGAACGCTTTGTCTTTAAGCCCATGTTATATGAGCTCCTAACGGGAGGTAAACACTTCAATAAAGGGTTCTATGTTCAAGTTTTATTCTTGTTTTCTGATTATTGTTTACTGATTGCTCTAATGAATATATGAAGTGTAGAAGTAGACGCATGGGAGATTGCACCACGGTTCTCAGATTTGCTTGTAAACACTGGCGTCCAGTTTATAAAAGACAAAGTGAAAGTCCTTAGTCCATGTGATCATGTCGGAATGAACGGGGGGCCTACTGTGTCTGGCTGTGGAGGAACGGTTCAGCTTGAAAGTGGACTTGTTATTGAATATGATTGGTATGAGCATTGTCATTCCTATTACAAATTTTGTTTTTCTTGTAGATGTAATTTGTCTGCTTTCCTCCCATACTTCCTTTACCTCTTTGTGTAGTAATAATTATTTCATTGTTGCTGTTAGTTTTGCATTTCTTTGATAATTGAACTTGTTTTTCTCTCATCTCATAAAACTTGCCTATAGCAATATTCTGCTTTATGCGTGATAAAAATATATTATTGCTGATTATAATTGAACATATGAGTTTGAACTTTACCCCATTGAAACACTAGTCAAGTGGATCTTGGTTAAGTCAATGAGATTGTCTTGAAACACCCGAAAAAAAAGCTCTTTAGATACGAAAAGCAAGGCAAAGCTTATAATTCCTAAACTAGTTTGATCGTTAGTAGCTAAATGGGCAGGTTGAGAACAGGTCAAATGGGTCACATCGAATAAGAAAGTCCTAATAGTACGGATCTAAACTGGCCAGTTTAGGTTGGTTAATCCGTGCACACTCTCCTGTGCATTTTTTTTCTTCATAATTTGTTGGTTATGACTGCAAATAACAATATTCTTAATATTATTGTAACTCTCACTCTTTGTATAATGATTTAAGAGGGTGTATGCTAATATATAGACTTTTGGAAACTTTTATGCCCTTCCCCATGTTAGCTAAATTCTTTTGATTTGGTCTGTTTTATATAAAACACAGCCCAAATCGACCCAATTATAAGTAAATGGATTGAAACTGCCTTCTCTAATTAAACATATGTTCGATTGCTAATTATTATGGTTTGTATGTGGGCAGCCAGGTTGGTACTTTCTTTAGGAGCAGAACCTAAGCTTGATATCATACCAGGTGCTCTTGAATTTGCATTACCGTTCTCGACCCTAGATGATGCCTTGGTAAGTTTCCAGACATAGATACTTAGTAGTTTCCTTCCATTGTTTTCTTTAGCAACTACAGACATTTTAACTGCCTGCCGAAATTGCTAATCTTTAAATTGTGATGCAGAAAGTAAATGACAAGTTAACAAAACTGGAGCGTGAGAATTTTGGTAAGGCAGATCCAATTCGTGTGGTGGTAGTAGGACTTGGTTACTCTGGAGTTGAACTGGCTGCTACAGTGTCAGAAAGACTAGAGGGTAAGGGAGTAGTACAAGCCATTAGTGTTGACTCCTCTATCTTACCAACTGCTCCTCCTGGAAATAAAGAAGCTGCTTTGAAGGTAATAAATTTTGTATTTCTAATCAACTCATATTTCTATGGAGTGTAGAATCTTGTATTGGCTATTAGTCTCATCAGATAACTTACCTGTAAAGCTTTCTGTATGCATTTCTCTTAGAGGTGGCAAAAATGGGTGGGGCAGATAAAGGACCAAAACGCACAATTATTCATCACGGGGCCAAATGGGTGGGTTGCGTTGCAAAATTTTGATGATGAAAACTGTATCGATTACAAAATATTTAAGATATTTGAATAAAGCTATATAAGAGTGACATTGTGTGCATCACACATTGTGACTCCATGGTACATCCAAGCAGGAGCTTTCATTTTCAGGTTTTAAAGTTATATGTTGAGACGCCATTTTCAACTCGTTTATATAAAAAGGGAATTAAATGGGGTAAATGGGTCGAACATGTTAAGCTGGTCTGATGTCTCATATTCATGTTCATATGATGTCCTAAAACATTTTATTCAAAAAATTGATCTTGCTATTTTAATAATACAGTTTAATCATATCTGATACATTAATTAGTTACGGAACACAAAAAAGTGTTGGCGGGTCAACCCACTATACCCAGACCTAAAAATACCCGTTTTGACTGGAGCCCATTTGACCTGTTGTCTAACTTACCCCGCCCACCATTTTGCGACCACTAGTTATAGCGTAACGCCTCAAGATTAACTTGCAACTCTTCTCTCACATCTCATAATTGATAAAGCATGTTATAGTAATTCACGTTGGCATATCTCAGACCAATATCTTATCTCATAGGTTCTCAACTCAAGGAACGTCCAACTTCTACTAGGGTATTATGTCCGTCGTATTGGAAAAGCAGGTGATTTTGCAAGTCCTCTCGAGCAATCAGATATTGCCGCAACTGTCAAGGATCCAGAACAATTAATCGTGGAGGTGCAGCCTACTGAAAAGGGGGCAAAAACTCAACTTCTGGAAGCTGATTTGGTTTTGTGGACTGTTGGGAATAAACCTTTACTTCCAGCATTGGAACCAAATGGTTGGCCTTTTGAGCTTCCTGTTACTGGTAGAGGACAAACAGAAACAAACGAAACACTACAAGTTAAGGGTCACCCTCGCATATTTGCTGTTGGTGACTCTTCTGCTTTAAGAGACCCTAAAGGAAAAGTGCTTCCAGCCACTGCACAGGTACTAAAGATAAGAATATGCTAACAATAGAGGTGACAAAAGAGCGGGTCGGATAATGGGTAAAACATGCTATTTAAGTACAGATCGGATTAGGCCAGGTCAGAAAGGTTTGACACGAAGCACTTAATGTCCAGAAGTTATAATTTTTTGTAAGTAAATAGCGTCAAATATTATCACAAACGTTATATTTTTGGAATAACAATAATCTAGGAGGTTTATGCATTAAAAATACACTTCGGGCTACTTTTAACCTGTTTGATCCGGTTCATGTTTCACTATTATTTTTATTTTTTACATTGACTCCTATTTGAGCTAAAACGTAACCCGAATCGACCCATTCATAAATAAGTGGGTCTAAATAGTCACTTCTAGCTAATTACTCGAGTTGTGCACATTAATTGATTTTTGTAAGAACTCCCTTTATTTTCTCTAAGGATTTATATTATCATAAACTTTTGTGTATTAGTTACTCCTTTATCCTGTCATATTGCAAAAGTTGAATTGGCACAAACTTTAGTAAATGCATCAGCTATCTATAAAATTGATAGTTGAATCCTGTGGAACCAAATCATAGGCATCATTGTGCAATGATGACAATAAGTAAATAGATCATCTACTTGGAATCTGTCCAAGCAGGAGATGTTACAATTTCTGTTCAGCATCCCAAATAAAGAGTTGCAAAATTCATAGGATGGAAGGAATTTAATCTTCTACTCTCTATCCCGAACAAAAATGAAACTTTTGACTAGTTTGATGATATTTGTTTTTACTACTAGTGATGTATCAAAAATAGCCAGATTCTTGTGCTGAAAATCAATTCAATGCTTTGTAATGATTACTAATGTTTTATAATGATTACCAAGGGAGTATTTTATAGTGTTTCACTTTTTTCTAAGAACTATTTTATGTCAAATTTGGCATTCGGTGATGATGCAGTCTAATGTGTTTTTCAGGTAGCATTTCAGCAGGCAGATTTTGCTGGTTGGAACATTTGGGCTGCTATCAACAACCGTCCACTGCTACCATTTAGGTTTGATGCTAAAGTAGCATTTACTTTTTCCAAATAAAACTGCAACATTTGACTTGACACCATTTTAAAGAAAATATTTTCTAAGTATCCAAGACAACTGTTTTTTAGAAGACCAACTCATATTTAAGCAATCCTTTTACATGTATTGATGATAGTGAGAACACTTTAACTTCTCATTTGTCTAGCATTTGCGGCTTCATAAAGATTCTTGGTAGTCACATATACTATGAAACACAATTTCATTTTTAACTTACTCTTGTTTTGCGTACAGATTTCAGAATTTGGGTGAGATGATGGTCCTAGGGAGATACGACGCTGCCATTACACCAAGTTTTATCGAGGGTCTAACATTGGAGGGCCCTATTGGTCATGCTGGTAATTAGTCTGCACTTGGTGCATTGTTTTTTGATTTACCTAGGTTTCCGACTCGACATTGCGAGCCGACTAATCCCACCGTGGCTTGAAGGGATTAATTTTTTCCCAGTTGGATTCGAACCCGTGACCTCCGCTTTGGAAGGCTGGTATTCTTATCGCTGGGTCACCCCTTGTAGTTCACTTGGTGCATATTACCTTCCGGTGGAAATTTCAACCCACTTGCATATAAATGGGTTGATTTGGGTTGTTTTTATCTCTAACGAGTCAAACAAGCCAAATAAAAAAAATTGTCTTGAAAGGAAAATAGAATCATATATGACACACTAATTACTTATAAAAAAGAAAAAGTAACTTTTTTTTACAAAAAGTGTTTTTAGCATCACCCACCCAACCCGACACAGCCAGTTTTGAGCTATTACTTGATCAGCCCAAGTTTCCTCCTGTACCTTTTTGCATTAGACCATACATATTGACTCATGTTGATCTTGTGTTACAATATGCAGCTAGGAAACTGGCCTACTTGATCAGGTTACCTACTGATGAGCACCGGGTTAAAGTTGGGCTTAGTTGGTTAGCAAAATCTGCAGTGGAATCTGTTGCGACCGTGCAAAGTAACATCACCAAAGTTCTTTCAGATTCTTAAATGGTAGTTTAAGCTCTTATTAAATTCTTGATTTTTCTGTACTTACATGATGTATTTTGTTTATAGAATCACAGTGATATACCAACTCATTCAACACAAAATGTCAATAAAGCAAAGTATTAGGCTCCTTTAAGCCATATCTCAATATAACATCATGATAAAAATCTGTTATATGGTACTTCTGGCCCTTAATTTTCAGTCTATTCGTTGTTCTATTTGTTCACTGGGATTCTTTTCATCTTTGGTATTGTACTATGTAAATGAGAATCACAATCATGCCTTATGATTTATGAAGGTGATCTTTATATGTATGGAAATGCTAATCATAATACTCATTTTCAACATAGTTTTGTGAGATGAAAAATAGTTTTGTGAGCTGAAAATCTTTATATGTCTGGACGTTACATTTTGTTAGAAAAAAAAAAAAAAAAATGTATTAAAATATGGCCGACTGGCCGTAATGCTCACGCACAAGTCCTTAAAGCAAATATCGAACTATCCAAGAGATGGTTTCTTTAGAAAAGAGAGCAATGAATATTGAAATATCGATGATGGCCTGGACTGTCTTATACACATTAGGGTCCCGGTCCAATAGAACAGAATAGACAAAAAAATACACTCGGCCACCGAAGCCCAACAACAAGCAAGGTGCGGTCCGGACTTACAAAGACACGCAGATCATCTGAGCAATGCTTTTGTAAAACGCTCGCAAACCAAGCCCATGGCCGCGGAGGATGCTCTGTATCCGCAATCACGATTAAGTTACGGACCTTTGCCCAACAAGGTTCCCACTCTGGCCACTAACAACGATAAGCGAAATACTAGGAAACCCTAGTATTTAGCTCACCTATAAAAGGCAACATTTCAACACATTTGCGAGGTATGACTTTCTCACACATCATTAATACATTCATATTCTCTGACAAAATATAATTACTTACTCTCACGCTGGAGCTTAATCGTGAGGTCGGTCCCCACGATAAGGCTAACGATTTGCTTTCATTTGTGCATTTCATTACTTGAATTAGTGCAGATTTCATTCATCGGCAGTCTACCAAGGCAGCCCAATACCACTAAGCCCAATCCATACCCATCACACTTTTTGTACAAAGAAATACGAAATCTAAAGAAACTTGAATATATATGTTGATACAATCAGGAACGGAGCCAGGGGTTCCCGCGGGTGTAAACACCCCATCAAATTTTTTGATATAGTTTTAATTTTGAAAAAAATACCTATTTTTCCTAAAGTCATCTTAGATGCATCCGATCCATCAAAATGTGTTTCTAGTATTATTGTTCAAATTTTTTTGTACACCCGGTTATATTTAGTCCTGGCTCAATCACTGGATACAATCACATTAAGTTTGTAAATTTAAACCAAGCTCTTAAATCAAAAGTTACTTTAGATAGCACTTTTAATGCAAAATTTAAGTAGTTTTGCCAACAAAGTTTTAGTATAGTTGGATTTGAGAAATTATTGGGATAGAACTTGACTTAACAAATATGTGTTTTTTGTTTCGTAAACTTATTAAGAGTTTAATGTCCAACAAAAAATACGATTACCAATTTGATGCTAGTCTATTAAATAGAAATAAGATGTCATAACACTTTCATTCTAACGGTAACCCTTTTTGTATAATGAAGATCGTCTTAGATGCTTCTTGTACTACTAGTTGGAAACCCGTGCATAGCAGCGGATATATAAAACTGAACTTTATTTGTAGGTTGCAAAGTTTTTCCCTTGTTATGTCTAATTTTATGGGCGATTTCATATCTCTCCTACTTTGGTTTGAAAATTTCGTATTTAGTTAAGCATTCTTTAAAAACATTGTAAATCATGTATTTAATGATAAACTTACAACTATCATTTTTCTAATACACCCTTACAAAAGTTGATAACCAACAAAGCTAATTGGCGCACACACCTCGGCTCAAGCGCAAATAAGTGAAAACAAATACTAATCGGCTTTCAGGAGGACTTTTCTGCTACTTTGAGTAGCAAACCCTTTAGATTCATCATTCATTTATTAAGACAAAATTAAATCAATGATTAAGGTTTTTGTTAACGATGCATGTTAAAGGATTCTTAGTAAACTCACAAATTATATTCTTAATCAAAAAATACATTAAAAAATATCAATTAAACTTATAAGGGAATGTGTAGTTAATTTTATTTTGTGCAAATCGCACAAAAAAGTATCACACTTAAGGTTAATTTAAATTTTATGTACTTAACTTTATTTTTCTTAATTTAAAGTACCGAAATAATTTTTACTGCAATGTAAAATTTTTTCGACTTTTCTTTCCATTACACCTCAACATGTGCTTATTGAATGGAAGTTAAGTAATCAATTATTGTCTCAAATTAGTTGTTTATTTCTAACAATAGATGAGTATGATACAAGTTGCTCATAATGCCTCTAACTAAAAATTTGGATTACAAACTCAACCAAAACAACAAATATTAGTCAACAACAATAACTACATTTTCGTAAAAAGTAGATGTGATAATGATTATTAAATTGCATAGAGGAACAAAAGGATTATCACTGCACATTTGGTATGTATATATGAATCACTATAACTTATACATTTCATGTTTAGATGAAAAGAAAATGTATATCATAAGTTGTTGTATTGTTTGTTTAATAAATTATTATAGGTAAAAGTGAAACATATAAAATATTTAGATAAAACTAAAAATAGCCATGAAAGTATGAGTTAATAAATAGTTTGCAGTGCAAAAAGAAAGATAAAAGAGTCTCACAAGAATATGCAACAAAACATATCTCTCGGCTTGTTTGGCTTAATTAAAACGGGGAATGATTATTGGTAAGGATTAAGAATGGGTTTATAACCCACTAGCTATGGTGGGTTTAGAAAATGACTAATTTTGAGAGTTTGATACCTATTTTTATCTATTAAACTCATTAACCAAACAACTATAATTGGAATGAAAGTCATTCATTGATACCCATACCCTTCAACAAAACATTTGCAATGTAAATAATTGTAGTTCCTTAGCTCCAATAGTCATGTAGCAAACACACCCTAATTAAGAAAACCTACATTAACTAGGGGTGACAATTTTTCGACACGACATAATAGACGACACGAACCCGACAAGAAGTTAAACAAATTTGGGTTGAGGATAAACAGGTTTGAGTTAAAAACAAGTCAACCCGTCTAAGTCGTTTAATGAACGGGTCGTGTTTGAATTGAGTAAGTATTAAACAGGTCAACCCATGAACCCGTTTAAGTATATAAGTATTTAAAACTAAAATAAATAACTTGAGTTTTAGGTTTAATATGGATTAAATGTGTTTTATTATGTACTTATTATGAATGAATGACGATTATAACTTAGATATCATTGAAATTGACGTTTATAACTTAGATATCATTAAAATTGTCGTATAGTTATCTATATACTCCCTCTCGTCTCAAAATTATTATCAGGAGACAATAATTACAAAGTTTAATAAAAGTGAGGCCACTTTTGTTTTCAACCACCCAAAGAGAATATTCCCCTACTTTATTCTCTAATTTTTACATAAAAAGAAAGGTGGACAATTAATTTGAGACATCCCAAAATAGAAATGTGGACAATAATTTTGAGACGGAGGGAGTATTATTTTTATCATATTTTAAATCCTAAGATTTTTGCATTTAAAATCGTTAAATTGACAAAGCACCAACCGTATTCACTGCTTAACCTATATACTTAAACATGTTAAACGGGTTACACGTGTTATGCAGATCTGAGTTACGGTTGATTTTCTTAACACGATTAATAAATAAGTTGTGTTTGGGTAGAAGTTATACTAAAACGCCAATCCCGCATAAATCAACTCGAACAAACATTAACCAATAGTCCGAGGGACCAAAACAAAAATATTTATCCACAACAGCAACAACCAATTTCCCCCCGCTCATTTCCTGCTCATATCACTTTCTCTCTCACACACACACAATGCTGATATCCAAACACACACTCTCCACCATAAACCACCACCATTACAGGAGCAACTTTCATTCCCCAAGAACAACTGTCTTCAAAAACTCATTCACATTTCCAAACATAATTTCGAGACGTGAACGCAGATATTTATGTAGGAATAGTGTGAATAATGAGAGCTTAATAAATGGAATAAGCGCTGAAGAAGTAGTGTTAAATGAAGAAGGAGGTAAGAAAAGGAAAGTTAAATGCGAAGTTGAAGTTATTTCGTGGCGAGAGCGGAGAGTTAAGTCCCAAGTGGAGGTGGATGCTGATGTGGAGTCCGTGTGGACCGCGTTAACTGATTATGAACGTCTTGCTGATTTTATTCCTAATCTTATTTTCAGGTATTCAAATAGTATGTTGCTACTTACTAGTTATTACTACTACTAATTATACAAAATGTTAATTGTATTTGTTCAAAAAAAAAAAAAAAAAAAAAAGTGTGAATTGGCGGAACACCGTGACCCTGGGTGTCTTTTAGCACCAGCCATTGTCCACCCCACGGGGAATAGATCCGGCAACTCTCCTGGCCAGTGGGGCACCAACTATAGTGAGCACGAGCCAATATTTGAACCCTTTGACCCTTTATTCACAAAATCTCTCCAGTGGGCCCATGGGTTTTTCGGAGGTGGGTACCAACTTGATTGTATTTGTATATAACAATGTGACTAACTTTTGAGCATCTTAGCACTAAAATGTGTTTTGTGCATTAGTTTAGTGCTAAAAAAAAAAGAAAAAAAAAAGACCTTCTCCACACTATAGATAGCACTAATTTAGTGTAACAAACAATAAAAAACTAAATATAGCATTTTTCTAGGCGCCCTTGCCCTTTTGTGTTTATGCGCCTTTTTTTTTTTTTTTTTTTTTTTTTTTTTTTTTTTTTGGTATGATTATGCTCGTGTCCTCGTTGTCTCTATAGCCCTGTATCTATTCTATATACTGTGTTCTCTTGCGACGTACACTTATATATTTATGTCATTTTTTCTCCTAAGTTCTTTTGATGGTGTTTTGCCTATTATTAGCTTCGGATGCTTGCTTTTCGTCTTATGTCTTTTAAACTCCTTATCCATGTTATTACACACTTTCACATATGCACATATATATGAGCACTCCCACCTACATACTTACACTTGCTGGAGGTCTTCTTGGAAGCAGTCTCTCTAATTTTGGGTTTATCCTGGGGTAGGGTTACGATCTGTCTACTTTCTACCTCCTCATATCCCGGCCCGGCGGGATTGGGTATGTTGTTGTACTATTCATTACGCTAATGCTATTCATCTTATTTATACTCAATATATTTGTTAAATTTATGATACTTAAACTAAAATTAACAAAATTAATTACATAAACTATATTTTTATAAGTCTCCAATCAATATCTTTACAATGAGCCCAATATCGATGCATATATTGTTTTAACTATTTATTCTAATTATTGTATCAAAATGTTTTTTAAGCTAGTTAAAAATGTTTAGTGCTTTACATTGGAGCAACTTTTATTTAGTGCAATTATATGCTATAAAGATGATGCTCTTTTTACACTATTTTAATGCAAAAGTTTCGAGATGCTCAATCTTTTTATTTTTTATTTTGAACGGCTTTAAAATGGAGTCTAGCAAGAAGCTAGAAACAACGAAACTTACATTAGCAGGTAAAGCAAAATAGTGATGTGGCATAATCACCACTAGGCCACCATGGCGATGGTTTAGATTATTTGTTATACTCGTAACTGATTATGCAACATGTTATTGGTTTCAGAAATCAAATATTATAGTAACGTGCCACCGGTTTGTTGACCGGTCACTATTTTACCTGCTATTACATACATTGGTACTGGAATAAAAGTTCGATAGAGCAAAATATAAACAAATACTGTGTACATAAAAGACAAATTTGTGAATGTTAATTTTAGTTAATTAGTTTGGTGCAATTTATTTTATTTTTATATCAAGTTTCACTCTGCAACATAAGTTTGATTATAGGTTTGACAGTAGGAAGTTTGGGTTTAACCATAAAATACTAGGCTTAGGATTAAATGGCATTGAAAACAAGCAGAAATATGATCTTCTCTTAAAGTTCCCTAAGTTCTGTGAGTCTACAGTTTATCATCTTCCATGACTAAAGTTAATTTAATTTATAAAGAAGGTAAAGCTGATGAAAGTAATTTTATCCGCAGGAAGATTTGAATGTATGACCAGAAACTTGGTTAGATAGTCATTAGTAACTGTATAATCCAGTCTAAGTATCACTTTCCTGGGTGTTGACTTTTATTGAAATCCTTGATGTGAGGTTTATTTTGTATACTGATATCTTTGATATCATGTTACCGTTGTTTGATAAGTGTATGGTATTCTTATTGTTAGTGCGAGAATTCCATGCGCTCATCCAGGACGAATATGGTTGGAGCAGAGAGGCTTGCAGAGGGCATTATATTGGCATATTGAAGCTCGTGTTGTTTTAGATCTTCAAGAGTTGCCAAACTCAGTATGTATCTATCTATTCTCTTATAGAATATTAGATCCTAATAGGAAAGGATTAAATATATGCTCAGCGTAAAAAGATGAACCAGTTGCTATCACCCTATTACTACGTGTGTGTTTGTGTGTTTTAGTTTATACCACTGAACCAAGAAAGCAAACATGCCATTTTTGTTTAACCTTTTCCAATCTTGTCAATTGTTGACGTGAGTTTAGATGTAAATTAAATGTTATAGAGTTGAATTATCAGTGTAAAGGTATTGAGATGATACAAATATCTGGATGATGTTCAATCTTGTGCACCATTAGAAAACGCAGTAGTTCTAGAAACTTTATGATCATGCATACATCCTCTTACATAAAAATGTTAACTTGTAAAATTTTCTGGTAGTTCAGGCTAATGGTCGCGAACTCCACTTCTCTATGGTTGATGGAGATTTTAAGAAATTCGAAGGCAAATGGTCTGTCAAGCCTGGCAGAAGGTATAATCATGCTCTTCGTATATAGACAGCAAATATTGTAACTGTCAATATACCATCTTCTGTATACAGTGGGTCGTTTTTTGCTTTTCAACTGTGTATTTCGGTACTACAGTGTAAGTGGCTGAATACTCGACTGAAAACAGACTTCTAGGCTAAGCTGTAGTTTTCTCCAAGAGATATCTTAAAGTCTACCGACAAGTCAAAGAAGTCAGTCATATAGCAATTCTGTCTGTTGCAGGTCTACAACAACAATTCTATCATACGAAGTTAATGTTATACCAAACTTCAACATTCCTGCAATATTTATGGAGAGAATTATTCGATCCGACCTCCCTGTGAATCTTCAAGCTATAGCGCGGAGATCTGAGAGAAGTTTTGAAGGAAATGAGAATACATGTACAGATGTTAAGTCAGCTACACCAGCTGTAGCTTCTTCTACAATAGATATTGATTGTCCCATAGAGAAGAATATCCCTACTGTAGCTTCCAAACCTATTGGAGAAGTAAACAATAAATGGGGAGTGTTTGGCAAAACTTGTGATATTGATAACCCTTGCAAGGTGGATGAAATTCATCTTCGAAGATTTGATGGCTTATTGGTAATTCACTTTCTGTAGACTGTTATTGATGGGGGCGGAAATAGGTGCTTTGGCTAACGGGTTAAACAGGTGGAAACAGGTTTCTAGTCGAGTTGACCCAAAAATGTATATTTCTGTACAGAATTAGTGGCTCAAATATGTTTGCAAATAATAAAACATTTTACTGGTATATTGAAAGTTTCAAATAATGATTTAGGTGGTTTGATACATTAAAAACGCACTTTGGGTGAGTTTTGACCCATTTGACGGTTTCCTTTTTTATTTAAATCTTTTGACCCATTCGACATGCTAGCGATTAAATATAACCTAAATTGCCTCATTCATAGAGACATGACTCTGAACTGCGATCTCTAATAATTTGTTTCTTATTGTGGGTTGTGTATAAGCTGGTCAGAGAAGGTACTCTGTTTCTATTTGTACTAATAGCTTTGAATTGTAGGAAAATGGAGGTGTTCACCGATGTGTTTTTGCAAGCATAACTGTGAAAGCTCCTGTTCGTGAAGTGTGGAATGTTTTGACTTCTTATGAGACCCTTCCTGAGTAAGTACCATATCACTTTCTTTTATGAGTACACATAAGAGGTGCCAATTTTTAGTCATGTACGCATGTAGGCCTGAATGGTTGATTTGATTTGTGTTTTTATCTCAAATACAGTATAAACTCGATAAATTAATACTCGATTATTTAATAAACTCTCTAAGATAATATTTTTTGCCGGTCACGACTCGGGGATAGGGTGCTAAATTAATAATTCGCTAAAATTATAAGATAATACATTTTTGATAATTTCTTTAGAGCCCATATAAAATATAAATTAATAATTCCTTATATATAGCATATTACTATCCATTCTTGCAATTGCTTTTGAGTGAGACTTGGATTATCCTTGTTGTGCTTGCATAATGCTCTTCGAATCTCGTCTGTCATTGTTGTTTTTTTCACACCTTTAAGATGGGAAGCTATGTTGTGTGTATGATTTGTTTGTGTTAACCTATTTTGATCTTGTATTTATATAGAAAATATTTTTAATGTCCATAAAGTAATACATTGAACACAAGAAGCATAATAAGGTGGGAGATTGAAGGTTTCTTTCAAATTGGGCCGTTCATTTGATATACATGCATTGTATACAATAATTAAGTGGAAGCTTGAAAGGTGTTTGTAAACTAAGTATTCTACTATAAATTAATAAAATATTAATTAATATATAAATTAATAATTATTAATTTATCGATTAATTAATAACTCTTTTAATTAATAAATTTTGGTGGTCCCAAGTGTATTATATTATAGAGTTTCTACTGTAGGTCAAATTAAGTTTTTAGCTAAAACGAGAACGGGTAAAATGGGTTTAAAGTCGCCATAGTCTACTCTTAATGTATACAACAACAACAACAACAACAACATACCCAATCCCGCAAGAGCGGGGTATGGGGGAGGTAGAAGTGTAGACAGATCCTACCCCTACCCCAGGCAAAGCCTAGGAGTAGAGAGACTGCTTCCAGGGAGACCTCCGGCACGTGCACAAGTGTGAGTGATATAGAAACCCAAAGATGTAGATTATCATTGTAACAGCATTGTTTCTGTTTACTTAACATGCTAATTAGTTATATAATGAAGTTATAGACTAAACAAGGTTTGCCGTTTGCGGGCCAATCTTAACCTCATCTGCCCATACTAAAATATGTCCCACTTTAACATGAACCCGTTTTGACCCATTATCCAACCTGCCCGCCCCACTAATCTTACCACCTCTAGTTTCTATAATCTGTAGGTTTTGCTATAACATACTATATGTACTAGTTTGACGATCCATCTTGGTGAAATTGTCATACTTTTGGTCTAACAACCACTCTTTTATCTATAATTTGTGCCCACCTCCCTAATGGATGCAAATTGGTGTATTTAATAGATAGGAAGCTATTTATTTTCATACATCATGTTGATAATTGACAATAATAAATCTTGAGAGGGAAATGGTTAATTTTCTTAAGATGGCAAAACGGGCGGGCCGTGCAACAGTTGAAAAGGGCTACACGGGCACGGGCCAAACGGGCGCATGTTATACGAATCGCTTTAGAAAAGACCCAAAACTACGAAATAAATTCCTCAAACGTAACACCTCATTTATATTTAAAAAATTAAATATATTATATCTATAAATTTTATTTAAAAACAATTGCAATGTTCTCCAATTGAGAGAACATATGTGCCTGTTTGTGTCCATTTAACTTTTAAATGGCAATATATGCCCATTTCAAAAAAAGGAAGGGGCTAAATGTGACCAAATCTTTTACAAATTTGCCCAAATTAGCCCATTTTTTTTTATTTTGGGCACAAATTGCCACCTCTAATTTTCTATTATGTGGAAGAGAAAAGACAATAGCCAGCTTAATGTAGCTGAAAGATGTATGCTATAGATTGTACACAAATATATGCACTAAATATTATTTTTTTAACGGCAATTTCTACAACTTACACCACCTATCTCACATATGTCTCTAACGAGACTTGAACCCACAACCTAGGTTGTTGGGTCAGTCACATACTGCGCTGGGCCAAGAGGCCTTTGGTATGCACTAAATATTGTTAAATGCCTTTTGTTTCTCGAGATGTTGTGTATGTTCCTGATTCTGTTATGGGAAAATTTATTTTTGGCAGGATAGTTCCAAATTTAGCTATTAGCAGGATTTTAGCACGAGATAACAATAAAGTTCGGATCATTCAGGTAATTTTGGTTTTCCTTAATTGGATCACATGTGTGTTCATGATGTTCTAACAATTTTTAGGCCCTACTTGTTCTATCTGGGTTTCTGTGTACTCGTTTACTTAAGCTTATTCAGCAAGAAACATTTTTCTGTTATTAAGTATTTTATGATTTTCTTTATACAGTAATAGTGAAAGAACTTACCCAATAATTGCATTCTGTTCTTGTTGATGGTTTGATAAAATGTTTGGTAGCATTTATAAATTTTCTGTTTGTCATTCTCTTCCATCAGTTTACTAAAACAAATGATATGTGATATATGATGCATATGTAAATTCATGCGTAATAAGATAAATGTGATACTCATTTGACCAAATCCATTGTTTTAATATACAGGAAGGATGCAAGGGATTATTGTACATGGTACTTCATGCACGTGTTGTCCTGGATTTGTGTGAACATCTTGAGGAAGAGATAACCTTTGAGCAGGTAGAAGGGGATTTTGATTCTTTCAAGGGAAGATGGCTATTCGAACAACTTGGGAACCACCACACACTATTGAAATATAGCGTGGAATCAAAAATGCAACAGGGCTCTATGCTGTCTGAGGCCATAATGGAAGAGGTGTGTTTTGCTTGTTTTTTATAACTTATTTGGCCTACCAATATGGGTGGGTCGAGCAACGGGTCACAATTCTGTTATGTCTAGTTGGGTTGATATGCAGAGTCACCTTTTCTCTCTTCTTGATAGATAACTAATGAGCTGTAATAGCAACAACATAAGTACTATTCAAACAGTAACCTGATTATTTAAATAAGAATGATCTAGGATGTTGTATCTGCTCAAGATAGACTTTGGAGTATTTCAAACTATTCAATCTCCTTTAGTTGATTTCTAGTTGGCCTGCTTAAAGAAACACTACCCAAATCGAATGATGTATAAGTATACGAATAAGAGTCGAACTTGCGGACTCTAGTGGTAACTAACACTTTCCTAAGCTTTTTTCATTTTTGGAGAATTACATGTTAACACTTATATAATTTATATGATAATAGAGAATTAATATAACATTTGAATACCGTCTATAGTTCATTTCAGTGTCTGCTGTTAGTAGTGGCCAATTTATAGCTCGTATCAAGTCACTTAGAAACATGCAATTTTTAATCTGTTGATTAATTCTGATACCATTTCTCTTTAACCTTGATGAAATGTGACAAAATTAGGTCATCTATGAAGACCTCCCGTCAAACTTGTGTGCGATTCGTGATTATATCGAGAAAAAGAAAGCAAAAGACTATGTGGAAGTATGTAATGATAAAGTACACACAGGAGATGATGATATTGGATCCGATATTGGGAATTCAATTGACATTGTTGGGAATGAAAATCCATCAAAAACCTCATCAAAAGGCATTGCTGAAAAGCCTTCTAGAAGAAGCCATCGTGTTATTGGGTTGCACAAAGATATTGAAGTGCTAAAATCTGAGCTCCTGAAATTTATTTCAGAACATGGACAAGAAGGGTTTATGCCAATGAGAAACCAGTTAAGGAAGCATGGGAGATTTGATATGGAAAAGGCGATATCAAGGAGAGGGGGATTCAGAAAGTTTGCTTCAATGATGAATCTTTCTCTTGCTTATAAGGACCCCAAACCAAAAGGGTACTGGGATCACCTTGAGAACTTAAAAGATGAGGTCAGTCCCTGCACATTTTATCCCTTTCTAGGTAGCAATTATATCTTTATCATGACATCAGTCAGAATCCTAACACAAGGTGTTTGAATAGATGACCATTACTGATCGTTAAGTAATTTTTTATTTAGTATAGGTATAGGTGACAAAATGTGTTGGCCGGGCAATGGGTTAATTCAGGTCACAATAGGATGACCCGAAAGACTTGTCCCAATTTTTTATTTCTTAAAATAGCTAGTATGTCAAATATGATCACAATAACTCTATCAATTATATTAATCTAATTTATTGAATAAAAGAATACATGAGCTTATAAGCATAACAAAAATACACTTCAGGCGACGTTTTGACCTGTTCGACCCATTTGACCCTTTTTAAGTATTTTTTTTAGTTTGACCTGTTTAACCCATTAAAATCAAACGAAACTAAAAATTCATAAATATATGGGTCAAGTTCTACTTCTAATTGTAGTTGATCTCAGCATCTCATATTTATGTTGATTTCATAATAATGACTATACTTTCATATAGGGAAAACATTATATTTCAGTTTTCCCCAAGGACCTTGGGGCTGTCTGGGAACTGCATAATTTTGTAGTTCTACACTTGAAAATTATTCTTTGTTAATTGCTATATGTGGTACGCAATGTAGTCCACATTCTCTATGGTTGCTAGATCTTGTAGGCCTAGTTAATTATGTTGATCTGTTTTCTATAAGGTCATTCGTTTCTTCTTTTTTTCATCCTCACAGATTAGTCGTTTCCAGAAGAGTTGGGGGATGGATCCAGCCTATATGCCCAGCAGAAAATCATTTGAGCGTGGAGGTATATCAACTTAGATTTTCATCTAACATGAACAGCCATTGTACTTATCGTTAAATTTCCATTACCATTACTTTGTTCTGAACAACAAAACAGCATTCTAGTTTCCAATATCCCAGTTAAACTTTTGTTTATAATGGTAAAAGAAGTCATTGGGATCCACAATTGATTTAATATAAAGTGACCACCAATACTACAGTCTTTGCTCATCAAGGTAAAAAGGTTGGGTGCATTAAAATACACGTTGGGCTACTTTCTACCCATTTTCTTTGGGGCAAATTTTTTTTACTTTACTAATTTGACCACCAAAAGATTAAAAAGAAACAAAATTTTGACTAACTCATTTTTAAGCAAGGTGGTCAAATTGCCACGTCAAATTGTCATCATAGGATATCTGTCCAACTGAAAGAAGATTCTATTTTCATACTAGAACAATGACACATGTCGTTGCTTAGAGATGTTCTTTAAATCTTGTAAATGAGGGGACATCCTTCTAATTTCGAAGGGGATGTTTTCTGTAGGTCGGTATGACATAGCACGCGCATTGGAGAAATGGGGAGGCCTACATGAAGTTTCACGTCTTCTGTCACTTAAGGTCAGACATCCAAACAGAATGAGAAACAACGTGATTGATGGAGATAAACCACCATCTAAACAGGATGTTTCACAAGACACAGAGAAGTGGATGGTCAAACTCAAAGATTTGGATATAAATTGGGTAGAATAATAGCAGCGATTTATAACATCATCAACTTATAAGTTCTTAGTTTAGTTTTTCAATCTGATAAATATTTAGCTAGCTATCATTTTGACTCATATGTAAATAGTTGTACTTAGAAATTTTATGAAATGCAGGATTTAATTCATGTATCGTGTACAAAGACAAGAGCTGATACAGTAATATACTTGAAATGTCTGCAGCTAAGAACAAATAGCAGAATTGTGTTGATATAAACAACCATAAAATTTTGGTAACAGTCATAATTTATCCTGAATGGGGAACTCATCCGTATGAGTGCTTAATAAGAATTCCAAATATAGAGTATCTTCTAATTATTTATTTAGATATTTTATTTTTGTTAATAAAAGAATCCACTAGTTAATCACGAGTGTCACCTCCAAAATCTTTGCTATTTATATTTATGCCTTTGCCCCCACTCAACCATGTACCATCTTCTCATTTCCAATTTTTACCATGAATCATTTCAGGCTCTACGCATCAGTTAAGCACATGCCTCGTTTTCTACCAAAACCCTGTTTTTATTCTCGATCATCTTTTAATCCAGGTACCATCAAGGATAAAAAGGTCAGTAATAGTGATTATCCAAACTATAATTGTCTTTTGCTCTAATTAATTTCTTTTTTAATTTGTCTATTATTATCATATATATGCTGATTCTCTGTTATATACTCATTCTTATATACTATGTCATTCTCAGATTGGCTGATTGCGCATGAGTTTTTTCTTATACTATGTTGCAAACTAACAATTTAAGATTTTTAAATGTCAGAAAAAGTTGCAATAGCTTTTCAGCAATTTTTTTTTTTTTTTTTTTTTTTTTTTTTTTTTTTTTTTTTTTTTTTTTTTTTTTTTTTTTTTGTGGATCACAGGCATAACGATTTTCTTTTGTATAGTATTGCTCTCTCTGTTACATTATCATCTTTTTGGTGTCTCGAGTATCTGGTTGTTCAAAATGACAAATGCTAGATGCCTAGATTGTATGCAAAAAGAAAATGGTTATAAACTTGCATAAATACATAATTTGAAAATCGAGATCTTTTCAGAGTCTTTTGATATAAATTTTTCTTATGTTTATCTACATTTAACGGTTAAATCAAGTCAATAATTTTTATTCAAGGAAAATCCGTTTTGTCAAATTTGTAAATAGATCATCTTTCTCCAAGGCTTGGTTTTAAACTTTTGATAAGCAAATATATTTTATCAAATATATGTTTCTTTAAACAACGAAACTACAATATTGATTTTGTTGTTATGCGGAAACCTTTACAGAAAAAGAAAATGGTTTTAGCTGTTAAAAGTCCGAAAATGGACTTTTGTGGGATGGCATGAGGCCATGCTAGACAGCTGAGAGCATCATATGAGAAGTAGATTTGTAGTTGATATGTTATTAGCTTTTTACAACTTTCTCTATGACCATATATACAAGATGTGTTTTATCGTCCTTTAGTTATAGAGAATAAATTTGATATGGTCATTTTTGGATCATTATTGAGAAATGTCCAAACGGTGTTTTGTTTCTCATTCAATAAATTTCAGGGGTCATCCGCGAGAGAAAATATTAAAGAGATTTCTGTGGAAAATCCTTTCAATGGTAAAAGATGGTTCAGTCTAATTCAACCCAGGAGCTCAAAATCACTTTGTGATGGACGTGGGGCTGAAACAGGGAACCACACTGAAACTTCTTTTGAAAAACTTGGATCTGGAATGATTATCTTGAAGAACTATATCAGCCTAAGCGACCAGGTATATGTTTCCTATCTTTGAAGGTAAAAAACTACATCAAACTAATTATGTTTAATTTTGAACGTCTTATATATATAGATGACTATACGTAGTGTACATGAAAACATTTAAAGAAGTTTTCATTTTCGCATAATAGTTCGAAGAATTGCCAAAATGGCAAATACTTGCTACACTCTATTTGCTCTAACACACTTTGATTTCCCAAAAAAACTGTTTACTTTTTCAATAAGGATTGCTTTGTCTAATTATACTGATGTGACATGTCTATCGAGTTCAACAATCATTACAACATATTAGGTGAAATGCTGAATGTGATAGGCTTTTTTGTTACATCTTGTAACCTGTATTTGATTCTTTAGATAATAAATACTGTTAAGCTATGTATCCTTGTCATATATTTAACAGCATCCGGGCAAGAAAAATACACATTTTCAACAAGATCGAGCAATAAAATGTTGTAGTAATTTTTTTGTTACAGATTTGTTAACCACTAGTACATATTCACGGGCTGAATTAACAAAACCTGTATCAAATTTTTTTAATAGTGTTTGTTAACTACTATTTCTATCTTTGAGCTATTAAAGCATGTCGATTACTGAAGAAAAACTGAATCAAATGATTCTGAACCTCTTTTATTAACTGAAATCAGTATTACAACACCAAATAACCAAGTTGTTCTCAAACAGAAGATACAACTCTTGATCTCAATCAAGAAAACTATAGCAAAATATAAGAGAGTATGGTGTTTTCTGGTTTTCATTACAAGAGTGAGAGCAGCAGATTTATAGAGAGCAAATTTTGTTCTTTCAAAATTTTTATTTACTTAAAAAAAAAAACCAGTGGTTGTTTCTGTCTTCTGCATGCACATTTCTTGTTCAACAATTGATCTACAAGTTTAATTATATAAGATATATATTTATCTTCAGTTAATCTTTTAGGTTGAAATAGTGAACTTATGTCAAAAACTTAGCTTCAATGTATCTGCCTTCGAAGAGTGTATCTCAAATGGAGAAAAACTTGGATTTCATAAGATGTTGTTAGGTCGAAGATGGCACTATGAGAAATATTCCTTCACAATCACCGTTCCTGATAAGTTCATTTCATTGGTCAAGTCTTCAATTCAAGATTGTCAATCACATCTAAACACAAAGGACGAAAAAATTTCAGTTTGCTCGAATAATTGTGTAGTTAAGTTCTATACAAACACCGGTCACCTTACTCATCATGAGGTTAGTTTTAACTTGAATGTTATATGCATATGACATAGTAATGGGACATTGTGGAGAAAAAATGAGAAGTCTGATCCAAACATACATATAATTCTATAAATTACTGTAATTCTTTCTTTGTCATTTTTAAGAACAATATATGTTAGTCAGTTTTAAAACATGTAAATTTGATGGTAAACTCTCAGCTTTTAAACATGTCATATTGCAACTAACTGTACAAAATAATCCTATCACTAACGAGGATATGTTTTTCAAATCATTGAGGTTATTAAAACCTATGTATAACATAAAAAAGGAAGACAAAATGATCTCCCACAAATTTTTTCTTTATTTCGTAAAGTCTATGTGTGTGCTGTTTCTGTATATATATTTTTAATAAAGTTAACTCCTATGGATTGAATACTTTGGATAACTCTCATTATAGGAAAATGAGTTGAAATTAACCTTCCGTTAATCTTAATTGGTGATATGTATATTGTTTTTTTTTACAATTGTATAGGTTCGTGAAGATGATTTTTGGTATTCCTATAGAACAAAAGGTTGGCCTGTGGTTTCCATGTTCATTGGAGATTCTGCAGAATTCTTTTGTAGCGATTCAAGAAATGTGAATGAGGCAGATAAGGTTTGGTTAGAATCGGGAGACGTACTAATATTCAGTAACAAATCTAGAGATATATCTCTTGGGTTGCACCGAATCATCCCAAATTCAGCCCCTCTGCCCTTCTTAGAAGAAAGCATGCTAAAACCTGGTCTACTTAACCTTTCTTTCAGAAGATTTTGAGTTGGCTCCTATGACATTGCTTATGGATATTAAGTGTATTGAGTTTGACATTGACTTGTTTCAGATTTGTTTAAGCTGAAACTTGCAGGTTGAGTCAATAAACAGAAGGAGTGTATTTCACAATTTATAAGAAAATCGAGTTGATAAATAGAAGTAGTTTATTTTACGTGAGAAGCTAAATATGAAGAAGGAAACCAAGAACAACACAATGAAAGGGTGGAAAGGGACACGGGAACGTGATCATGACAGGGCATACAACCCACTAATCCCGAAAACATTGCCTTAAATTTGATAAAAGCACCAATCCTTGTTAAGTTTGGACGCATTCAGATTTTTGTGGACGAGGAGAGTTCCATTTAGTCTTAGATGATATTGGAAGTTTTTTCTCAACAATAGCTACATGAGAAGAACTTGCATGTTTTAAAAAAGTCCGCACTCATTACCCATCAGAGCAACAAGCAAAGTCATCAAATTTTACAACGCTTGCGAAAAGTAAAAGACATAAGATGTAACGTGGTATCTTAAATCAGAGAGTTTACAATTACAATGAGATGGATATTTATAAATGTTGAAATCCCAATCCTAACTTGCTCCCTAAGATTGCATCTTAAAGCTCGGACTAACGAAATATGGGCCCATGTTCCAGTTTCTCCCAGCATGGAGGGAGCCGCTCGTAGCCTAGTTTTCGGAGCATAGCTTCGGAGCCTATATCTCGGAGCCTTCGTCAATCTTCTTTTGCTCTACTTAAGAGTAGGATCCCAAGGAGCTTCTGCGTAAGTAGAGTCCTACAACCTATCTTCGGAGCCTATATCTCGGAGCCTAGCTTCGGAGCCTATATCTCGGAGCCTTCGTCAATCTTCTTCTGCTCTACTTAAGAGTAGGAGCCTACTGCTGAGAGCCTAGATCAGTCTCCGCAACTCAACAAAATTACCTCTCTCAAATCACATAACTCGTGCAATTCGAATTCATACAACCGGAAATCTGTCTGCGAGTATGTATGCCCCAAAACTTGACATTAATAATTAGATAATAATACATATATATTTTTTTTTTGAACAGAATAATAATACATATATAGTTTCGTCATTTAAAACATATGCAACATTTTTTTTGAAAACAGAATATTTGTGAAATCATTTTCATTATACGGTTACTAAATAAACAAGTTTGATCTCCCCAAGTGTATTTGGGGCATGCATGGTAATTGCCAATTGCTTAGCCATGCTGGAAATACAGATCGATGATTAGCCGAGGCTATGCCATAATATATAATTCGATAACTTAAAGTTTGTCAAATTATTCTTGAGAGACTAATACACATTTCAAAGGATTTCAACAAAATAAAATGCAGTAACAAATCTGGTCAACTTCTCTATAGGCTTCTCTTGAAGAGCATCACATTTCTTAAGATTATATATAGAGGTAATTATACAAATTCCCCGGTCACCCAAAGTCTATACTTTTTTAGACCAAAAAAAAAAAAAAAAAAAAAAAAATTGACTTCTCAAAATGACCCAGGAGACTTGGGCGACTTTTACTATAGCTTTAAATCTTGACAAGTATCCATTTTTTATACTTTGGGCGACTTTTTTTAAGTGATGTGTAAAGTACTTTTTCTTTGTCTACTATAAATTGACAAGTATGTCATTATGTGTAATGGGACATCATGACATATTACATACACCTTCTTTTGAGTTAACATTCATCCCATCCACATCAATTCTCACTTATCTCTCTCTAGGAAA
Organism: Artemisia argyi; assembly: GCA_030686995.1. NCBI lineage: Eukaryota > Viridiplantae > Streptophyta > Magnoliopsida > Asterales > Asteraceae > Artemisia > Artemisia argyi. The sequence goes on along the minus strand of CM060684.1, from coordinate 75,042,570 downwards.
CACTATCTATATCATTCTTCAACTAACAACAACCACCACCACCACCGACCCACCAAACCACAACGACATCACCACCAAACCACCATCGGTGACCCGCCAAACACAACGATATCACCATCATCACAGACACCCCCACCCGTGCCGACCCATCACAACCCCCACATATCGAAAACACAAACATGAAGAATAAAGATCGTTACCACATCACCTCCCGTCATCGATCTTTTGTAAGTAATATGTCATGATGTCCCATTAATGAATTGTATGTTACATATGTTTAAATCATATGTTACTATTATATTCAATGGCATGTTCAATACACTTAATGACACATTAAGTCTCGACTGTTACAAGTTTAGTAATGATGAACATACTAACCTTAAGCCATATATATACACTAGTCTCCTCTCTACCCAATACACACAAAAGTAGAATCATATAGCTATCTGTCAAGCTCTCTACACTTAAGTGGGTTAAGGGAGAGAAACTAGTCGTATTCAAGTGTTTATCTATATCATGTCGGCATCCCCTACGGCATCCGGTATATTGTACTCGTTCATCTTATCTATGTGGTTATTATCGTATTCTAAGATCATTGTGGCATAATAGTTTAATATGTTCATCATGTATGTTTGATGTTAATGTCTACACATATTATTGCTTACATGTGGTATCTAGAGCCATCGTTACTGAATCGATAATAATCCTACTTTTTGATCGTGTATCGTTAGAGATTTTTGAACCATCTTAATTTTGATAACGACCATTTTATGACGTGTGTTATATATGAGTAATATCATATCTTACTTATTGCCTTTGATTTTGCATGATATAAGTTAATAACTATTGTTCGTTATGCTTTAATTAGCTTGTATGTCTCAAAGAGTTAAACCTCTTTGTATGATCATGCATACAATCGAAGTATGTAGATCAACTGTTATTTAGCATGTAACTGATTGCTCTTATGTAAATAAATTTGGTTGAGTATTATGGGAATGTCATTGTAATAAATCTAAGTTTTGACGTTACGCATTTTGATATACATGGCTTACACACATCATACATTTGCGTTTAATATTAAATAAATAAGGCTCACATAATTATTTTCTATATGTTCATTTGTTGAATGTTATCCCTTATGATGTCTATCACTTCCGCTACTGAAAACAGTTTTAAAATATTGTATGATTTGTAAACTTGGATTAAGATGGTTCACTGTTGTATGCATTTTCTTTTGAAAAGTTATTATGTGCGTTTAATATTATGAATTCCCGGGTCCTTATGCGTTAATGTTATGACTTTAATGTTTTAATGAAAATTATGTAATTTAGAATGTAAAGGCACAAAAGTAACTCTATTCTAAGATTAGTCACCATTTACGTTTAAAATATTATATAACACTTATGATTGCTTTTTATGTATAATGATAATTGAGAAAGTGTTAGTGTCTAATATCTCTCCTATAACTCATAATTTGATTGCTTTTCATTATATATGATAATTATATTGAATGCCAGATGAAGTTAAATGTTACATAATTTTAAAGTTGTATTGCTTAAAATCTTTATGGCTTAAAACTCCATTAATTTTCCATTAAAGTTGTTATATATTATATGAAATTAAGTGAGATTAATTTGTTACTCACCAAAGTGATCAAGTTGATTTCAAATTTGTAGTCATTTAATTTATGTTGTCTTAAAGAATGCTATTATAGATCTTTTATTAGTTGATAGAAATTATGTCTTTTTCCCAAAGGAAAATTTATTCTTCTATAACTAAAAAATTAAAAAATGAAAATTAATATACTTTGTCATATTTATATAGTTATCCAAAGATGTGTATATATTTGACAAAGTCTATTTTATTTTCTAGTAAAGTTCCATTGCATTCTAATAACAATTTAAAGCTATTTATATATTATATGACATTAAGTGAGATTAATTTGTTAGTCACCAAAGTGGCCAAGTTAATTTCAAATTTGTAGTTATATAATTCATGTTGTTTTAAATAATGCTATTATGAATCTTTTATTAGTTGATAGAAATTATGAATTTTACCCAAAGGAAAAATTATTATACTATAACTAATAATCTTAAAGAAGAAAAAAAATAAGTATACTATTGTCATATGTATATAGTTATCCAAAGATGATTATATATTTGACGAAGTCTATTTTATTTTCTTGTAAAGTCTCATTGCATTCTAATAATGATGAGGATATATTGTTGTGTTTACCCAAAGGAAATCAATAATATATATTTCATTCACTTATTTCGTATGAATTTTTAACTAGTAAGCATATACATTTTTTGCAATTAACCTTCACGCTCAAGCTTCTTCTGTTACCTTGTTTACCGGTGTGAATTTCTCTGAATGGAGCAAACAAGTCATTTTCCATTTAGGTGCTTTGGATCTTGACTTGGCGCTACTGGAGGATAGGCATACTGAGCTTACTGGTGATAGTACAGAGGCTCAAAATTCACACCATAAGGCATGGACAAGGTCCAATAGACTTTGCTTGAACTTTATGCGGATGACAATTGCCAACAACATTAAGTCTTCTCTTCTCGGCATTGAAATTCAGAATGCTAAAGATTTTCTTAAACTTGTGGAAGAGAAGTTTCGTTCTGCTGATAAAGCACTAGCAGGGACACTCATGGCTGAACTCACCACCATGAAATTTGATGGTACAAAGAGTATGCATGTGACACCCCCAAAATTTACAACGCAGCGGAATACCAATTTGGGTGTCACTTCATAGTTCATACACACAAGTTACATAAAAACGACCTCAAAAGAGACGTTTAATAAAATGTCACATTCGATTTGATAAATCAGAGTACAAAGGTCCCAACAATTTCTTTTTAAAACTTAAGTTACAAGAATTAAAACATGACACATATATGTATTTTAAAGATAAAAAGTTATCAAATATGTAGAAAATAAGTCCATCAATATTTGATATCCATGCAACTCCGATTGCTCCCAATGCTCCGCTAGCAAACAATACCTGAGAAAATACATGCCAAAAAGTCAACATAAAGTTGAGTGAATTCATAGAGTTTAATAAGTAATAAGTTGAATACAAGATAATTCAGTTTAAAAGAAGTTGGGCTACGTTGTTATACGCCCGTAATTGGTTTATAAATCAGTTGAACACAAGTCTCAAGATTTGGGCCACGTTGTTGCACCCATAACATAAACAGTGGGCCACGTTGTTGCACCCATAAAGAAACATTGGGCCCCGTTGTTGCACCCATAAAGAAACAGTAGATACTTGTGTTCATGGTTGTAGTATGTATCACTTCACGAGATTGAAAAATGTATAAAAGTGGGATTATGAACTTATAGTAATATGTAAAATTTTAGAGTACTAATGAAAGTAAAAATCAAGTAGTTAAGCATGTATCTCCCCCCCCCCCCCCCCCAAAGAGTTTATAAAACAATTAAATGAGAAAAGGTGGGGCTATGAATCACCTTGAGAGCAACGAGATCAGAAGTAAAATGGATCTTCGGACGAGTGCGAAGCGTCTAAGTACAACCTAAAAGACGTGACGCGACTTAGAATGATAAAGAAGAGCGATATGAAAAAGTAAATCAAATGATCACAAGATATGTTTCCGAGATAAGTATGGCATTGCACTAAGACTTAACCCAAGGTATTTTCACTCTAAGATTGATGTTCGACCAGGTCTTATAGGTAATAAAACATCTACCAAGTTTCATCCCTCAATTCTTATTTTACCTATGTATATCTACACGTTCTAGAGTTCAAGACAAGACGTAAAATATTAAATTCTGGATTTGACTTTATTTTATAGACCCCTAACTCCTAATCTATAAATGATATGAATACAAGGCTTTCACCCGTGGAAAGCTCTTTGAGTCTAGTTTTCAAAAATCCAGGCCTCAACTTCTGAAAGATTAAGAATCATGTGAAAAGACTATTTTACCCCTGAACATCCAGCACATAATATTTTCTGAATTTTAATCTCTTACGAAAATGGCCATAAATCCTAAACCATGATAGCAATTTAAGTGAGACCAATTGGAGGTGTTAGAAAAAGATGTCTACTACTAAGAAATGTTTTAAAACCCAACACTATAGCACAAAAATCTGGAGTTAAACTCCTTTTTGAAACAGTAGTTCAGAACTGACTAGTTTTCATAAAATGACCAAATCTCCCTCATCCGGAGGAATTGGTAAACCCTCCAATTAGTCACATGGTCCTCATATGTTTTACCCTTCACCAATGTAAAAACCCAGTAGCCCCTAGTTCAAAATTTATTAATTACAAGTGAAATAATTTGTATTACAATTTCTGAGTACACACTAAATATGTTTCCACGGTTTTAGTCGTATCTCGACCATCCGGAATAGTTGGTTTTCCGGCCAACTCGCCACTAGGACCTGAGATATTATACTATCCATTTATGAAAACCTTCAGTAGGCTCTAACCCAAAAATTTAACATTAACACAAAAACAATCTGCAAGTTACCTATTTTGACTAGTTTTACTAATTTGGGCATAACTTGGTCATCCGGAGGAGATAAAAATTCCTCCAACTCGCCACATGAAGCTTAGACCTATATCTATCTAAAAATGTAATTTAATCATAGGCTCCAGGCCAAAACTTAATGGGAAAACCCACGTTTTTCTACTGAGGTAAAAACAGTCCCATCAAATCCAACTAAACCTATTCTAAACTCATCTAAAACATCATCAATCATCATGCAATGCCACACTAATCATCACAAACAACTCAAGAACACTAAAACTCATCAAAATCAGAAAACCCATAATTAATTAAATAACAAAAATCATTTGCAAGTGACAAAAAAATCAAAGAGGATGATGGGATATGCTTACTAGGAGTGAAAATCAATGAAACCTTCTAGAGTTTGGATAGAAACGACTCAAGAGGTACCACCACAAGCTTGGACCTTCTCTTCTACTCTTCAAATCAAGCTTGAGGGCTGTGGAGATGGCTCTAAAATATTCTTGAGGAAGACTTCAAGAAAACCTAAGATTTGATGAGTTTTGATGATGATTTGAGTGAAATAAACCAAGTAACAAAGCTAGAAGTACGAGATCATCAATCTAGGATTAATATTTTTGGTAAAAATTGAAAAGAAAAGTTGTTAGGAGCTGTATATGGTCGTTCATGGGGACAAGAGAGAAGAAAAATGGATGTTTTTCTTGTTTTGTTATAAGAATGAGGTGATATGGTCTATGTTATCATGCATAAAGTAAGTACACATGTAACTAAAAGGTGGAAGAGTGTTGTATGAGTGATAAGTGTCATATGAGACTTACCAAATTCGACCACATGGAGAGGTGGTAATGAGAGTGTGAATTTTAATAGTTATCTTGACTTACGGGGTGTAGTTTGATCCCGGTAATTTAAAATGTAGAGTTTTTAAGAGGCGAAACGTAAAACCGGAAAGTAATAATTTTTAAAACTTTCAAAAATATTAAAACTTGATATCATAACCTATTTTAGTAATTTATATGAGTGGTGAGTTCATCGGAGGATTTAAACATTGTTAAAACTAAAACCGTGAGTTAAAAACGCGTTTGGTGACACCGGTTCTTGATAAAAGTGACGTAAACTATAAAAATGATACGACAAGTATAAAACTCACTTGTAAATATGAAAATTGGTTAAAATGCATAAAATATGTAAAATTATCATAGTCTAAGGTTGGTTCACGTTGTTAAAACCTTAAAACGAAAAATTTAAATCATGTAAAACGTAAAAGGTGAAAGGTTTATGTAAAATTGGAAAAAGTTAATTATGACTTTTAAAATAGGATTGTAAGAAAACAAAAATGCATAAAAGTGTAGAGTATATATAGTATAGTAGTGGTTGAATAAATTGAACTCGTTATGACGTACGCGGATAACTTCCGACGAAATTAATTATTTAAAAAAAAAAGAAATTGTTAAATAATAAGAATATTAAAATTAGTGACATGAAAATTTTGAAATGTCACAGCACGTACCCCTTAAGAGAGCGACGTCCCGGCGCTCAAATAATTTATTTATTTTATTATTTTTTTTATTTTTTTTTTGGGATGGAAGCATGTATAAAAACCATGTTGAAACTCGGGTTTACGGTTGTGATTGTAGAATGTCTATTTTCAAATTTTTTAGGAATCATTAGTTGAAACGAAGTTTAAATCAGTCATATCCTTAAGACGTGATTAAAATATGATGTATAAAAAGTGTAATTTGAAATATAGGGCATGGTGTCATTATAAATATTGGTTATGATTTTAACATAAGAGGGTGGTTAGAACTGACTCTTTAACTTAAGGTCATTTTGGTAATTTAAACACTTGTGAAGTATTTGTAAAATTTTCATAAAGACGCATAAAAATTTTATAGAAGCCCATGGAGTTGTTTAATGCATTTTGTGCTCGGGATTTTGACAAAGTAAAAAGGTAGCAATGAAGATAGAACAAGTGATAGAAATCACTTAATGTGTAAGCAATAGTATGAGGGAACGAATAGAATGTCATGAGGGTCCTTAAAGGAAAGGATAGAACAAAAGTGTTGGGGATAAGACAATAGGAGACAAGGAATTTAGCAAGTCGTTAATTCGTGGAAGCGAATAATAGTACATTACTATTAGCTTATCAAGCTCGCGGCGGTTGATACAAAATTGGAAAAATCAACGTAACAAATTACGAGTCGAGAGGAGTTCATAGCCCAAAGAATGATTCGTACGCACGCTATGGCGGATACACATAAGCCCACTCATTCATAACTCGTCACTTACATAAAGAGGCGTCCCAATCCATGTAAATGAAGATTTATGGATTTATGGTTCAGCGGTTTATAATTTCCTTATTCAAATGAAGAAGCGTCCCAATTCATTTCAATAAGACGATTATAAATCATCCTACTTAAGTATGTCCGTCACATAAAAGTAAATAAATAAATAAAAATACACAAGATCAAGTGTTACAATAAATAAAAGGATGTCTACTTAACGACATGATTCATCAAAATCATAAGAAGAAGTAACGAGAATAATAATATGACATTAGTCAATCGCATTCGCAAAGGTAAGTGCCAAAGGATGACACGATCTGAGATGACAAGTTAAGGTCGTACTCCCATCAATTGGAAGATTTCAAAACAATGGATAATGAAAATATACGTGATTCAAAAGCATAAGAAGAATGTTCACACTCAGAGTTGAAAAATAAAATTACTAGTGGAATTGACAAAGTACACCGAATGTCAATATCATCAGAAGGAAATAAAGTAAAGTAGTGAAAATGTTTCGGAGATCACCGCATCGTTCATAAAAGGTTAAAGTAAACGAAATCATTAATACATACAATAGTACTACACACATGTGTAAGGATTTGAGAAGAGAGTAACAGATATATGTACGGGTATCCTTATACAATACTAGTATCGATATTCGAGGGAGAAAGTAAGAAAACATGAAGTACGCGATAATCGGAGTGATCAGCGTAAAATAACAGACCGTTATAAAGTAAATAGTATAACATCATAAGATAGGCATGAGAGAGCGAAATCGTGACTAGGGGATATATTCATTAGTCATATAATAGAAGTATGGAAGCAAAATAGAGCATATAAGTTACCTGGGAGCAAGCGTGCACGGATATCGAACAATGGTGAAAGACTTAAAAAATTTGAAAAACAGTTATAGTTTAGGTTTTGAAAACGACCTATTTCTCGATAACTAATGCTCTGGTACCATTCTGTGATACCCCCAAAATTTACAACGCAGCGGAATACCAATTTGGGTGTCACTTCATAGTTCATACACACAAGTTACATAAAAACGACCTCAAAAGAGACGTTTAATAAAATGTCACATTCGATTTGATAAATCAGAGTACAAAGGTCCCAACAATTTCTTTTTAAAACTTAAGTTACAAGAATTAAAACATGACACATATATGTATTTTAAAGATAAAAAGTTATCAAATATGTAGAAAATAAGTCCTTCAATATTTGATAGCCGCGCGACTCCGATTGCTCCCAATGCTCCGCTAGCAAACAATACCTGAGAAAATACATGCTAAAAAGTCAACATAAAGTTGAGTGAATTCATAGAGTTTAATAAGTAATAAGTTGAATACAAGATAATTTAGTTTAAAAGCAGTTGGGCTACGTTGTTATACGCCCGTAATTGGTTTATAAATCAGTTGAACACAAGTCTCAAGATTTGGGCCACGTTGTTGCACCCATAACATAAACAGTGAGGCCCGTTGTTGCACCCATAAAGAAACATTGGGTCCCGTTGTTGCACCCATAAAGAAACATTGGGCCCCGTTGTTGCACCCATAAAGAAACAGTATATACTTGTGTTCATGGTTGTAGTATGTATCACTTCACGAGATTGAAAAATGTATAAAAGTGGGATTATGAACTTATAGTAATATGTAAAATTTTAGAGTACTAATGAAAGTAAAAATCAAGTAGTTAAGCATGTATCTCCCCCCCCCCCCCCCCCCAAAGAGTTTATAAAACAATTAAATGAGAAAAGGTGGGGCTATGACTCACCTTGAGAGCAACGAGATCAGAAGTAAAATGGATCTTCGGACGAGTGCGAAGCGTCTAAGTACAACCTAAAAGACGTGACGCGACTTAGAATGATAAAGAAGAGCGATATGAAAAAGTAAATCAAATGATCACAAGATATATTTCCGAGATAAGTATGGCATTGCACTAAGACTTAACCCAAGGTATTTTCACTCTAAGATTGATGTTCGACCAGGTCTTATAGGTAATAAAACATCTACCAAGTTTCATCCCTCAATTCTTATTTTACCTATGTATATCTACACGTTCTAGAGTTCAAGACAAGACGTAAAATATTAAATTCTGGATTTGACTTTATTTTATAGACCCCTAACTCCTAATCTATAAATGATATGAATACAAGGCCTTCACCCCTGGAAAGCTCTTTGAGTCTAGTTTTCAAAAATCCAGGCCTCAACTTCTGAAAGATTAAGAATCATGTGAAAAGACTATTTTACCCCTGAACATCCAGCACATAATATTTTCTGAATTTTAATCTCTTACGAAAATGGCCATAAATCCTAAACCATGATAGCAATTTAAGTGAGACCAATTGGAGGTGTTAGAAAAAGATGTCTACTACTAAGAAATGTTTTAAAACCCAACACTATAGCACAAAAATCTGGAGTTAAACTCCTTTTTGAAACAGTAGTTCAGAACTGACTAGTTTTCATAAAATGACCAAATCTCCCTCATCCGGAGGAATTGGTAAACCCTCCAATTAGTCACATGGTCCCCATATGTTTTACCCTTCACCAATGTAAAAACTCAGTAGCCCCTAGTTCAAAATTTATTAATTACAAGTGAAACAATCTGTATTACAATTTCTGGGTACACACTAAATATGTTTCCACGGTTTTAGTCGTATCTCGACCATCCGGAATAGTTGGTTTTCCGGCCAACTCGCCACTAGGACCTGAGATATTATAATATCCATTTATGAAAACCTTCAGTAGGCTCTAACCCAAAAATTTACCATTAACACACAAACAATCTGCAAGTTACCTATTTTGACTAGTTTTACTAATTTGGGCATAACTTGGTCATCCGGAGGAGATAAAAATTCCTCCAACTCGCCACATGAAGCTTAGACCTATATCTATCTAAAAATGTAATTTAATCATAGGCTCCAGGCCAAAACTTAATGGGAAAACCCACGTTTTTCTACTGAGGTAAAAATAGTCCCATCAAATCCAACTAAACCTATTCTAAACTCATCCAAAACATCATCAATCATCATGCAATGCCACACTAATCATCACAAACAACTCAAGAACACTAAAACTCATCAAAATCAGAAAACCCATAATTAATTAAATAACAAAAATCATTTGCAAGTGACAAAAAATCAAAGAGGATGATGGGATATGCTTACTAGGAGTGAAAATCAATGAAACCTTCTAGAGTTTGGATAGAAACGACTCAAGAGGTACCACCACAAGCTTGGACCTTCTCTTCTACTCTTCAAATCAAGCTTGAGGGCTGTGGAGATGGCTCTAAAATATTCTTGAGGAAGACTTCAAGAAAACCTAAGATTTGATGAGTTTTGATGATGATTTGAGTGAAATAAACCAAGTAACAAAGCTAGAAGTACGAGATCATCAATCTAGGATTAATATTTTTGGTAAAAATTGAAAAGAAAAGGTGTTAGGAGCTGTATATGGTCGTTCATGGGGACAAGAGAGAAGAAAAATGGATGTTTTTCTTGTTTTGTTATAAGAATGAGGTGATATGGTCTATGTTATCATGCATAAAGTAAGTACACATGTAACTAAAAGGTGGAAGAGTGTTGTATGAGTGATAAGTGTCATATGAGACTTACCAAATTCGACCACATGGAGAGGTGGTAATGAGAGTGTGAATTTTAATAGTTATCTTGACTTACGGGGTGTAGTTTGATCCCGGTAATTTAAAATGTAGAGTTTTTAAGAGGCGAAACGTAAAACCGGAAAGTAATAATTTTTAAAACTTTCAAAAATATTAAAACTTGATATCATAACCTATTTTAGTAATTTATATGAGTGGTGAGTTCATCGGAGGATTTAAACATTGTTAAAACTAAAACCGTGAGTTAAAAACGCGTTTGGTGACACCGGTTCTTGATAAAAGTGACGTAAACTATAAAAATGATATGACAAGTATAAAACTCACTTGTAAATATGAAAATTGGTTAAAATGCATAAAATATGTAAAATTATCATAGTCTAAGGTTGGTTCACGTTGTTAAAACCTTAAAACGAAAAATTTAAATCATGTAAAACGTAAAAGGTGAAAGGTTTATGTAAAATTGGAAAAAGTTAATTATGACTTTTAAAATAGGATTGTAAGGAAACAAAAATGCATAAAAGTGTAGAGTATACATAGTATAGTAGTGGTTGAATAAATTGAACTCGTTATAACGTACGCGGATAACTTCCGACGAAATTAATTATTTAAAAAAAAAGAAATTGTTAAATAATAAGAATATTAAAATTAGTGACATGAAAATTTTGAAATGTCATAATGCAGCAACATGTCCTTGACATGACCAATATCGGAGCAAGACTTAAGACACTAGGTATGAATGTGGATGACTCTTTCTTGGTGCAATTCATAATGAATTCACTTCTTTCTGAATATGGACCGTTTCACATGAATTATAACACATTAAAGGATAAGTGGAATATTGATGAACTGTCCAATAAGCTTATTCAAGAGGAATCAAGATTAAAGAAACAAAGAGTTCACTCCGTTAACTTGGTGAATCAAGGAGTTGACAAGAAACTCAAACCCAAACCCAAGAACTTTAAGAAGAAACAACATGCTACAACCTCAAAGGTTGCTAATGGTGAAAAGAAGGAACAAAGGGACAACAAATGCAATTTTTGCAGAAAAGAGGGACATTTCCAAAAGGATTGTCCTAAGTGTAAGGCTTGTTTCGAAAAGAAAGGTATACATTATGTTTCTGTATGCTTTGAATCAAACTTGTATGAAGTTCCTTCTAATACTTGGTGGTTTGATTTTGGTGCTACTACTCATGTTTCCAATATTAGGCAGGGATTCCTTACAATCCAAACCACAAGCCCAACTAATAACTTTCTCTTTATGGGGAACCGGATGAAGGCTCCAATTGAAGGCGTAGGGACTTATAGAATGAAGTTAGATACCGGGTTTCACTTGGATCTAATGAATACTCTCTATGTACCTTCAATTTCTAGAAATTTAATTTTTGTTCCGAGACTTGATGTTAGTGGGTATACTTTTGGTGGTGGAAATGGCCGTTTTAATTTATATAAGATTAAATCCTTTATTGGTTATGGTATTCTTATTGATAATTTATATAAATTGAAACTTGATGATGTTTTTTCTGAATCTCTGTTTACTATTGATCATAATGTTGGAATGAAACATAGTATCATAGATGAAAATTCTGATTATGTGTGGAATGCATTAAGGGTAAGCAAACCAAACATAGCAAGAAAGGTGCCACAAGAAGTAGTAATGTCCTTGAAATTATACACACCGATATTTGTGGACCATTTGATACTTCATCATGCACTGGAGAAAAATATTTTATCACCGTTATAGATGATTTTTTACGTTATGGATATGTCTATTTGCTGCATGAAAAATCTCAATCTATAAATGCCCTTTAGGTATTTGTAAACAAGGTTGAGAGGCAACTTGACAGAAAAGTGAAAATTGTAAGATTTGATAGAGGTGGTGAATATTATGGAAAATATGATGAATCTAGACAGTGTCTTGGTCCTTTGCAAAGTTCCTCGAAAGTCGCGGCATATGTGCACAATATACTATGCCGGGTACGCTACAACAAAATGGCATGGCAGAAATGCGAAACAGAACATTAATGTAGATGGTTAGGAGCATGATAAGTAAATCCTCTTTACCCAAAAGTTTGTGGATGTATGCACTTAGAACCGTTGTGTATCTGTTAAATAGGGTTCCTAGTAAGTCAGTTTCAAAAACTCCTTTTGAGTTATGGACTGGAAGGAAATCTAGTCCAAGACACTTGCATGTTTGGGGTTGTCCAATAGGAGCACGGGTTTATAATCCACAAGAAAAGAAATTGGATTCTCGAACCGTTAGCGGTAACTTTATTGGTTACACCCAGAGAAGTCCAAAGGGTATAGGTTTTATTGTCCAAACCACAGTTCTAGAATTGTTGAAACAGGTAATGCCAAATTTCTGGAAAATTGTGAAGTTAGTGGGAGTGTTGAAAATCAAGTTGTGGATATTAACAAAATAAGGGATGATGATCCATCACCCATGAATGTTCATAAATCCACAACTGCACCAAATGTTGTTCCTGTATTTCAAAATCAAGAGCAACATTTGAATAATGAACAAACACCCCATGAAGAAACTAACTTACCAACTCAAACAAGTGAACCAGTTGGAATAGCATTAAATAAACCTGCAAGGGTTAGAAAGTCAGGTATTCCTTATGACTATATAGTTTACTTGCAAGAGACAGATTTTGATATTGGCATTGATAATGATCCTGTAACTTTTTCACAAGCCATAGAAAGTGATAAGTCTAAAATGTGGATTGATGCTATGAAAGAAGAGTTAAAATCAATGGCTCAAAATAAAGTCTGGGATCTTATAAACTTGCGAGAAGGTTCTCAACGAGTTGGTTGTAAATGGGTCTTTAAGACCAAATGCAACTCTAAAGCGAATGTTGAAAGATATAAAGCTAGACTTGTAGCCAAAGCTTATACGTAGAAAGACATCATTGATTACAACGAGACTTAAGGGTAAAGAAAATTTGGTGTGTAAATTAAATCAATATATGGACTTAAACAAGCTTCTAGGCAATGGTATATTAAGTTCAATGATACCATAAAATCTTTCGGTTTTGAAGAAATCATCGTTGATCGATATATATACCGCAAGATCAGTGGGAGCAAGTTTATATTTTTGGTTCTATATGTTGATGATATTGTACTTGCGACTAATGATTTTGGTTTATTGCATAAGAGTAAAGAATATCTCTCTAAGAATTTTGAATTGAAACATATGGGTGAGGCATCCTATGAGATTGGAATTTCAATATTCCGTGACAGATGTGAAGGTCGATTAGGATTATCTCAAAAAGCCTATATCAATAAGATTCTTAAGAGATTCAATATGAGCACTTGCTCAGACGGTATGAGCAAGCCGCTGAAAGTTTGTAGCTTGTTATGAGGCTACTATTCATGTATTATGGCTGCGGAACTTTATTTCAGGGCTTGACACTGGTACAGAAAGTGCTATTGGTCACACCAAAAATGTGTGACGATATGCATATAGACACACACGTTTTTTTCGTCGTGTGTCACAAAAGGTCCCACCACCGTAGGTGGCATATGGTCACATTGTTGAGTTCGTGGCCTTTTCCATCAAAAAAGAGTGACCAAAACCCCAAATATGTGTGACAAATTAGGCACCAGTTTTGTTGGATTAGTCATTATGAGTGACCGTAAACACTTTATAGTCACAAGAATATTTTTCGAGAGCAACTATTGTTCGTCCTTTGGCCACATAAATATATAATATATGTGACACTTGAGATGATTTATTCAAGTAAATATGTATTATGTGTGACTATTTCCCGTCCTGTGGCCACAGGAGCATATAATAAATGTGACATTTGTGATGATCTAGTCACACAACAAGTATTGTTTTTTTGAGTTAGTCACATACAATTTAAAAAAAAAAGTGTCCAAAAATGTTAATAAGTGTGACCATATGTTGTTTAAAGTGAAGAAATGTGTATTTTGTGTGACTATTGTTCATCCAATGGCCACATAAATTTTTTGTTTGTGTGGCCTTTTGTAATATTTAGTCACACAAAGCATATTTGTTTTGGGTATTTAGTCACATACAATTAAGCATAAAGTGGCAAAAAATGTTAATAAGTGTGACCATATGTTGTTTAAAGTGAAGAAATGTATATTTTGTGTGACTATTGACCATCCAATTGCCACATGAATTTTTTTTGCGTGGCCTTTTGTAATCTTTAGTCACACAACGAATGTTTTAAGCACAAAAACTCGTGTGGACTCGCTCTTATCTCCGTGACTCGGTCTCAACTCACCGATTCAACTCGTGACTCGGTGAGGGTTTTGGTTGTATGATGATTGGTGACGAAGGGATATATATTTTTGTGTTTGGATTGATTTTTTTAGGTCCGTTTGGTTTTTGTTTCCTCGACAGCCGCGCCACCACCACAACCGAGGCTTGGGTGGTGGTGGGGTTGAGTTTATTGTTGTTATTATTGAATGGTGTTTTGATTTGGTAAGGTTTGGATGGGATTTGGATTTGTTTGGTGGGAGCCGAGAGCCTAGGGCTCGGTTTGGGTTCGGTTTGGACCCAGATTAATTTTGATATTGGGTTGACATTATTTTGTCGTAGTTTTATGTTAGGTCACCATATTGATTTCACACAAACAAGAATGAGATAGATATAAGGATTTGAGTGATTATATGAATAAGAGAAAAATGAGAGCAAGAGTTTCCTTAAGATATCAAATAACCAACCAAGTATTACATGAGACCTAAGCATGGTATTTATAGGTAAGGAGCTAGGGCAACACTCCTACTCCTTCCCATCTTACAAACGTATGGGCTTAAGGCCCATGGACCATATAACTTAAGTCTAGTAAACTTGTAACATTACATAAATATAAGTAACTAACAGTTAAGCAACCTAATATTATTACAAATGACCGAAACTTGATAAAATAGTAAAACTTTGATCCCAATAATCTCCCCCTAAGGGTCGGTCATCACGGTTGCATGATGTCTTTGTCATTTCTTCGTCTTTGACTTTCATAGCTTTAGACGTCTTTCAAAAAATCACGAGATAAATCTTTCATCGTTCTTTGTACTTTGTTCATTGTTGTTGTGATAGTGATCAAGTAATGAAGTTGTCTGCCTTTCGTCACTTCTGCGTCTGTGGTGGTAGTCCGCCATTCTAGCATGCTCATACATCTTTGAATTCTAACTTATACATGCACATAGTTCCTTTCTTTTACTTTTGATCTTTAGTCTTTATACTTTGTAGATTCTTCTTTTTGGCGTAGAATCTTTCTTTGAACTTTGTGTTGCTTTGATCTTTGAGGGAGCTTTTGATGACTTCAAGATGCATGTATGAGCATGTGGAATCTGTCGCCATGGAGATGATGTGTACCTGCGAGTAAACAGTTAGCAATAAAACATCCGGTACTTACAGATAAGGAATTAGAGATCGTCAACAGCATAGTGTGAAGACTCCTTCTAACCCTTATCAAGGCTGTTCCCATGTTAGATACTCCCGAAGGAGCTTACGAGACCTACTAAGTAGCTCAATGACTGGGTGAGTCGCTGGGGATCACTCCACGACTGTAGACCTCTAAGAAACCACCGCAAACACTAAGCGTAACCCACAAGGAGTTACCGAAGTGACTTGCTGTCAGGGCTGTTTGATGTTGACCCTGGCAGGATTTCCGTTCAATCATTGAGAAATACTTATGTAAATTCTCTCATAAACGTTCTCGGTAGATTGCTAAGATCTGCGAAGGACTCGATAATTTACAGCTGGTGTTCATTGAAGTAGAACACTAGTTGTAGAAATACTAAGTGTTCCTAAGAGATATTTTGATGTATCTCATGGCTCTAGACTTGAAAAGTGCACACTTAGGTTTCCTATGCGGAGACTAGGGAGGGGTCTCCTGCTTCAATATCAACCATCTCTAAGAGATAGGTCGATAGATTACACCGGTTCCCCATGAGAATGAAACAAGCTCTTTTAAGAGAACTTGAGTAGTTAAGAAGGTTTAGTGCAGTGCGTCACTGGGTCCATGATCTTTGTCTTCAATACCGGTGTCACCTTAGTAACAACCAGTAGCATATGAGTTGAACCAGGTGTCTGCCCTAAGGTTGAACATATGGAGGGCTATTTCTTTCCACCATTTTCTTTACTTTTCTTTTTAATTCTTCAACTCCTTCTTTCCCTTTCATTCTTTTCTCCTTTTTATCGTATCATACCTAAGGACTTCAAATTCTATCTATTGGTGATGTCCTTGGGTAGATCCCTCTGGCTCTGGCGGATCATAGGACGGTTTTTCCTATTCTTAATCACCTTATAACTCCATGATTTATCTGACAATAGCCTTGAAACCTTTGATTGAAAATCTCTCAAAGTGTTTGTGATTATCAAACATTTTGTTTAACACTTTGAGAGTTTTGTATTTTCTTTTGAAGGGCTCCCCCTTCACATGTGCTCATAAGTATTTAATAAATTTGCACATGCGGGAGGAGCAAGCACTTTTTAAATTGATCCACTTTTAGTGAACAAGACCGATTCGAGACACGCTTACATCACTAGTTATACTAGCTTGAAGTTATTACCCGGCCTGGTCAAGTCCACAGAAAGTTTCTCGAAATGGTACATTTCTACTAAGACAAATCCTTTTCGAGACACGCTTACGTGGCTAGTTAAAGAGTTCCATTGTTAGCTTTTAGGTGACAACTAGCTCTAGTAACTAACTTGATGTTATTACCTATCGAGGATAAGTCCTTTTGAGATTACTAACATTTATGTTTCGTCAATTCTTGGGTGAATCTGAGTCTAGCTCGCATGAGATTTCACTTATAAGCAACATTTAACTTTCATATTTTAATCACATTCACTTTTCTCCCCCTCAAAAATAGCATATGAGATGTTGTTTTTGATAAACTTTTGATTAAAATATGCTTTTTGAGTCTTATGGGGAGATATCAACAAGAACTTTTGGTTTTTCAAACGATGAATTTTTTTCAAGTGCTCCCCCTCAACAAGTGAATACTCATTGAGGTGAAATACTTGTCTTTTGAGCAGAATTATGTAAATCAGGAAATTTTTGATAAATTCTACTCAAAAGTAAGAAGCCTTCGCTCCTTATATAAGGATTGAGGCACTGATGCGTACCTCAGGGTCCTTTCATTACAAGTGAGGGTTGTACACTGTTATGTGTGCACAAGCCATAGTGATAACAATTCAATTTTCAGGACAAAGTTACGAACTTGTCTGATCTGTTCTCGTCGAAATAACCTTTCTTCAATTTTCAGGACAAAGTTACGAACTTGTCTTCTGGAGCTGGATTTCCACCTTGGAGTTTCACCTTTTGCTATCTTTCTGCGATCGTCATTCAACCTTTTGACTAGCCCATCACGAACGGTTTTAAGCGTAACATCACAGAACTTGTGTATCCCATCGAACCGCATGAAGCTTTGCAGCTTTTTGTTGTTGATGTAGGTGAAACCAAATGAAGGTTCTTGGATGAGAGTATACTATGACGTTTGATAGATTCCATCAAATGTGAATTGTGGTTTAGTCAAATTGATCTTCTGTTGGTAACTTTCCACTCCAAGCTGAAGATCTTCCACTCTTTCTTGAACTATCAATCATCGGATGAAGAGAAGTAGAGATGCCATGAAGTTGTATTGAATTTCTCTATCAAATCCACGCATTCTTCCTTGAACTTTTTCTAGATACATGTCTTCAATGTCATTTAGATAAAGGTCAGGAAAGTCTGCTTCGGAAAATTTGTACTTCTTTTCATCTTGTCTTTTAACTACAATCTCATTCATGAACATGTAGTTAAACCGTTTCGACTCTTGAATCTCCAAGATAGCAATGATCTTAGATTTATGCTTCACATTCTCCAATGATTTTTCTTCTAATCTGTGAGTATAACCGAGACGACGACGTTCTGGCCAGTGCTGAATCCCGTGTAGAGCATCTCTGTCGTAGGTTACGATAGAGTTGCTGAATACTGGAGTAGATTCTTCAATTGCAGGAACTTCGTATCTTGCGGCTGGTACTGAGATAGTAAGTGAGGAAGCATATTTCTTCTTAGATTTCTCTTGGGTGATGTCACACCCCCAGAAATCGGGTCCAGCGGAAGCTTACATGTCACTGGGGTGCAACTCAATTGGTATCATAACATAAGGTACAAAGAATGGTTTCATTTCATTTATTTAGAATGAAAGTTGTTATCAAAAGCATTTATTTTACATATTATAAAAGAAGTGTGGAAATAGGCCCATAATTTAGTTAAAGCGGTCCCAATTAGTTGTCAGAGTCTTCTATGACCATGCCATGCCAAAAGCCTCCAAAGGTAAGATAACGCCTTAAGAACCTGAAAATACATGCTAAAACGTCAGCATAAAGCTGGTGAGTTCATAGATTTTAGTAAATGAGTATTTTCCGTAAACAAGTATTTCCAGTAAACAAGCATTTTCGGTAAACAAGTATTTTCGGGAAACAAGTATTTCCAGTAAACAAGCATTTTCGGTAAACAAGTATTTTCGGTAAACAAGTATTTTGCGGAAGGCAAGACAATATAACAAATACAACGTCACAGCCAAAAATAAGGTATACAGTGCCTAAGCTCATGACCCCGAAGCTCGACGTAATCGTATGAAATCAATCATAATAATGCCCCTTGCAAGTGTTTGCCAGACACTCGGAAGTAATCCGAATGATATGCGTCCGTTTGACAGGTTGGCGCGACAAACTCGGACGGGGTGTCAACCCAAATAGATCTATCCACAGCATTCGCGCTCACACGCATGTAATTAACGGTTCATGATAAAGGGGACTTCAGTGACAGTAATAGGTAACTCAGGCAAAGTAACAGATTTGTATTTATGTTCGCAAAAGCAAGAACTTGTATCCATAAGAAAGTAATCAAGGATGGAATAAATAATTCATAAGGTATTCAAGTAATCAATCAAGTATTTCAACCATCCAGTAATGTTTGAGAAAGTGAATCGCGTTCAAGTAAAACAAGCATTGAATTTAAATAGTAATGAGCATGTATCTTCCCCCAAAACAGTTGTAAAACAAGTAAAAGTAGGGGTTATGAACTCACCTCAAGTAATAGGTAGTGCGTTACAAGTGTGCACGGAAAACGATGCGCGATACTCTAACCGCAACCTAAAGTGAATGGTATGATTTAGGTCATGAAATTATGTCGTGTATGCATTTTGTGAAAGTTATATCACCCGTACATGTTTGTTGTAAAGTTTAATGGCTAAAAACGTAGTTACGTTAATGTGCTCGTTTAAGAGTCAAATATACGTTTTATATAACGTGACTAGTTTATCTCGTAATTAAACTATGGTCGTCTTGTTAATAAGTATTTTTGAAAACCTCTAATGCGCCTAGTAAGTATACATAACGTTCTACCATTTTTGTTTACGTTATTTTAGTCAAAATCCACTCTAAAGTGTCCAAAATTTACTTTAAAATGTTTCATCAGCTTTCTAATAGCAAAAATAATAAGCTGTCAAAAGTTATATGTCGTCGCAAGTTCTTTAGGCCATATCTTTCTTGTTGTAGCTCCGTTTCTTGAGTTTTATATATCTCTGGGTTCGTGTTCAAGTATATTAACATGTTTTTAGTGTCTAGACTAATCTAGTTAACTTTTAATACTCGATTTTTCCATTTAAAAATCTTCCAACAGCAAGTATTGTTTCAGAAAATCATTTTTGTCAATCAACTTCAAATTAAGGTATCTTCTTCGTTAATAATCCGTTTTAATCCATTCAAGCGGCCATGTTTTCGTTATAGAGTCTATTTTCTATATTTCTAGCCAAATCTTGCCACCAAGTTACTGATTTTTCTGTTTTGAGTCGAGTTGAACAGCCCTAAACTTGTTAGTATCAAAACCGCTTTTTTTTTTACTAGTTTCCTAATGTTCCAAACCATTCACAACAACACCCAAACTAATCCTAGCTATTTCACCAGTTTTCAACATGTCAATAGTGATAAAAAAAAAATATAAGGTTGTCAATATTAAAAAGTTCAATTTCTCACAAATTTAAGTAATTATTAAAACTAGTTAAATAAACAAGCTCACTAGTTTACATGTAGTGTTTTAGTTTTCACTTTCTTGTCAAGATTAACAATTAACTAGTATGTTCATGAAAGTATATTATTAAGACATAGTCATTAGTTAAAAGCTTATTGTGGTTACAAAAGTATAACAAACATGTACATGGTGATAATAATGTGTATGTAAATCATGAAACTAAGCTTCAATACATAAAATTACTACAAGGTAAAATGTGTAAAATTTATAAAAATGGTGTAGTGACTTACTAGTAATTAGGAAGTATATGTGATGATTGTGAACACAAGTATAGCCAAATTATAACTCCAAACCCTTAGTAACTTAATAGTATAACCAATAAGCTCAAATAAGTACCCAACTAGCAAAACAATATTTCTTTCTTGCTCCTTTTCTCCTAGTCGATTATCACATTGTATGTGAGTAAATGTTTTTGCTTTCAACATTTTTAAAATGACTACACATGTGCACCCTTATATACAAATACAAGTGATGGGGTTTACTATTATTTTATTTAGCTAAACTCTAGCTACTAACAAGTAAATCAAATAGGGTGGCGTTGGGTTTTTGGTGTCAGCCCAAAAATAGGAAGCAAATTTGGTCAAGCCACATTTTATGCAACTTGGTCTCAACTTTTTGAAATATGGTACAAGTCTTGGTAAAAAAATTTCAAATGTAGGCTACTATTGGTTTTAGGGGGAGGGCGGCTATATAAAAAAAATAAAGTGAAATGTTAAATTTTATGTAAAAATGTATTTCAAGTATGTATTGGGTGTTATAAATATGTATTGGGTATTGGTTTAGTAGTCAACGTTAAATACGTATAATTAAGTGGGATTAATAAAAGAATTATAAATGTGTACACAAATAATTTTTGGCACTTTTGTATTAATTTAGTAAGTGTGAGAATGTATTAAAAATAGTCGTTAGAAGTGTCGGGTACATTGTTCATTTAAATCGCGAGAAGCGTTTATTAACTTAATAAACGTAAGTATATAAAAGGAATTATCTTAAAGGTTAGAATTTTTGAACCGGAGTAGGAGCAAGGTATAATGATGTTGTTGACTAAATATAGTATAAAGTCGTAGTGTACAAGAGGGTTATTCTAGTTTCACGTTTATTTAATTAAAAAGTTGTACGTAAAAAGCGTTCTTGCAAAATTTTAAAAGTAATAAATTAGAGTTTGGGAATAATCATTGATGTGGAAAATTACGGGTTGTGACATTCTACCCCCCAAAAAGGGAATCTCGTCCGCGAGATTCAGTCAGCGTTGGTCATTGAAGTGGTATTAGCGAATGGGGGTACTTCTTGACTAATCCGGTCTTCTCGCTCCCAAGTGAATTCGGGACCCCGTTGAAAATTCCAGCGAACCTTGACGATAGGAATTCGACTATGTCTCAACTACTGGACATCCCGGTCCATGGTTCTAAAAAGATATGAGTTGGTTATCAGGTTGAGTTGTGTCCTGTGGAATGATGAGCGATTCAAGCATTTCTTGAGATTGGAAACATGGAATGTATTGTATTCACTACTGAGTTCTGGCGGAAGCTCTAGTCTGTAAGCTACAGGGCTGACTCTTAGCCAATATCTTAAATGGACCAACGTATCTCGACTTTAACTTCCTGCATTTTTTGAACCATATCACGTCTTTCCAAGGCGAGACTTTCAACATAACTTGGTCGCCAATCTTGAAATTCTAATGGTTTGCGTCGCACATCGTATAGCTTCTTATGTCGATCATGTGCAGCCTGTTGACTTGGAGCGTTGTTCCAAGCCCTGATGTGTTCTAACGATCAATGAAAATGAAATGACCAAGGAAGCGTACTAATAGCCAAAAGAAGTAGATGTCAATGCTAATGAAAGGAGTGAGAAGTACATTACAATACACATGAAAGAACTAATGAATCATAAGAATAAAAAGGGAATCATGTCAAGTACCATGTTTTAAGAACAGAGAATGTCAAAATGAAAGGTTGCAAACGAAAAGATCAACAATTGAAAGAACATTCGTACTAGTATGAGCCAATAATGCTTGAAAGAAAGATTAAATATCCGTACGAATAAAGAAGCAAACTGTTATCGATTAACGAAAAAGAATTAATGAATCACAACAATAGTAAATAGAATTAGATGTCAAAACAAAGAATGATTGAAAGGAGATTAGATGTACGAATGGAGAAGGAAAACGTGATTGATTTATGCAAACGAAAGAGTCAATAAATCATAACAATAGTAAATAGGTTTAGATGTCAAGAACAAAGAATGCTTAAAAGGCATGTTTGAAATCATGATGAACAAAGAAACAAACGAAATGATAGGTAAAAGAAGGACCAATAATGATGCAAATAAACGCAAATAGAGGAATCATAAATCATTACGATAGCAAAGAGGATGGATGGAGAATATCAACACAATAATAAATTAACCGAGAGAACCAAAGTGTTCAAATAATAATCAAGAGGGGTAAATACTGAAAGACAGAGTGTCAAATGAGGACAATCAAGAAATGAGACCGACAATAAGCATTCCGTATGAGAATAAATGAGGACAAGCAATAAATGAGAAAAGCATTACGCAAATCGAATGCTAAGTAAGAACAACAATAAATACAAAAGACATTAAATTTTTTGAATGTTGATTGAAGGTAATTGGGAGCGAACAATAAATGAGAAAGACAATAAATGTCATAACTATGAACAAGTAATCAGCGAGAAGTCAATTAGTATTACGAATTTTGATTAAGATTGAATGTGAACAACAAATAACCGGTTAGACAATAAATGTCACGAATGAGAGCAAACAGTAAATGAAAAGTCGAATATTGATTGAGTAAGGATGAAGACAGTAATAAATGGGAAAGACAATAAGTGTCACGAACGAGAATGAGTCAATAAATGCAAAGTCAAATAAGTATCAAGGACGTTGATTGATTATGAATGAGAACAACAATAAATGTGATGATCAATAAGTATGGCGAATGTTGATTGAGAAGGACAAAATATTCGTACTCAACCTCTCAAGCTTTATTCTGGTCTAACGAGACCGTAGGTTGGTCGTCAAGCAGTTTATACTGGTGCGTGATGTTCTTTACGAGGCGCCATGCGTGTCACCGGTAATAGGGTAGAGTGGTGAATGGATTTTCTGGTGATAAACTCTAGTCGGGTGGGAGGAGTAGGCTTATTAGTGGCTCTCCTATTCGTCTTTCGAGAGGTCTCATGAATGGCTCCGTCTCATTGTCGGGCATTAGTAAGTAGGTCAGTGATATGGGTGTTGGGAGGGTGGCCGACAAGTTTTCCAACTTGTCCTCGGAATCGAAAAATACATTAAGTAGGGGTAAACATTGCTGTCGAGTTCCGTCGTTACATTCCTGGTGACGTGATTCTTCAAAACCACAAGAAGTGAGGAAGAATAAGGTGTTATAAAGTCGTGTCCCGAAAGTAGGTGTTCCAACTTGAAGTCAAATGGTAAGATTACGTAGGGGAAAAGGCGTAACGGTGTGACAGGTACGGTATGTATAGAAAATACTTATAGTGAATAGCGTAAATCATGTAAAGTATAAGTTATCAAGTAGCAAGGTATAACATAGTTACGTTACGTAGATTATTAAGTAAAATATCAAGTAAGGCAGTGGCTTGGCAGGCAGGCATGTGGCGGTCATAGGGTTATGTTTTCGTAAAAGTGGTTATAGTCTAGGTTTTTAAAAATACCCAGTTCTCTATAACCGAGGCTCTTATACCAATCTGTCACACCCCCAGAAATCGGGTCCAGCGGAAGCTTACATGTCACTGGGGTGCAACTCAATTGGTATCATAACATAAGGTACAAAGAATGGTTTCATTTCATTTATCTAGAATGAAAGTTGTTATCAAAAGCATTTATTTTACATATTATAAAAGAAGGGTGGAAATAGGCCCATAATTTAGTTAAAGCGGTCCCAATTAGTTGTCAGAGTCTTCTATGACCATGTCATGCCAAAAGCCTCCAAAGGTAAGATAACGCCTTAAGAACCTGAAAATACATGCTAAAACGTCAGCATAAAGCTGGTGAGTTCATAGATTTTAGTAAATGAGTATTTTCCGTAAACAAGTATTTCCAGTAAACAAGCATTTTCGGTAAACAAGTATTTTCGGGAAACAAGTATTTCCAGTAAACAAGCATTTTCGGTAAACAAGTATTTTCGGTAAACAAGTATTTTGCGGAAGGCAAGACAATATAACAAATACAACGTCACAGCCAAAAATAAGGTATACAGTGCCTAAACTCATGACCCCGAAGCTCGACGTAATCGTATGAAATCAATCATAATAATGCCCCTTGCAAGTGTTTGCCAGACACTCGGAAGTAATCCGAATGATATGCGTCCGTTTGACAGGTTGGTGCGACCAACTCGGACGGGGTGTCAACCCAAATAGATCTATCCACAGCATTCGCGCTCACACGCATGTAATTAACGGTTCATGATAAAGGGGACTTCAGTGGCAGTAATAGGTAACTCAGGCAAAGTAACAGATTTGTATATATGTCCGCAAAAGCAAGAACCTGTATCCATAAGAAAGTAATCAAGGATGGAATAAGTAATTCATAAGGTATTCAAGTAATCAATCAAGTATTTCAACCATCCAGTAATGTTTGAGAAAGTGAATCGCGTTCAAGTAAAACAAGCATTGAATTTAAATAGTAATGAGCATGTATCTTCCCCCAAAACAGTTGTAAAACAAGTAAAAGTAGGGGTTATGAACTCACCTCAAGTAATAGGTAGTGCGTTACAAGTGTGCACGGAAAACGATGCGTGATACTCTAACCGCAACCTAAAGTGAATGGTATGATTTAGGTCGTGAAATTATGTCGTGTATGCATTTTGTGAAAGTTATATCACCCGTACATGTTTGTTGTAAAGTTTAATGGCTAAAAACGTAGTTACGTTAATGTGCTCGTTTAAGAGTCAAATATACGTTTTATATAACGTGACTAGTTTATCTCGTAATTAAACTATGGTCGTCTTGTTAATAAGTATTTTTGAAAACCTCTAATGCGCCTAGTAAGTATACATAACGTTCTACCATTTTTGTTTACGTTATTTTAGTCAAAATCCACTCTAAAGTGTCCAAAATTTACTTTAAAATGTTTCATCAGCTTTCTAATAGCAAAAATAATAAGCTGTCAAAATTTATATGTCGTCGCAAGTTCTTTAGGCCATATCTTTCTTGTTGTAGCTCCGTTTCTTGAGTTTTATATATCCCTGGGTTCGTGTTCAAGTATATTAACATGTTTTTAGTGTCTAGACTAATCTAGTTAACTTTTAATACTCGATTTTTCCATTTAAAAATCTTCCAACATCAAGTATTGTTTCAGAAAATCATTTTTGTCAATCAACTTCAAATTAAGGTATCTTCTTCGTTAATAATCCGTTTTAATCCATTCAAGCGGCCATGTTTTCGTTATAGAGTCTATTTTCTATATTTCTAGCCAAATCTTGCCACCAAGTTACTGATTTTTCTGTTTTGAGTCGAGTTGAACAGCCCTAAACTTGTTAGTATCAAAACCGCTTTTTTTTTTTTTACTAGTTTCCTAATGTTCCAAACCATTCACAACAACACCCAAACTAATCCTAGCTATTTCACCGGTTTTCAACATGTCAATAGTGATAAAAAAAAATATAAGGTTGTCAATATTAAAAAGTTCAATTTCTCACAAATTTAAGTAATTATTAAAACTAGTTAAATAAACAAGCTCACTAGTTTACATGTAGTGTTTTAGTTTTCACTTTCTTGTCAAGATTAACAATTAACTAGTATGTTCATGAAAGTATATTATTAAGACATAGTCATTAGTTAAAAGCTTATTGTGGTTACAAAAGTATAACAAACATGTACATGGTGATAATAATGTGTATGTAAATCATGAAACTAAGCTTCAATACATAAAATTACTACAAGGTAAAATGTGTAAAATTTATAAAAATGGTGTAGTGACTTACTAGTAATTAGGAAGTATATGTGATGATTGTGAACACAAGTATAGCCAAATTATAACTCCAAACCCTTAGTAACTTAATAGTATAACCAATAAGCTCAAATAAGTACCCAACTAGCAAAACAATATTTCTTTCTTGCTCCTTTTCTCCTAGTCGATTATCACATTGTATGTGAGTAAATGTTTTTGCTTTCAACGTTTTTAAAATGACTACACATGTGCACCCTTATATACAAATACAAGTGATGGGGTTTACTATTATTTTATTTAGCTAAACTCTAGCTACTAACAAGTAAATCAAATAGGGTGGCGTTGGGTTTTTGGTGTCAGCCCAAAAATAGGAAGCAAATTTGGTCAAGCCACATTTTATGCAACTTGGTCTCAACTTTTTGAAATATGGTACAAGTCTTGGTAAAAAATTTTCAAATGTAGGCTACTATTGGTTTTAGGGGGAGGGCGGCTATATAAAAAAAATAAAGTGAAATGTTAAATTTTATGTAAAAATGTATTTCAAGTATGTATTGGGTGTTATAAATATGTATTGGGTACTGGTTTAGTAGTCAACGTTAAATACGTATATTAAATGGGATTAATAAAAGAATTATAAATGTGTATACAAATAATTTTTGGCACTTTTGTATTAATTTAGTAAGTGTGAGAATGTATTAAAAATAGTTGTTAGAAGTGTCGGGTACATTGTTCATTTAAATCGCGAGAAGCGTTTATTAACTTAATAAATGTAAGTATATAAAAGGAATTATCTTAAAGGTTAGAATTTTTAAACCGGAGTAGGAGCAAGGTATAATGATGTTGTTGACTAAATATAGTATAAAGTCGTAGTGTACAAGAGGGTTATTCTAGTTTCACGTTTATTTAATTAAAAAGTTGTACGTAAAAAGCGTTCTTGCAAAATTTTTAAAGTAATAAATTAGAGTTTGGGAATAATCATTGATGTGGAAAATTACGGGTTGTGACTGGTGAGTTGGAAGTTACGAAGATCTTTGTTGAAGAAGAAGTTGTAAGGTAACTTAGGTTTTTCCGGAAATCCTTGCAGAGGTAATGGTTTAGTCCAATCGGTGAAGTAAGGCTTTTCGTGGTTTTTAGAACTGATGTCGATATTCACTTCAGGGTTTAGCCAGTCAAACTTGCCAGACATTGCACTAGCTGTATTCTGCATGTGAAATTCGTATTCCATCTTGTTTCCAGATCTGGACTTTAGGAATTCCTGTGCATCCCGATTGATTCTTCTGAGCTCCGCCTTTCTGAGTGTCTCAATCTGAAGATCCTTCATTATAACCTGAGTAAATTGTAGTGCATTACCTGGAAGAGGTTCTTCATCTTCGAGAGGAGGTTGAGCTTTGACCAATTTTGTCAACCAATCATTCTCAGGTGTGTGATCATTGTCGAGCCATGAATGACGTCTTCTTTTCTTTGATTTCTTAGACTTGGATGTAGCATCCTTGTCTTTAGCCTTTGATGGTGACGATGGTCCAGCATGAGAATCGGGAATAGGGGAGGCACGGTAATCGGTATCGGGTTGACCTTGGTAGTCATCAGTTGGTTGCATTAACGTTTCTTACTCTTCTGTTGGACCTTGACCGATAGCTGAGGTGTGTTGTTGATTTCCAGGAGGAGTAGAATCCTTTTGTGGTTGTTGAGAAGATGATGGACCGGTTCTAGACTTATGTTTCTTACCTTTTGAGTTCGGGTCCGTCATCTTTCCTTGACCTCTTCAGGGTTCCAACAGCATCTTTGCACGACTCTTTGGACAAGTTGGCAGAAATAGCATCAACAAGTGCTTTTTCTTCAGTAGTCTGTGTGGTTTTGTAGGCAACTTTGTCGTAGAGTTGAGCAAGCAGGTCATCGAAAGATAGTTCAGGAATGGTTGGAGTTGCAGTAGAAGCTTTTGCAGTGTGAAGCGTGAATGGTCTGGTTGATAACATTTTCTTTACAACACTTCTAATTCTGTGATCCAAGTTGTCCCTGATTGGTTCAATGAGGTTTGTAACTTCAGGAGTGACAATTTCAACCAGATTGTCAGTAAGATAATCTAGTGTGAAAGTCTTGATAATTCCTGACAAATCAGTTTTCATGAACTTATCGATCTGCTGCTTTGACTCCTGAAAGTCTTCAACTTGTTTAGCAAGACTGGTAACCATGGTTGTGAGAGTGTTGACTTGCTCCTGAAGATCAACTGGTTTAGTCGATTCATTGATTGATTGTTGCTTTGATGCGGTTTCAGAAGGTGTAGGAGATGAATGCTCAGGTGATGATTCAGATGACGACTCGTTGTGAGAGTTTGAAGAAGAAGCTGGAGGAGTCGGATCCTTTGGTGGAGAGTCTTGAGGAGGTGGAGGTTGCACTGAAGAAGTCTGCTTTGATTGCGAAGATGATTGAAGAAATATGTTGGTGTCGAAAGCGTCCTTTTCTTCATTTTCTTTTCTTCTGCGTTCCTCTGCTTCCTGTCCAAGAAACTCTGGAGTAGTGAATTGGTCATATTCCAGATCCGTAGCAACGTTCTCCTGTTCACCCACATTCTCTTCTACATTAGCAGTCTCAGTCATGGTGATGTCTCCTATATCATCTGTGTCTTTAACTTCGTCATCAGGTTTTGAATCTGGTTCCAAAGTTGTGGACACAATGGGAGGAACCATGCTGCTTGTAGCTCCTTCATGTTCTGATTGATCGACAGGTGGTGGTGGTGAAGGTTGAGACTGAAGTCGACTGAGGAGTGCTGCTTCCCTTTGTTCTTTGAGAAATTGCTTTTCTTCGGCTCGTGTGTCGACAATTATACTTTTCAATTTTCGTTTGTCGACCAGTTGTTCAACGATTGGTTCATCTTCTTCATCAGCATTTGGTTCATTAATCGTGATCCCTTTTCTCTTTCTAGACTCTGCTTCAAAAGTTTCAAGACTTTGTTGTATAGCAATCTCCGTTGCAGGAAATGCTTCTTCTGGTACTCTAACTCTTCGTTCAAAGTCTTGCTCTTCTTCTTCAAATTCTGTGTCAAACTCAGAGTTACTTTCAGAGGGTGGTGGTGTAGGTTCATCTCGAAGAGCGCGCTTAGGAATTACCTTCTTCTTTGGCTTGGTTGCAGGCTTAGGTTTGGGTGTCGGTTTAGGTTTGGTGGAAGTTTTGGTTTTGGCAGATGGTTTGGTCTTGGGAGTAGGCTTTGACTTAGTCTTAGGTGAGCCAGTGGTGCTTGTAGTACTCCCAGATTTCACACTTCCTTTACTGCGAGTCTGTATTGTAGCTTCTTCCTGTATCCCGTTGTAAGCATCATCGTAAAATTTGTAGTTCAAACTTTTCTTGATGTTGTCATCAAGAAGGTATTCGGGAAGCCTCATTCCTTTTGGCTTGGTAGAGGAAGTGGTCGTCTTGATAAAAGAGGTGGTGAAGTCGTCCTCGAAGAGGTGCTTAGGCTCATTAGGGTCTCCCATTCTTTTGATGAATTCTGGTGTGTCTTTGCAGAAATATTCAATGAGAAGCTTTGTGAATCTTGTGAATGGGATCATAGTCTTTTCACGCCCGGTTTGGATGCTGTAGACTATATCGTTCATGATTGGAACTGCAAAGTCAATAGGTGACATGGTCACCATTCCCCAAAATGTTTGTAAATGCTCAAGTCTGGGATGTTCGTGACCATTTTTTCTTCCTGATATAGATCTTACAACTAACAGACAGAATGTTCTCCAAGGCTGAGGTATATTCTTTGCATTGAATCTGGAATGTTTAATCAGAGGTAAGTCATCATCAACATCGTATCCTAATTCAATGAATAAATCAAGGAGATCCAGTTCAGACAGTATTGGAGCAAATTCATTGTCAGGTTGAGGCAGGAGGAAGACTGTACGAAGGACATCGTGATCTACAGTGTAGACTTGTCGATCCAACGTAACAGTGAAAGGCTCATCATCTAAATTAGCCTTAGCCGTAAGCCAGAACTGATGAATGTAAAACACATGAACTGAAGTAGATTTGTTGAGCAGATGCTTGCATGGATGTGCAAGTAGAATATCTTTGACAATCCTGCATGAGTTTTCAGGGATTCTCAATTTGTCGAAGTCAACTCGAGGATTGTTGTTGCCGATCATAACATTGTAGTCAGCTGGAGTGATGTCATCCATGGTGAGTAGTGGAAGAGTTTGTTCAGGGACATTCTCGTTGTGTTCAGCCATGTTAATCTGAAAAGCATTATCATAAACCAAACATCCAGATTTGTTACTTGTGAGCACGATTGCAAAGTTTGATTATTGATAAAGATTTGAAATCATGTAAGCACAAATGGTACAATTATTATATGTGAAGTGACGAATTAAGTATACTTAGAAAATGTTTGAGCATATAGAATCATGAAATTAAGCATTAAGCATTCATACATTCTCATAGGCACTAATATCATCCAAGATACAAGATTACATCACGTATTACATCAAATAATAATCAACACAATAACATGTTATCTAAATTATAATATTCAATGTTCTCGAAATGTTACATGAATGACAATTTTACGCAAACATGAAGAGTTAACACATTTTTGAAATCTGCATAGAGTGAATTTTTGAAAAGAAGAATTTTCGCAAATGCCAAATGTGTTTTCGAAATAATTCACAAAAAGTGTTCTCGATAAAAATTTATCGAGAATACTGATTTGCAAGAAATTTCGCAAACACTGAATATTGACCTTTCTCGAAAAAAAATTTAAGCAAGGTTGAGTTTTCGAAAAAATGACCAGTGATGAATGTTTTTCGCAAACACAAAAAAACATCTGTTTTCGAAATGATTTCAAATTGTATTTTTCGAGAAAGTACATAGTTTTGAGACTTTTTCGAAAACCCTTGTTAGATGAGTTCTCGAAATATATCCACCAGTACTGGTGTTTGCGAAAAAAGGATGTGTTCTCGAAAAAATTCTTGTACAAGAATTTTGAAATCGTGTCAACGTACGTTTCCTTTTGCAATTTGTTTTTCCAAAGATTGATACCTGTTGTGTTGATGACAAAGCAGTAATTAGACACAAGGAAACAACATACATGCAATGATTTCGAAACAAGTGCAATAACATATTATCGAGAAACACAAGTTCGAGCAAACATTCATCACTACTATGAATCATATATCACATATCATGCATATGAACATGTTGGGTACTAACAATAGACTATACGAACACCAAACGAGAAAAACCCAATATGAACATAAACCCTAGTTTTCGAATATAGAGCATACAAGGATTAAGTCACAAAGAAAGTGATACAAAGGTCTAAAAACACAGAGCACAACATATCCCACCAACAAGATCATTGCAACAAACTGTTAATCAATAAAACCCAACTCGAACTAAAACCCTAGTGTTCGAAAATAACTCAAACATGTGATAGAACACGATTGGCTGTGATAGAAATGATAAGAACATGATTTGGGACAAAAGCCCTATGAAAAATTGCATCTCTAAACATGTTTGGATTAAATTCGAAATAGTGAAACCCTAGAACAAGAAAACGCAATTGCAAGAAATCTAACCATTAAAATCGTGATTAATCGAAAACCTATGTAAGAAATACCCTTAAGAACAAAAAGGAACTTACAGATTGAAGATTAAAGCACGGATTATTGTTTTTGATTTGTTGCCGCGGGTTTCGAGAATAGGGGTGTTTGTTTGATTTTGATTATTTAGAAATATGAGGTGTTTGTTTATGTATTAGTTTAAAAAACCTTTTAATTATATTGTCACTTATAGTCCCTTAACTTCTACAAATGTAAAATGACTCCTTAAGTTAGATGCAAGTTAAGACTCAAAGATATACTACCTTACAACACCATTTTGAGAAAAGAAAAAACATGATATGAAATATCTATAAAATCCCGAAACAACGCATCTAAAGGTAATATGCAAGTATACCATTTTTGAAAAATGTGAGCGTGTCTCCCCCTTAACACTTGTAAAATAACAACGTGTTGAAAGAAAGTGATATACTTGCGGGTTTTTTTTTTTTTTTTTTTTTTTTTTTTTTTTTTTTTTTTTTTTTGAGAGCAAGAGAAAAAATATTTTTGTGTTTTAGAGATTTATGAAAATAATAGAAAAATTATTTTACAAAGATGGTGTTAGTTTTGATGTTTGACATTTTACTTTTGGTTTAGAAACTTTTCCAGATCCACTGGTGTCAAACATCGCATACCAATTTGGTGAACTGAACTTGCAAACCTTGATGGAGCTAAGGGTTTTGTAAGTAAGTCCGCCAATTGGTACTCAGTACCCACAAAATATAATTCAACTGTAGCCTTCTCGATATGCTCCTTGATGAAATAATATCGGAGATCAATGTGTTTGGATTTGCAGTGATGAACAGTGTTTCAGGAGATTGCAATCGCACTTTTGGAATCGCAGTAGATCGGAATCTTATTGAATAGGTAGCCATAGTCTTTAAGTTGTGATCTCATCCAAATAACTTGAGCACAACAAGCAGACATAGCTACGTATTCAGATTCTGTAGATGACAGTGAAGTGCAGTCCTGTTTCTTTAATTGCCAAGACACAAGTTTATCTCCAAGAAACTGTAAGCCACCTGATGTACTTTTACGCGAGTCTAAGCATCCTGCATGGTCAGCGTCTGAAAAAGCTATTAGTTCAAAACCAGAATCCTTCGGATACCAGATCCCCAAGTGGATGGTTCCCTTTATGTATCGAAGGATTCTTTTTGCCTCATTCAGGTGTTTTTCAGTTGGATTAGACTGATAACGAGAACACATAAAGACAGCAAATACAATGTCAGGTCTGCTAGATGTGAGGTACATGAGGGACCCAATAATACTTCGGTATTTGGTAGGGTCAACAGGAGTCCCATGTATATCAGCATCTAGTTTTGTGGAATTGCCCATCGGTGTATTCATAGTATCACAGCTTTGCATTCCATGTTTCTTTAAAATCTCAAGAGCATATTTGGACTGATTTAGAAAAATTCCACGGGGTGATTGATGAACTTGTAGTCCTAGAAAGAACGTAAGTTCACCCATCATGGACATTTTGAAATTATCTGTCATTAATTTTGCAAAATCCATTGAGTAATTTTTGTTGGTTGAAGCAAAAATAATGTCATCGACATAAATTTGAACAATTAATAAGTCCATCCCGTATGTTTTTTTAAACAGTGTTGGATCCACCGAGCCTAGAGTAAAATCATTAGCCAACAGGAATTTAGAAAGCTTATCATACCACGCCCTGGGGGCTTGCTTGAGACCGTAGAGAGACTTCTTAAGCTTGTAGACATGATTGAGACGTTCTGGATCAACGAATCCTTCAGGTTGACTGACATAAACCACTTCTCGGAGTTGACCGTTCCGAAAAGCCGTTTTCACGTCCATTTGGTAAACAATCATATTCCGATGAGTAGCAAATGCTAAGAATATCCGTACAGCTTCAAGTCTAGCTACTGGAGCAAATGATTCTTCAAAATCGATTCCTTCTACTTGAGAGTATCCTTTTGCTACCAAGCGTGATTTGTTGCGTATGACAGTGCCTTCTGCATCCAGTTTGTTTTTCCAGATCCATTTTAATCCAATAACAATGATTCCTTCTGGTTTTTCAACCATTTCCCAGACTTCTAATCTTTGAAAGGATTCGAATTCTTCTTGCATAGACTCAATCCAGTTTTCATAAGTCTTAGTTTCTTTAACGTTTTTAGGTACGGTTTCATAGACTGTGAGTGCATAAATGCAAGTTTCACCGTTTGTGTGAAGGCGTTGTCTTGTCTTAATTGGTTCATCTGTATGGCCAATAATTTGAACTAAGGGGTGATCTCTAGTCCATTTGTGTGTCGAGGGATGAAGTTGATAAGTATCTCGCAAGTGAGCAGGACCCAAATTGCGTGTAGATGACTCAGCAATATCGGGGATAGGTTGAGCATTTGCAAATGGGTTAATGAATGGTTCTGGGTCATGCTCTGCGGGTTGTGGAACTGATAAAGGTATGGAATCTCCAGCTGATTGTCGTGAGTTGGACCCGGTTTGTTCTGTTGTTGTAGGTGATATGACTGGAGGACTGTCTCTGCCAACAGTAGTTGTTGTTTGTTGAGGTGTATCAGGTACTTGATGTTGATCAAGATGTGTAGCGGAATTTGGTGTGGCCTCAGATGGACGGTTAACAGGCGTATCATCAAACAATGGAGCAAACAAGGTTTCCACTTCTTTACGGGAAAGTGACAATGGTTCAGCCGAAGATACCGGAAAGTTTAGACGGTTGGTTGCGGGTCCTAAGCTGTTTTGCTCAGAAGACATTTGAGTGAGTTCATCGAAATTAGCATGAATAGTCTCTTGAATTTCCCGAGTAAGACGATTCCATATCCGAAAGCCTTTTGAATTTTCACAGTATCCTATAAATATGCCAATGTCAGCCTTTGCTTTAAGTTTACCTAAATCATCATGATCATTGACTGGATAACATAGAGCTCCAAATACATGAAAGTAACTGATGTTCGGTTTCCTTTTGTGAACAATCTGATATGGGGTTTTGTGATGGCGTTTTGTGATCATACAACGGTTTTGAGTGTGGCAAGCGGTTGAAACAGCTTCTGCCCATAAGTAATCTGGTAATTGAGCATTGATTAACATCATTCGAGCAGCTTCCACTAACGTTCTGTTGCGTCTTTCGACTACTCCATTCTGTTCGGGTGTTCGTGGAATAGATGTTTGATGTTCAATTCCCACTTTCTCAAAATACGACCTTAGAGTCTGATTCTTAAATTATGTGCCATTGTCAGTTCTTACAATTCTGACTGTGTTGCGTAGCTGAACTTATATTTTGGTGAGAAAGGTGATGATCATTTGAGGAGCTTGATCTTTACTTTGAAGAAAATAAACCCAAGTCCAGCGAGAGTAATCATCAACAATTACTAAAATGTATCATTTACCGTTGATCGTTTGAACACGCATCGGACCACACAAATCCATATGAAGCATTTGTAGAACATGATTAGTATTGTGTTCAGGTTTTGAGGGAAAATGAGCACGGGTACTTTTTCCTTGTTCACAGGCTGGACATAGGTGATCTTTGGCATAACGGAATCTTGGAAAGCCTTCAACTAATTTGTGACGAGCGAGATCAGTCATCGTCTTGAAATTCAAATGAGAAAGGCTTTTGTACCATAACCAGGATTTAGTCGTTTCAGCTTTGGATAGAAGACAGATATAAGATGAAGCGATCATGTCCGACATTGAAATTGTGTTAAGGTTAGTGCCACGTTTGCCTGACATCAAATCATTTCCTTGTAGATCCCGAACAAAACAAGTTTTCTCTCGAAATGCTACTTCTAAATCCCCATCACAAAATTGACCGACTGAAAAGAGGTTGTGACCCAAGCCTTCAACATAATATACTCTGCTAATTTCAATATTCCCATTCACGTAGTCTCCGTAACCCATGATTAAAGCGTATTGATCATTCTCGAATCTGACAGTTCCAATAAATTTTGAGACAAAGTTAGTTAACAGTTTGAGATTGCCTGTCATATGTTGGGTGCAACCGCTATCAACAATCTAGAGAACGATCTGTACCACCTGTATCACAAATAGATGACAGAGATGGAACAGAAGTAAGGGTGGAACCCGAAGAAAAAGTGGGTTCCTGTTGGTTAGATACACAAGTATTAAACAGTTTAGGAATCCATTTAAAATTTGGTTTGTATTGTAACCAACGTTGCCAATTCCAACTAGTTTTTGCTTTGTTTTTAGTGAATGCACTAGCTTTTGGCGTGTTCCTAGATTTGTTGATTTCTGCTCTTGGGTTTACTACAACATCAGTTGAAACGGTAGTTGGCGTTTTTCCTAAGGTAGACTTAGAGGCATTAGTGGGCCTAGAAGGAAAGCCGGATCTATGTTTCTTTTTACGATGTAAGAGATTATTAGCTACACATTTGGTATGATCACCAGATAACACACTTTGATGACAAAACACAAAAGATGCATTAATATTCAAAACATTTGAAGGTTCAGCATTCGTTACATTAAGATTTTGATTAAAATTTGCCAAATTAGAATCTAAATTAGATGCAACATGAGTTTTATTCAAGTTCCTATGGTGAGCTTCTACTTCTTGCACTTCTAGTGTTCCTCTTCTATGTTGCCAGAGCCTAGTCTTTTTAGTCTTCTTAACACTTTTTGGCTTTGGGCAGCTAACGCTCTTAGGGGAAACTAGACCTGTGGAAGTGGAAGAACTAACATTAGAACTCTTAACATGATTACCCTTATCTGTTTTGTCTATTTGAAACATTCCTGGTGCTATCACTGTGGTGTCAATAAACTTTCCTTTTTGAAGTAGCTTAATTTTCTCTTTCAAATCAATGATGATGTGATTTTATCTTGAATATAAGACTCAAGTAAACCATTGCAATAATGAATGTCATCGCGGTTTTGTTGCCATTCGACATTTTCAATTTTTAACTCCGCAATTTCTTTTTCATATTGAAGACGTTTGTCTTTGAGAAAAGCATTTTTACTTCGTAGTTGCAATTCGGTTTTAATATTTGAGCTTGACACCAATCAAGCTTTTGTTTGAGTTGACAAATTTCGTTTGAAAGTTTGTTTATCACATCATCACTGTTTTGATGCAACGTTTCATATTTATGTTTCAATGTTTCATTTTTTGACTTCAGCAAATCAAGATCAGCACAGTAATCTTCAAATACCGTAGCATTGCTGGAATAATAAAGATCATTCATGAGGAGAGTATGAATATCAGCTGTGAGGAGTTTTTCTAAGAGTCGACCAGAATCTGTTTTCAAAAATCGGTTTTTGCGTTGTTGAACCAAAATTGCATTTTCATTTAAAGCGAAAATGTTTTTCATGTCTGTAACTTCTTTTTGGAGTTCCTGTTCCCAACGAGTAGCACAATAACGCAAATTTTGAACTAAAGACAGAATTTGTTTTTGAAAAATGTCTCGCTTTTCCCGCTCGTAGGCTGATTGAAAAGTAGCAATTTTAATTTGCGAATAATGTTCAATTACGTTTTCCAAATTATCGATGCCTTTCATGAATGTTTGAAAATAGTCTAAAACTTTACAACATGTGGGTAATGGTGTCACATTACTAGAAGATGGTAATGGACCATTTACATGTGCCACGGGTTTGACAGGAGCTCCATTGGAAGATGAAACATAAGACTCAGTTACATACCATGATTTCTCAGGTATTTCTCTTGACGGAACAAAAGATTTTGAAATGTGAGGAGCTTTTGAGTAATCATATGGTTTGCAATATTCAACTTGACTCATTTTTGATCGACTCTTTTCTTCAAGTTCGTATTCTTCCTCGGTATTATGTACAATAACACGCACAACATTATTATCCATCAATTGGTCCATACTGTAAAGCTTAGGAATTGTTTTGAATGCAGTGCGAAGAAAAGTGGATTTGTAATCGCCAAGGCCAAAACCTTTATCTTGTCTTGGTTTTAAAGTAAACTTTTGAATTGTCGTTACAGATTCTCCATGTTTATAAACGATATTTTGAAAAGCTTTAATTTGACGTTCGAGAGCGATATTTTCTTCAATTAAAGTATTTTCTTTTTCTCGTTTTTGCACTTTATGTTCATAAAATTCCTGCTTGCAAGTTGTTACCTCTGTTTGTGTTTTTGAAAGTTCCTTTTGAAGTTGTACAACTTGTTTTTGAAGATCATGTTTTTCATTTTCCAGTTTGGAAACCAATTTACCGTTTGACTCAATTATGTCATATATTTGCTTTTGAAGATTTTGTTCTTTGACATATGATTCCTGAAATGACTTTTCAAAGCACTTTTCTCGATGAACTGCATTTTGAAAATTTGAAAGTTGTATTTTATAACAATCAATGTCCTTTTTCAACTCGGCATTAGTTTCTTTCAAAACTTTAGTTTGCTCGTCCATTATGTGAGTAGAAAGAAGTTGTTCGTTAAGTTGTTTGGCCATTACAGTACAGTCAGGATCTGGATCAGAAGAAGGTTCATATTGTTCAATATAGTCATTTTTGTCTTGCTCAATAGGATCATCAAATGAAACGACAGTGTCATCATCAAATATAACAACTGTGTCTAATTGTTCATCCTCTTGAGAAGATAAAAATGATTCAGAGGGAACAACTTGCGCCTGATCTGATTCAGAAGCAGAGGGTGATGCATTAAATTCTATGGAGCATGTGGTTAGGTCATTTACCTGAGACTAACCATCAGTGATGAACACTGGGCCTGAGTCATTCAACTGATGTTCTTGCATGTTGGCCATAAGCATCACAGCTGCATTGGCTTCAAGATCTGCCATATCATCATCGTTGTAAGCATTAGCAAAGAAACTGTTCTCTTGTGCATTGAAAGTTCCTTCCTTTTCATCTTTGAGAGCCATTAGTAATGCCTGCTTGTGAAACTGACTACAGCGGGTTCTTGGTTTAGGACATGCTGTTGCAATATGACATTTTTCGTTGCAGTTGCAGTTGTAGCACCATATCACATTCCCAGATACTGTATTGTTATTTGCCACATTGTCATTACTTCGCTGAGGAGCACACCTGGATTGTTTCTGAATCCCCCATTGTTGTTGAATCTTTGACCATACCCAGAATTTCCAGTATACCCTCCTGAGCCTGAACGTCCTGAATTACGATTCTGAATCTCAACTCGACCATCTTGAATGACAGCTTGATTTCTTGTATTTGATAAGAACGAAGACGGTTGTTGGTTTTGTTAGAGAATTTGCTAAAAACACGAGCAATAAGAGCAAGTCCTTGATTCAACGTATTGACGTCATCATCATCATCTTCAATCTGATTAGAATAATACATGCTATCATGGTTGTCATATGGAGGAGGTTGAGGAGAAGCGTGTTGCGAGGATGATTCATATGGGACCATTTTATGTGAAGTAGTAGGTTGCTGGTAACTGAGATAATTATGTTCCTGATCATAAGCATGATTAGACATCGGAGGATGTGTAGCATGAGATTGAGCAACGAGTGCTAGGGGATTAGAAGTGGGTGGTGGTGCATATCCTCCTCGTGCGGCTCTATCTTTTTCAACTTCAGACTCATAGTGCTTGAGATAGTCATACAACAAACCATATGGATCTCTATGAAGATTCTTAGCTTGTCTCACAAATGTCACATACTTTTGCCACTCAGAACCTAGACTACTAACAAACTTTGTATTGACAGCGATCCTTGGAAGGTGTACTTCATGTCTCTCTAAACCATTGACGACATTGGTGAAACGATGAAAGTAAGATTCAAGTGATTCCCCTGGTTTGATCATGATATTAGTGTATTCCAAGTAAAGTTTAGATTCCATGTCTTCCTTGTTTAGTTGTCTGCCTTGCATAAGTAGATGGACGTGTTCTCACATAGCTTTTGCAGTTGTCTGAGCATCAATACTTCTGAATATGATATTTGGTATTCCCTGAAGTATGTAAGACATAGCATACTCATCTGCTTCACGATGGTGGTGTTGTTCAGCAGTAAGTGAAGACTCAGGAACTAGCAGCAGTTGGAGCTACTGGAGGATCAGCAGATGGGTCACCGCCAACGTAGTTAACAGGCCACGGAAACGGTCCTTCAAGGATAACTTGTTTCATGTACTTACCATTAGGTTTCTTCAGTTCTATAAACCTAAGAATCGACTTGCCCACTGAACATAATTACCCGGTGTTAGCATTGGTGGGGTGTCAATAGATCCTGCTTCATGTCTGGATTGTTGAGTTGAAATGACTTCACACATCCTGTCAAACCAGTGAGTAGGTTTTGATGGGAGTTGGCTCTGTTGTGGTGACATGGGATAGGATTGTTGTATTGGAACCATCTGATGTTGTTGCATGAGAATATGTTGTTGTGAGTAAACCGGTTGTTGATAATATTGTGGTGATTGTTGATACTGTTGTTGTTAATGATACTGTTGATTCTGATGTTGCTGAGGATGGTTAAAGTTGTAGTACGGTGGTTGAGACATATTGAAACACTTGTGTGAAAAGATGGATCTTGTAGAAGGTATAGGTTAGCCAAATCTCGAAAACTTTGCACAAGTATGTGATTGCGAAAGTTTGCTCTTGCAGTGATTGCGAAACTTTTCTCTCAACTTGTGATTGCGAAACTTTTGTAGATTTCGAAACTTAGGTTTGCGAAATTAAGTGAAGGTTTGTGAGTTTTCGAAACTTATGAGAGTTTTTCGAAAAGATGTGATTTTGAAAAGTTAGTTGTTTTCGAAAACACAAAGGCACAAAACCAAATTTCGAAATTATCCAATTTCGAAATTTATCCAAAAGTCGAAGTACTTTTCTTTCTTATACAAGAGAGAAAAGACTGAGTTCACGATCCGTAAGTCGAAAGAAAGCACAAACACACGATTTGAAAAAACTTGGTCTTTGGAGATGATTGCGAAACTAGTGCAAAATTTTGTTTTCAAAGAAAGCTAACCAAAAACTCGTTTTTATTTCAAGATTCTTGTACTTTTAGGTATAAAATGAGGAAATATATAGGAAAGTTGAAAACTTGATAAACTTTTTCAAAATTTTAAAAAATTTCGAAAACAAGTACAAGTAACCCTAAGTCGATTTTTGCGATAAAAGTTTGGAACTTTTTGTTTGTTTTGATTTGTAGAACAAGTTTGTAAGCAAAGATGTGCTAAAACCAAGAAACAAACAAGAAAGTACAAAAAATTTAAGTAAAATGGATTTGAAAAACAAGTTTTAGATGAAATTCAATGAAAACAACAAAACAACACCTTCATATGGCGAATGATACCACTTGTTAGGTCACCATATTGATTTCTCACAAACAAGAATGAGATAGATATAAGGATTTGGGTGATTATATGAATAAGAGAAAAATGAGAGCAAGAGTTTCCTTAAGATATCAAATAACCAACCAAGTATTACATGAGACCTAAGCATGGTATTTATATGTAAGGAGCTAGGGCAACACTCCTACTCTTTCCCATCTTACAAACGTATGGGCTTAAGGCCCATGGACCATATAACTTAAGTCTAGTAAACTTGTAACATTACATAAATATAAGTAACTAATAATTAAGCAACCTAATATTATTACAAATGACCGAGACTTGATAAAATAGTAAAACTTTGATCCCAATATTTTAGTTGTAATTTACTCGGGTTTTGGTTAACTTGGTCTCGGAATATTGTTATTAGTTTAGAAACGGTAAAAATAATAAAACGGATAATAAAATATGAAACCTAAAATATAATTGCTATAGTTAAGTGGATTTGGATATCGGACTTGGATCCGGGATTGTGTTGTTATATATATTGTGAGCTTGATTTAGATGTACCGGATTTACGGTATTAGTTCTTTGGACATTATGGACCCTTTGGTACACGAGACGGTAGGGTACGTTAGGCCCGTAAAGATCTTAACGTACCTAGAACCCAAACAATACAAAATGGTCGATAAAACTAAACAACTAATATTCACGCGAATGGTATATTCAAACATATTATATTGTGATGTCTAGTAATAATAAGAGACTTTGACGATATTTAATGATTATTCAAGAGTCGTTGACTCGGGAAAATATTTTATAAACGGGCAGGTAATGCCAAAATTTCGTAAAATTCTTTATAAACTTTAAATTATTTTACCAAACTTTATTATTTCAAAACCCTTTTCATTTCAACGTTACTTTGGGAAAATGGGTAAATCTGAGACTTATTGTTAGCATGTGTTATCTATTTAAGTGTATCTTTCATTTCATTTCTTTCTTTCCATTTCTTTTCGACAATTTTCTTTAAGGAGTTCTTTCATCTACTTTCGTCTCTTTTGGGTTTTCGTTCGTTTTCGCCGACGTATTCATTTTCTAACTTTCTTGTCATCCACACGAGATTACAAATGTTTACTTCTTTTAACGACATTGAAAACTAAACCTTTTCATAATAACATGGATATTCGACGAACGTTACTTTATATATATTACTTGAGTATTATTTCTGATATGTATTACCCGTTAGGTTGTGCTGATGCAGTAATCGTTGTGCTTATACTTTCTTGACGACGTGTGCTTAATGACTTGTGCTTTCTTGATGCTGTGTGCCTACACTCTTGATGCCATTGTGTTTGCTAGTTGATACTAGCTGTGATATCTTGCATTGCTACATACTCAGGTGAGTTCATAGCCCCACTTTTATTTATCTTAAATGCTTTGCAAACTACTTGGGGTGAGATACATGCTTTAAATGTTTTCTGAGCACAAATATTTTTGGTATGCTTTTCCTGAATGATAAAACTGAAACCCACAAAGATCTTTAACCACATCTGTCCAAATAAAGAAGATATGCGGCTGGTGATGGGTGGTTAAGGCAACAACAGTTGGTTGGTGGGTTGGAGAAGAAATGGGGGCTTGTGGTGAGTGGTTAAGGCCGCAACGACGACTAGTTGTAGCCGGCGGTGGTGGTGGGTTGGAGAAGAAGACATGAAGAATAAAGATGGTGATGATGGATTGATTTTTAGATGATTTAAAGAGGTAGATTATGTTG
Source organism: Artemisia argyi (assembly GCA_030686995.1). NCBI lineage: Eukaryota > Viridiplantae > Streptophyta > Magnoliopsida > Asterales > Asteraceae > Artemisia > Artemisia argyi. The sequence continues at coordinate 74,999,667 of CM060684.1, read as the reverse complement.
TTGATGATTTTATTGTTAACTGGATTTTGTTAATTATGGGTTAAAGATTAATTTGGTTAAAAAGGGCATATTTGTCAATTTACAGTAGACAAAGAAAAAGTTATTGTACTTATATCGGGCACTTGTCAACATTTAAAGGGTGTGGGAAAAGTCGTTCAAGTCGCTTAAGTCTCATGAGGCATTTTGAGAAGTCAATTTTTTTTTTTTTTTTTTTTTTTTTTGTCTAAAAAAGGATAGACTTTGGGCGAATGGGGCATTTGTATAATTACCTATTATATATAACCTGCTTGCAACGACCCATTGTTGCTCCAATAAGAAAAAATAATAATTAAGCATTTCCGAATCACAGATGCCCAATTTACATTTATGGATGCACATGAGTTTATGAACCTCTGAAATAAAATGTTACAATGTTGGTTGCCTTATCATGTGCAGAAGTCTCATTATTAATTTAACCTTTTCATCAAAGGGACTAAAAAAACCCCAGCCCATATATGACCATAACTTTAAACTGCTTATATTATTCACTTTTTCTCGCGAAAAAATAATAAGTTTCCTTCGATTTTATAAATCTGCTTCTGATCATTTTTCTTGGGTATAACTATTCTCAAAGTCTCACCATATGTTACCATGCTGACATCCTCGATCTTGTAGAACCTACGAGGTAAACAAATCTTTCTAACATATCCTCCATAAGGGTCATCAGGACTGGGGCCTTCATGTCCCACAATAATGTAAAGCGCTGGTATATATCGCATGGTGCAAAATACACGTACGGTACTAATGACAGGCGTTCCTACAAAAGTACATAAAAAAATAATAACAACTTCATATATTATATTACTTTGAACTAAAAGCAACATTTTTTGTACCAACTTGGGGTGAGTAATGAATTAACCTCAACAAGACACACTGAATTAAGCTTTAACAATTTCTTAAAAACTATCTATTGTAGTCAGCCCCTTAATCTTTTTGTTGATAAAAATCGAAATTTTCAAGAATATAAGTGATTAAGTCACCCCAAATAATCAAATGAGTGATTGGATACATTATATATATATTCTAAAAGACATTAGGTGTATGTGAGTGTGGGAGCACTGTTCATGCTACAGTGCAGCACAGTGCACCACTTTTTTTTTTTTTTTTTTTTTTTTTTTTTTTTTTTTTTCGTTTGCTACAGTGCAAAACAGTACCCAATTTTTTTTTTTAAGTATCAACTTTTTTTTTTTTTTTTTTTTTTTTTTTTTTTAATATAAAAGAGATGCACCGCCCTCTAATTAAATTTTCGTTTTAGACCATGAGGTTATGGATCTATTGCAAAGTTAGTCCGGCCGTTAATATTGTACAGAAGAAGGCCCTCATATTAATTTTTAATTTCAAAGTTAGTCCCTAAATACTAACTTTGCAACATACCGACAATCTCAGGCCGTAAAAAAAAATACTATTTTCAGAAACACTTTACGAAAATAGTACTTACGGTTATCAACCTTTTGCATATTTAGTCCTTAATAACAAATTTTTTTTATACAACCGTTTAATTTCAAGTTTAGATTAAACAAAACATTCCCGCAGCAACGCGCGGGTAAACCCACTCGTTAATATATATAAAAGGGTTTGTCTAAATTGGTTAAGAATATTATTTAAAGAAATTTTATGCTTATTAAATTGAAAATCACAATTAATTAAGGTAATTTATAAATCTAATAAATGTGTATTAAAAAGTTCGCGATGAATTAATGCACCATAATTAATGCCATGAGGACACTTGTTAGAATCTCATTAAAAATAGTAAAGGGAAAATATTATTGTAAAAAAAAATTATCAATTAAATACATGACATCAGTAGGACGAAGTGAGTTCCTGTTTTAGCACCAACACATAGATTTCGTCATGTACGTATAAGTTTATCTTTAGCCACAAGTTTAAATGTTTAATAGTATATGAGAATCGTAGTTCTTTTTATAAAAACTATATACGTTATAGTGATACATGTAATAATAAGTTAAAATGATACCACTTATAGATTCGACAAACTGGTCGAGTTCTTTAGCCTCATCCATCACATCCCACCTAGGACAAGGTGTGTCGAATTGTGTCAAGTGCAGTAGACTGGCCATATCCCTAGTTGGAGCAAATTCCTTCAAATCTCTGTCGTGTAGCCCATGAATCTGGCGTACTATGTAGAGGCCTTGTTCGTCTTCCCCAACAGACCACCTATCAAACCGGCCGTAATGATCAGGCTTGACTCCGATTCTTTTATCCATCAAGTTTAGTTGACGGGACACATTCCTAAATATTGAGCGTTGAGAACAGTTTGCATCTAAAATTATTTAAAAAAAAATACCTTAAGAATTCATTATTGTTAAGCAATGACATCAAAGAATAAAAATGTCTAGCCTAGCAATCAATAATCCATTTCTTGAATGTTGGTAAATCACGAGAAATCTAATATGAGGCAACTCTTTGAGAGCGCTTCCTTTCTCAAAGACTTGATTGTTTCCTTTTGGTCGTAAAAAGCAGAAGAATTTGATCGTTGCTAGCTCTTATCAATTAGAAATAGAGCCATTGAGATATATATCTACTTACTTGTTATAAAATCACGGATATAAGGCGAGCATGCGCCATTAAACACTAGGACGTTGCCTTCAGGGTAACCATCATCATTGTAACCCTTGGTGTAAAAGCAATGAGAAGATGAAGTGGTTATTGGACGGTAGGACACAACAAATCTGAGTTTCAAGAGATTAGAAACAACCGCTTTAGAAAGCGATGAAGCCATCAGATTACTTACCTAGCAATGAACAACATCTCAACAAGCTTAACTATGGATAGCAAAGGGGTGTTTATTTCAATAACTTTATTGGGAAGAAAAGGATCAAGGTTATCAAGGAAACTATTTTTAGGATATTTGGTTTTAATAATTCTTTAAATTTTACGTTTCACATAAATAATTAGTAAAATTTAAAAAATAGTAAAGGGTGGTCCAAAAAAGCCGATGAACCAAAAGAACCGATGAACCGTATCAGTCCCATACTGGAACCGAACCGTATGTGAGAACCATGGTCCGGTTCCTAAAATTGCAAATTTGGTTGTATCATTTTTCCATATTTTTCACTTTAAGCTTTAGTATATATGAATAGGAACCAAGTCTGATCAACTTGTTTTACATACTGCCCATTACTTAACATGCATGCTCAGTTTTCGTAGACACCTTAATGAATACATGGCACCATCTATTATACTAACATAAATTCCGAATCATCAACGATAAACTAAATGATATTTATAAGCATCTTGTTTCAAATAATTACTTTCGTTGAATGTTCTAAGAAAAATGCAAACGCTTTGTCAAAAATCAGGCCTAATGTAAGAAGCCCAAAAAGATGTTGGCCCATAGCTAGCTAGATAAAATCCCACCATACTTCATCCTCTAATATCCTCTGATTATTATATTATGTCTCCTCAAGTTTCAAGAGTAAGTCTAGAAATCACGACATGCCACTCCAAGCATCTTTTGGCTGCTATAAATACAACTTAACATCTCCAACTTCATCACAGACAAAACACAAACAATCCTTTTTAAAAGCAGTACATCTAATATTTGACTAGTAAACATGTCCATCATTCCAAGCTTTTTCACAGGCAGGAGAAGCAACGTATTCGACCCATTCTCCCTCGACTTGTGGGACCCTTTCGAAGGCTTCTCTAATGCACTTACCAACCTCCCTGACTCCTCTAGAGAAACCTCAGCAATCGCGAACACAAGGATCGACTGGAAGGAGACACCCGAGGCTCACGTCTTCAAGGCAGACTTACCCGGGCTAAAAAAGGAGGAAGTTAAGGTGGAAGTTGAGGAAGGAAGGGTGTTGCAGATAAGTGGTGAGAGAAGTAGGGAGAATGAAGAGAAGAATGATAAGTGGCATAGAGTTGAGAGAAGCTCAGGTAAGTTTATGAGGAGGTTCAGGTTGCCCGAGAATGCGAAAATGGAGGAAGTGAAGGCGTCCATGGAGAACGGTGTGCTAACTGTGACCGTCCCGAAAGTGGAAGAGAAGAAGAAGGAGGTGAAGGCTATTGACATTGCCTGATAAAATCTTTGTTGTAATCTGAGTGGTTACTATTGTAATAATAAGTGTGGTGTTTTCTAAGATGAGGTGTGGAATTATGTATTGTATCCTTGTTATGATATTGAGATAATGTATAATTTTCTCTTTTTATCATTTGACTTTTGTCTAGCCAATTGTACTCATGCCAATTTACATCATATGCATGTACCACTTGCAAACACTGTTTTGGAACCGGCAACCGGGAGAGGTTGGCCGGTTTTCAAAAGGTCAAATTGGCTGTTAGCAAACTGTTCAAACCCGGCAAAAACCAGGAACCGGAACCGGTCAGTGAATTTTTAGAGCTGATTCTTGCTGGAAAAATGTTATTTTGCCGGAAACTCCCAGGCAATCTGTAATCTTATGATAAACTAGCTGACCATTTCCAAAAGTAAAAGAGAAACAAAAAAGTTAGGAGACAACCATACCTCAGAAGGTTTAGATTAATTTAAATTGTTAGAGAAGTTATGGTCTTGAGGAAATTGCTTATAAATGCTACATACAAAGGTTCAAATTAATCAGAGTACCAAGGATTTATGAGGATCGTCTTCTTATAATTGCTTGATCACTCTCAAGTACTTGAGTTGGTGAAGCATCAATATTCTGCTCATCGTCATCAGGCAGATTCTCCAAAGGGACATCCCAGGGTGTACTTTTGTTCTCCCTCTTAAGTATACTAGAAACTAGCAAAAATGTGATCAAAGCCTAATAAGAGTAGTAAACAAAAACACGAATGAGAAAATATCATTGTACTAAGCATAAAAATAAACTTTGGGTGTCTCTGGATGTGAACGACCCATTTGACCCTCTATAGTTAATGCATTTAGTTTGACCCATTAATATCTGTTTAAACCATTAATGGGTCAAAATTGCTACCTCTGATCTGTTATGCTCATCCGGTCATCACGTTTATGGTGACTACAGCATAAGTAGCTAAACTTTCCTATTGGCAAAAAATACTTTACAGTTTTTCCTACACGAATCTTAGGGCTGTCTGGAACAGCATAAGTTCCTGCTCTAAAATTAAAAATTACTTTTCTATAATTGCTAAATGTTGTCTGAAAATAGTCCATTTCTAGTTTTCTACTATGGTTGAATCCAACCTTTATGCCTAGCAGAAATTCGTTTGAGCATGGAGGTACATATCAACTTGAATTTCATTTCATATGACATATTCACTGCACTAATCAGTACTCGTTACTTGTTGTCAACAACAAACAGGATGTTTCACATGACAGATAGAAGTGGATGGTGAAATTCAAAGATTTAACAATAAGTTGGGTCGAATAACAAAGGTTTTGTAGATCATTAACTTTCTCAATTCTTATTTTAGTTCTCAGAATCTGGTAAATACATAACTAGCTGTCTTGGGGCTCGTATTTAGATAGTACTAAGAGATTTTATGGTTCGTAGGGTTTAAAACCTGTATGGTTTACAAAAAAGTGATACAGTAATATACTAATCCAGGTTTCTTCATGTCACATAGAGTACTGTAATGTTTGCAGCTATAAATCAGACTTGGTACATGAATAGAATTGAAGAAAGGTGTTAAAAACACATGCACAGCTGGCTACGGTCTGGGAACATATCAAGTACAATGTGATATTCACAGTAGATAATTAGATTCCTGATTCCCTTTTCAGTATAAGATGCAACAGCCGTTGACATTGTGCGTGAACTACTCATATATATAAGTATCTTGGATATTAACATCAGGGCACAAGTATGGGATATAGTTTTCAAAGAAAAACCAGATATATAAAATCAATACACTTGGACCAGATCCGACCTCTGAGTACAATCACAATTCAGAATTGCAAACTGGGTATGCAGATTACAAAAACAAGATGAAAGAATCAACAAGAACTCATCGTGGAGCGGGCCGAAATGTAGCTGAAATCAGCAAATGATGGTGGCAGTAGTACGGAGTTACCAGAAAACAAGTCACGCGATTATCTATTTGAGTGTGCTAATGGTTGGCATTCTTGTTCATAAACAAAGTTTCACATAAAAGAGGAATGTTACTGTAATTCCAATGGATTACTAGTTGACAATGACGGTTAGTTTAAATCTGAAGATTAAACTTCTATAAAGGAACTGAAGCTGCTACAACTTGACTTGATGATTAATTTCACAACCATTTATTGGTTACACATTTTTGAAATAGAGTGTTGTGATAAATTCCGGAGGGTTATTGCCTTTCTAATAATAATAATAATAATAATAATAATAATAATAATAATAATAATAAGATGTTGGATATTTTAGTGTAATTGGATTAACTTGTTTGACCAATTTCGTCATAATAAGACATCAGTTAGGTTTGGAGGTGTGGAGTGCACACCTATTTAAATTTATTATGATTTTAGGGGCGAAGCCCCTAAGGAACTGGGGTCCAGGGGCAGCGCCCCTGGGAGTGAGGTTCCAGGGGCGGCAGCCCCTGGCAGCTTGGAAAAATTTTATTTCCACTAAGTTGCTATGTCATAGAAAATTATTTTAAAACCCTTGAAAACTACCCAAAAGGCAATTATTAGTGCCCTAATCACGTTTTCATATTGATATACGTTTTTCTCTATTGGTCATTATTCTCTCCGGTTCGTAAAAATCTCAAACAAAACATTCAAAACGTTCATAATTTCTTAATTGTATCCAATTGAATAAATTGGAAGAACCACCGAATTGATTCGATCTGAAAGTGTTCACACGCCTTTCAGAGATTCAAACAATATCCGGTTGTGTTCGTTTATTCAGTTTATCCCTTATTAATAATAATAATAATAATAATAATAATAATAATAATAATAATAATAATAATAATAATAATAATAATAATAATAATAAAGTGATTTTATAATAAAGTGATATTTATAACAACAATAATAATAATAATTCCAGAGGTTATAGCTAGTTACTTACATAAGATACAACAATATAGCTATTAAGAAGGACTCCCTTTATATCACACTTTGTCAATCTCAATCACTTTATGCAGCTTGCTTGCATATATCATTGTCAAGAGTACATAGACCGGATAAGCACCATCATCAAGTATGAGGGATTTGCATGTACACATCATCATCATATAACATTTCGCTTTTGCCATTTATGCCCCGCAAGGTTGTAATTCATTCTTTCTATTTTGTTACACCCTGTGGATTGTAGAAATCAGAGGGAATACTAAAAAATGTATTAATCATTACTAAACTATACAATACAAAGACATTAAATAGTAATAAACAAATAAATGCTAAACGGCCCAAACCAACATGCTATGATGCAGTAGTCAAACATAAAATTAAATAAACCTTAAAAAAACAAACGTAGAACCACAGCAGAGCTAGTCATTCAGTGATCATATCCAGACACAAGTAGATTAGGCGGAACCAAGGAGGTGTAGAGTAGGGATGGCAACGGGTCGGGTTTGAGTCGGGTTTTAGTGAACCCGTACCCGTTTATAATATCCATATCCAAACCCGCCCCAAAACCCGTCGGGTACTCGATTAATATTATCCATCGGTTTTTCGGGTTTTCCCGCGGGTTTCGGTTATCCCCAATTGAATAATATATAGAGAAAATGACGGTATTAACATTAAGTGACACTAAAATCCACCGAAAAACAAAGGAAAATACCCTAATATAATCATTTTTTTAAAGTTAAAGAAAATGAATATAGTATCAAACGATTTAATGCTTTTAAATAATTCATGTAAAAAATAAAATATGTTATGTAATAGAGATACGTATATAAAAAAATATAATGGAAGAAATTATATATAATACATATATATATTCTAGTTAATTATAATATCAATAAAGCGGGTATAGATTCGGGTAAACGGATACGGGTACGGGTAATCGGGCGGGTATTACTAAAACCCGTACCCGAACCCGTACCCGGCTAAAAAATAATATCAATACCCAAACCCGCATCCAAACCCGCCAACCCGCCTCCTAACCCGACCCAACCGGTTCGGGTTTCGGTTTTCCCCGTCGGTTTCGGGTGCTTTTGGCATCCCTAGTGTAGAGCATAAAAATGCAGATGCAGACAAGTGCAAAGTACACAAATAGGCATGTGTAGGTGCATAACACATAATTAGGTAGTGGACAAGAGTAGAACAACTAGACATGTACAAAGCACAAAAGGCATGGGAAAGAGTAGAACATGCACAAACAAGTGCATAGCACAATGAGACACAAGCACAATCAGTCCACCATATCTTTATTTATACTCTCTACGTCTCAAAATAAATGTCCACTTTTAAATTTCACAAAGTTTTAAGAAATCTCACTAACTGCACTATCCACCATTCAAATATCATCGTTACTCACTAGACTCCATTTTGATTGGTTAAAACACAAAGTGAACATTTATTTTGGAATATCCTAAAATTCAAACATGAACATTTTTAGAGGAGGAGGGAGTATCTAATAAGAAACTAGAAACTAAATTACCTTTATGCAAATAGGTGACGACAAAGAGTATAAGATCAATTCGAACAAACTGATTTCGAACAACCAATTTTTTTCTTCATAGCTTTGATACTATGTAGAAATTAGAAGGAATACTCAAAAAAAATTTAATCAGATTCACCTGACTATTACATTACAAAAGCATTAAATAGGAACAAACAAATAAAACTATAAATACGTTTGGTTAGGGTTAATGGGAATGAGTCTATAACTTTGAAAGTCATTGAATGTGTTTGTTTTGTGGGCCCGGTAATAAAATGAGTATATCATAGCCATAGATTCATTACCCATCAATTTGATGTATATGAAATCCATTCCCGTGTGCCCATATTTTTTACACTACAAAACTCAAACATCTATACACTTTTCATTCCATATTTTGTCATCCAAACATAAACAATCGTAATGATACATTTTTTTATATCCATTGTCATTCTACTCATACCAAATCCGATACCCATTGTCATTCCTAACAACAAACCAAACGGGCCCTAAATGGGCACGAACCAGCGGGTTTGGGCTTTATTAAACCAACATAAATGATTAAGAACTCTCTAATGAGAACATATTCGGTTGTTGGTTGTTTTTATACGTATTAAGAGAAGAAGTGTTAATGGGCGTAGAAAAAGCATGCTTACCTCAAGTGCTCGACTATGTGACTTCTTTTTGGAGAAAGCTTTAAACTGCCCTCCATTTTCTGATTCAAAAATTAAAGCAAATATGAAGTAAGACATTTTTAATAGTTTCTTAATCATTATTATTTATTTATTAACGATTGTGTATCTGTAAAATTATTCCAGTTTTTCAACTTTAACTAATTATAGTTGTTGATGTTCTTCATGACTTTTTGGTATTGTTCGTGACCACCAACAAATTTGCATCGGAACCCTTAAAAACTCCCACATTAATTTATATCTGAATACGTAAACACACCCGGCTGGATACGAAAACTTAATTTTTACCCAAACACCCAAAAATACAAACACAAAAATAAAAGGAGGTGGGTTTTATTAATATACAGAGATGGCCCTTTATAACTGACTTAAAATAAAAGTGACACAAATATAATTAATTAAAATATTAATGGGATTTAATTACTCCGTACCTTTATAACTGACGTTCTTTGCAATGAAAGGGTGAAAAACTGAAATGGGTGATGTAATATACGATCTATTATGTTTGGTGTATAGAAAGTATTCTCCTGTTTCTAGCTGAAAAGGAGAGAGATCTCCACCAATGATATGATTCCATGACTTGTAATAACTCAATGGATCTTCCTCCTCCACATTCTTTCCATCATCATTATCATACACAAGACTCACCCCACACTCCAATATGTTATGATATAACCGTGCAACATTGAAGTCTAAGGAAATAGTAAGTTGGTCACCATCTTCCATCTCATTCTTTCCAAACATCCAATGGCTTAAGAATCTTACACACTTTCCACCTGCATTGACCTCTTCAAGATGATGCTTGTATATCCAGGTGCGATTCTTTGTTAAATTACTAACTCTGATATATGGCAATTTAATCAAGTGATGAGATACTTGTATCTGCTTGTAGAAGATATTCAATCCTGTGAGCTTGTTAGGAGATGGTGGGATGGTAAATGAAATTGATGGCCCCTTGCTTTTATGCGTAATCCAACTTGGCATCATTTCGCCCCCGTAAATTGTGCTGAATATTCCAAATTCATAATACATCTGCCAAAAAAAAAAAACTCATTTAATCAAAATAAATTATAAAATACATGCAAGTTTACACAAACACTTATAGTTAGTTAGAGGAAACCTGGGTTTGAGATCCCACGGGTCTATCATCAAAAATTCCCATATGCCTTCTTGTAATGAACTGTAGGTTACTCCACCCCAAACTACATAATACAGTTTCATCAACATCTGTCATAGGTTGGATTTTGATGATTCCTTGAATTTCAACCGACAAAGCTGTTGATGAAGTATAATGCAAAATCAAATTGAGTGGGGACATTTCTAGATCAAATGCTATTTTCTGTAGCGAACATTGAGACTGCAAATCCATTTCCAATGACAATGTCGTCAGCGTCGGTGGGGGGTGTTCAATTGACATCAGCATTTTACACTGAGACATACTAAGGTGCTCAAGACTGGGAAGGCTTCTCACACAACTGGGCATTGAAACAATTGGATTACCATCTAAAACTAACTGCGTCAACATAGATAGGCAACTGAAGTCCATGGGAAAGGATTCATTGGACAAGTTATTATTTGCAAGCGACAACTTTACTAATGAGCCCGGGAAAAAACTCGCCAAGGAAGATGTTTGGGAGGTTACATCCCATATCTCAAGTGGACTTTCACCGAGATTACATCCATCCAGTAGTAGTGTTTTGACCTTCTTCAACTTGGCTAAAGTTCTTGGAGGCTTTCTGAGCTCTTTGCAGTAACTGAGATCAACGAAGACAAGTTCGTCACAATATTCAATTGATTTACAGATTTCAATCAAACTCATGCAATTTCTAAGAAATTAACTCTGGAGTGAAGGGAGTTCATAGAAGCCACCGAGACTTCTAAGCTGATAGCAGTAACTTAGATCAAGAATCTTCAGGGATCCTAGCAATGGGTCATGTTTTGAGCACGACCCAGTCAACTGTTGAAATGGGAATAATAGTTATTTTAGTGCAGCAACTATACATTGAAGAATATTAAAAGTTGAAGGATATTCCTTATAGTACTTACCAATTCCCTACCCTCAGACAGGTCAAAAGATTCAAGTTTGCTACGGAGTATATGACATGTCAAGAACAACGACATTCTCCATTGGTATTTCTGAAGGTACAGACTTTAAAGGGAACCCTCGCATGCACAACCATCTTAGTTCTTCTGGAAAATTTAAGTGCCACAAGAAGTCCTTCATGTAGTTGAGTTGTAGTAGTTTTAGATTCACCATCTTACTCAATGCATCTGGTTTCAACTTAAACTTCTCTTTCTCAAGCATTCTCATGTCAAGGGCAAGCCCAAGAATATTTTCCTTACCCTATGATAAAAGGAACGTAAAAATTAGAAGATAATAAAAAAATGTTATTCACATGAACGTATATAAATTATACAAAATGCAATCTTACCTTTTTTTGTCTCAAAACATCAAATGACCCCTCATCACACCATAATCGTCTACGAGGTGATTCTTGACGTGCTGCATCTCTTCCCATCTCTTGAACCAATTGATGCATCATCAACTCGTTATTCCATCCAATACTAAGAAGGCATCTTTCCATGAGATTCGTGATACCAGATGTTACCTTCATGCGACATGCAATTAATATTGTTTCAGTAATATCTCTATCCATTCCAACAAAAAAACAAGCAATATGCTTAAACAATTCTTTATCCTTTTGAGATGGCAAAGAGTCAAAGCTCATTCTCAAGACCTCATTTATCCGAGAATAAGTTTCTTCATTTAGCTTTTCTATACATTCCTTCCAATGAGCTACATCTCGATTATGTAAAGACCTGCCCAAAACTTCAAGAGCCAATGGATGTCCTTGACAGTACTTCACTATATTATCAGAGACCTCTTTGTAACCTTGTTTCGGATCTTCACACTTAAATGCATGATGACATAAAAGCTTTAGTGATGCACACTTAGATAAACCTGTGAGTAAGTGTGTTGTATGCTTGGGTCGAACTTGTGGCCGGTCGAATAGTGCACATCTCTCCGTCAACGATTCGTCTTTAGTTGTTATTATGATTTTGCTTCCTTGATGAAATCCTTTGTTTCCAAGTAATGCATCCAACTGGTCAAGACTATCAATATCATCAAGAACTATAAACACTTTTTTACGGGCTAGTGCGTTCTCAATGGTAGAGGTGTACACAGAAACATCATGAACTCGATTTAAACTTGCTTTCGAAATGTCTTCACAAAGTTGTTTTTGTACATCAAGCAATCCATTAAATTTTTCCACACATTTCCTACTTATATTATCAATAAAGCTGCTTCGGTCGAATTCAAGACAATGTAACTTATAGACATGTTTGGCTAAAGATGTCTTCCCGATCCCACCGATACCTAATATAGTGAGGATATCAGCAGCATGTTCAGATCCATCTTGGAGCCATGAACTGAGGAAATCAATGGAATAATCTATCCCAATTAGTTGTGGGTCTCGTGGCAGAGTATTCCTTAGAAGTACACCTAATTGATGATAGACGTTGGTAACAATTTCTTCGATAAACTCCGTCTCTAGCCTGAAATAAATTTTACTTAGAAGTAGAAAATTCAATCCATGCATCTAATAATCCAAATTTTGATACTTCAGTTATATGTTCGTTCTTAATTAATTACCATCAGATCGATATCCAAATTATAGCATATTATCTTTTTTATTTTTTATTTATTTATTTATTTTATTTTTTTATTTTTTTTTTGTGGTGCAAGGTGAATTTATATTAAACACTTCCAAATATTTACAATGCTTGGAACAAGAAATAAAAAACTGTTCTGGACATAACCAAAACAGAGAAGAACAAAACATACACAATTCACTATCAGACATCATGACTATATCTGACAGAACTATACAAGCAGTCAATATCAGAACTATAACTATTCTGCACATTCTTCACTTTGAACCAGCAATCATTCCAAGACTTCCATCATCAATTCACCTTATAATGCACCTTAACCATCTAGCTAGATTTCCAAATCTTATAATTATAGCATATTATCTAGCTCTACATGTTTGGTATATATAACGTATAATTTATAACCATGATGGAGTGAGATGCAATGGAAATCATAAGGGACAATATGATTGAAAATGATATTCATTTTAAATCTTAGTTAAAAGAAATTCAAGTATTTTGAAAAAGAGTTCATCAAAGAGATGAAAGTAGTTAATTACCTGTCCTTTGGTTCTTTCCCTTTTAAATTAGCAACTTGTGTAAGTGCGTTCTTCCATATCTCCATCTTTTGAGCCCATTCATTTCTTTTCTCTGCATTTGTTTCTGCCTCCATCTTCTGCTTATGGTCTGCCATTGCATCTCCGAAGCTGTTTTGTTGCTTCCTCACATCGCTAGGATCGACATGATAGAATATCGGGATAACAATTTGCTTAAATTCCCTATGTTGTTCGAGGATAAGCACCAGTTCATTAAGGCACCAAGTGGAAGAAGCATAGTTCTTTGACAACACAATTATAGAAGCTCTCGATGCTCTAATGGCACTCTCTAACTCTGGTTTTAGATATAGCCCGGTTTCGATCTCAGTATCGTCCAGAAAGGTTTTGACATTAGCATTCACGAGGGCGGTGTAGAGGTGATTGGTGAAATTAGTACGAGTGTCAGCACCGCGAAAACTCAAAAATACATCATATTCATGATGATTAATAGTTGATGAAGAAGCTTCTTCTGTGATGATAACCATTATGAATTACGTAATGTATGAGTGATCTGAGAGATGAGGATATCAGTAGCATATGCCCAGGGATTTTGAATGATATGATCTTTAAAATAATTGATCCTAGCTTTATAAGTAGTATAGATAAAGATAGAGATAATATAACAGTTTACATTCAAACCAGTCAGATCAAATTGTAAACGCATATGGATGACAATTAATCATCTACTAATACATTATAGTTAGATACAATTGATGTGTTTTTAATAAATGAGTTTTAAGTACTGACCAAAACTACTTAATGGGTAGATGAGAGGTAGCAACTAATGTTTACTACTAGCAGAGTGGTGGTTGAGCACATGGGTGGTCGGTAGACCTCATTCATGACCGTTCTATAAAACCGATTTATATTAATTTGTAGAATATACTGAAAGACATAATTTGAAAACATAGGGCATGTAATGCATGCTCGTATAAGAATAAACTTATAAAATTACAAAAATATCTAAACACTTATAAATCATAGTAAACATCTATTTAAAGCTTTAAAGCTTGTTTGCTATGAAGAGATCTAGTATATTCAATTTTTTTATAATTTAATGTATTTGAATTATGTTAGATTAATACTCGCACAAAGCGACGGTATATAGCGGCAAATAATTATACTTGTGAAATCGTGATTCTGGTTCGATCTTTAATGCAAAGCGTGTGTTTTTTGAAATTCAAAGTTTTTTTTTTTTAATTAAAAAATGCGTGTTTTTTTTGAAAAGTCATCAAGTTTATAATTGATCAAGCTAAAAGTGTATTAAGACATACTTAAAGGTAATTTAAGCAAACTACATTAATTTAAGTTTTCAAGATTCAAGATTTTAAAGATTTGAAGAATGGGCATTTACTCTTTATGAGTAGTACAGATTTCTATGTATATATACAAAAGTTTTTTTTTTTTTTTTTTTTTTTTTAATTCTTTCTCCCCCCCCCCCCCCCCCTCCCCTTTTTTTTTAACCTTTGATTTGTATAATAATAAACGGTGTTTAAATAGGGGTGTCATCGGGTCGGGTCTTCAGATTATCAGGTATATCGGGTTGGTTGATTCCGGTTTTGGTTGGGAAGAGTAACCCGCAACTAGTTATTGTATACATGTTGTTTCTCGATCAGGTAATATCATGTTATCGGGTTGCTTTGCTTAAGTAAAAGATCTTCAACATCTTTATCT